>CM066032.1:885425167-885755831 GCA_033557465.1 Ichthyophis bannanicus
CCATTTTCAGACATCTAACTCATTAATAAAGCTTCTAAAATAACCCCCTTAATCTCCCCACCTTTATGTACTCCTCCCTCTCAATCCCTCATAAGCACCTAACCACCTAAATAACAGTCTACAGTATATCATTACAAAGACAGCTTACCAGCAAAGGATGACTAGATCACAACTTTCAAATATTATTCAGCTGTTTTTATAACTATATTAACAACTCTGGGATCCATCTTTGCCTGGAAGATTCTCATATGGGCCATTTCAAAATGGCGCTGCTGGTCTCTGTTGCAGATCATAATTTGCATTGTTTCAATAAGAAGAATTCAGACTTTTATCGAGGGTAATTTTATAACAGGGTGCCTAGTTGAAACATTTTTAAGACACCTATTTTATAATAAGAAACAGGCCCCGACTTGTCTTTAAAAAATGCTAATCTAAGTGGCAAAAATTGCATCTTACGATGCAAACCTTTATACCAGCTCTACAGCTAGTGTAAGTGGTTGCACCGAGATTTCTCAAGAGCATGCATAAATTATGCAATTTTATAATCTACGTGCATACTTGTGTGCTCTGCCCAGACTCCGACTATGTCCATGCTCACTGGCAAAGTACATGCCATCAAACAAGATGTAAACTTTATTTGTTTGCTGGTCTTTCTGTTATAAAAGGTCAAGTTTGGACATGCGACCACAGTTGCTTGTTAATGACTAAAATAATCCCCACTTAAGCACATATTGACTGCCTAAAAGTACACACCTCCTTATACAGTTATCCCCATCAAGGGCCCGATTCTGCAAGGTGGATATTGGGGCTGTATGTCCCGGTGGGATCTCCAGCTCCATTAGCCACCTGCACTGTATGCCGCCTCCTGGTCCCCCTGCATACACAGAGCCGCTGAGCGTGCTGCAGGGGAGGGGGGGGGCTCAGAGAGTGGGCAGAGCATGAGCAGGACCAGCTCCCAGATGACAGGGCCAATTCAGGTCACAGCCCTATATGTCCGTGGAGCACTTGGGGGGGGGCAGCAAGCTTATTCCACCTCCAAAGTGGAATAAGCACTGGCTGTCCCTCTGGATTGGCTGGTCAGCCCCCCAGCAGCAACATGGCAAACCAGGTAAGTCTCCGCCACCCGATCCAGGCACAGGCTAGCCCTCCAAAACAGTGGGCTGGATGTGCCATGGAGAAGATGTTTCCACAGCAATGCAGGGGCACGCTGGGCCATCTCTCAGTGCCTGACCTGCACCCATGGGAACGTCTTACTCCCACAGTGCAGAATCGGGTGCTGATGGACCCGTCCTGTTCAGGACCATCCAAATGGCCCAAATGTGCCCCATCTGGGATCAGACTCCAAGTGCTTTGATTAATCTTATCATTCTTGGTCTGGGATTAGAGGGGTGATTCTTGAATGGATTTCCTTACTTCAATCGAAACATACATTTTTGTAAAGGTGTGAGATTCCCCGTCTTTATAGTACAGTACCTTGAAAACCAGAAACTTAAACCATGTGCTTTGGACTTTTTGTTCAGCTTTCTGAGCTGACTCTGACCTGGGTTACAATGATTTGATAAAAGTCTCCAATATGGGGTTCTGCAGGGTTCAACATTCCTCCTGTTGCTCTTTAATACTGTCTATGCAACCAATAGATGCCATTATTTGTACACTTGGCATGACAAGGTATCCATTTGCAGATGATGTTCAGTTGTTTTTTTTTGAGGCAAAGTCATCTAATTTTTGGGGGTTATTTTTTTTTTCATTGGAAATATAACATGCTGTCGTGGGTATTCTGTTAATACACCAGACAGCAATTCAGTGAAAACAAAATCTGTTTTTAGTCAGACCCTGTTTGTTAAACCTTCATAAAGCTGGTCTCCCGACCCTTCTTCCAGCCCAGTTAATGTTCCTTCCTTGCCCAGTTAAAGTTCCTACCTTTGTACAGATTGCCTTGAAAGAACTCCTGGCTCCATGGGCCTCTCTCCCTTCTGCAGCCTGCTGGGTTTTTAACTTCCTGTGAGCCACGCCCTCCCAACCCTGAACTCTGGGATATAGGTTCTCTTAAAAGGGCCTATTGATAATCCCTCTGGAGAGGGACAGGCAACACTCTATAGACCCCATTACACATACATATTTGGAGTACTGGCTTCAAAACTCACTCCTGGGACTGGGTAACTTGGCAACTCTGTGACTGAAGTATCCATAGAAGTAAATGTTGACTTAGGGGTACTTTTACTAAGGGTAAGGGCGCAAAGGTGCCATTAGAAGGCATTATCAGCGCCCAGTAGCTGTTACCGCTGCGAGAAACGCAAATAACGTGGGCTAACCAGCTGGTAACATGTTACTGGGTGGTAAATTACAAAGGGTGAAGAAGGGGCATTAATTAGACGGATCGTGAGTGGAGACAGGTGCAACTCTAATGCCGGTAGCAATTAGCGAGCATTAGAGGCACATTTGCCAGGGACCTTAACACCAGCTCAATGCTGGGTCTTTTTAGAGAGGAAGAGCCATTTTCAAGCATTAAACACCACACAGGGAGCCTATTCACATGTAGTTATTTTTCAATTTCTTATTTTCTTTTCTTTTATGTATTTTAAATTGTGCACTGCTCTGTTGAGTTTTACCGAAGGGTGGTTAAGCAAATAAAATAAATCATATGCAGTGTGCACCTCCCAGACTGGAGCTCTGAAATTAGTGATAGTAGTGGTCCATTATCAGTCACAGCATGGTGCCCGTCTAATAAAGGACACTATGTTGTTGGTCCCAAGGTGCCAATGGTGGTGGTTATGTAAGTGATTTAAGAGGCTGGCTAGTCTGTTAGGCAGAATAGGTGACCGTCTAGGGTGCACTTCTGTAATGTCCAGTGCGACTCTACTGAGACAGTGGCAGCACACATACATGCTACAGCTGTCACAAAGGAGTCATGCCACCACCACTGCAACCATGCAGTCATGTTGGCAGCATGTGGGGGTGGGGGTGGTGGTGGCAGCGGCATCAGCCTGATGCAGAAGACAATATTGTCACTGCCCCACATGTCAGGTGCAATGCTGCTATTTGTACTGTCAGGGGCATGCCAAGCATGTCACTGGCAGGTGAAATGGAGCCCATGGTGATTCCTCCCTTCTATGTGGTGGCAAAGCATAAGGCAACAGCACACATTCTCATAGCATGCTGCTCCTACCCCCCTCTGACACTTTCTGTCAGAGGGGGCAGGAGTTTCATACCGTGAGTAGCCACATGTGTGCCACTGCTTTAAGGCCACCACAGCACTGAATTTGCAGTTGTGCCATGCTAGCAGGGAAGGAGGGATTGGCCGGCTTTCTGTCCATCATGACTGGTGGACCGAGGCACCTACCTAGTTTGCCTAGTGCATGAGCCAGCCTTGGGTACTGTTAGCCATAGCAGCTGAGTTAGGACTGACTATGCATTCCCTAATGAGAGACAACAGTGTGTGACCCTTAACCTGCAGTGTGAGAGAATGCACAGCAAGCACAACTAATGGCGCCTATACACAGCACACATGTGCCACCAGTAATACCCAGAGTCTGAGAAGTTGTGTTTGTCAACCACTATCACCTTCATGCCCTGAATGTGCATATGGTGTCTCCTGTCTACATCATCAGGCTCAAAGTGGTGCACAGGTTGGCTATGTCCACCCATGACACCTACATTCAGCAATACTCAGCAGTGTCACAGAACATTGACAGGGGAGGACTGGATAAGGATGCCCCCCCCCCCATGCACATATTGAACGGATATGTGCATTTAGGGGGAAATATGACATTCAGGCAGAAATATCCACACTGCTGTCTCAGTTGTCAAATGATGACCAGAGTCTGTATGTGAATCAGTAACCCTTTCATGTGTAAGCACTCACTGAAGTGCCACATCCATCTGAACCACATGAGATTCCAAATTGGACACTGTGGCCTGCCAACCATGAGATTATTCCAGGACTGGCCCACAAGCACACTCCATGAAATGGTTATGTTGGTCACTTTGCAAGGTCACCCAGGGTCTTGCATGTGTGTGTTCATGTATCATACCCTTCCCCTCTGGCAGGACAGATCCCATATGTAAGACCTGCATGTCAGTGCAAACAGCGGCATATCAATGAAGTTCTACATACAAACCTAACAAAATACCCCTCTCCCACAGCAGCCTCACATACTTTGTCAGACAAGTATGACACTGAGACTTCAGAGAGTTACGCAGACATAGACATACCCCAGCTCATGCACTCATGCATTCTGGCAATGACAACTTATATACACATGAATTGATGCACCCACACTCCCACATAGCTGTTCTTTGGGTCCAAACACATGGCCACTGCATGTAAGAGAGAAGGGTTATGGGTGTGATAGCCTGTGGTGTGTTAACTATCCTACATTTACAGAGCTGTATCAACATGTACAACCCTCCTCATCTGGTCCAGCATGAGTCCTCACACTCTGCTGCCACACTAAGTAGCTGCTTTAACACAGGCTGGATGGCAGAGCACGCTACTAGTACCCATATACTGTGCAGGTGCTAATAGTATGTTCACAGAATGGACATTGACAATGTCCAAGCATTAAAGGAAGCCCAAGGGCCAAGTATGAATGCCAAATGACAGCTATTTTTGACAGTGGGGTCATGTGTGTGTGGCATATGGCTCCAGAGGACAGTGAGCTGCGGCAATGCATTATGCATGCATATGCTGCCCAGGCTTTATGGCTTGGCATACAACATGTTGCAGGGTCAGTTCTTCAACAAATCCACAAACTGTGTGAAACACCATTTAGAGGCAGAAGGTTAGTTTTCAATAAGTAGTTACAACCTGTGAGAGTCACTGGCTGACTAGCTGGGCATGCATATATGTTGTGACACTCAAATGCATTCCCAGATTCACCATCCTTGAGGCCCATCCACACAGCATGCCCCTACATTTACCTCCAAACATGACATTGCTCCCGTGTCGCATGCTGGTTTGACTCGAGTGAACTGGGGAGACATAGTCTCACCAGGGAGAGCTCTATCACATGTGTGCAGCAACCCTCACCTCTGACTGAGCCTCCAGGCTGGTTGCACTGGTGAGGAGCCTGATTAATGCCAACTGCTATAATAGCAGTATCTGCAGCAACACTGTCAGCTCCCTTGGTGCAGCTGCAGCCTGTTGGGAGCTAGGCTTCCATGGAGGGCTGGCCTCAGTAAATGTCCAATGGAGTCAATTAGTTGGTGAGACAGTAAAGATTCTATGCTCTTGTCCTAAGCTGCAGTCACAGAGTGAATCCTGGGGGTCTCTTAGTTCCATGTACAGAATTTACATACAGGCATGTCCATCTCAGGCAGATCTGCACACAATATACACTACCTCAGCACTATCTACTGATCATTGACCACAGCATTCAGCATGACATCATGTATTACTCCATAACAACAACCAGCCTTAAGTTTACAGAGCGAACATGCATTGGTTTGACTGATTGTGACAATGGGACATAGAACTCTAAATGGTGCGTGCACAATTCCAGCAGGAGGAATGTGCCACAAGATGTCATGTTGGTCTCTGCATCACCTGCACCATGTGGGAAGGCACTGCCTGGAAGTGAAGGTTGGGGTGGAGGTGTGGTGAAACAGTCCCATACATGTTTTGAATGTGCCACTAGTAGGTGGCATAGCCAGTCAAAGGCTCTATTCAGATGCACAGAAGCTCTGCGGGCCTACTCAGTCTCTGCATATTTCACATCAAAGGCCCTGCATGACAGCCTCACCCACTCTCCATGGGCACCAAGTGTGATAGCCACAAGGACGTTGTTAGAGTACAAAGAGGCTGGAGATGGCGGCTTATGTGTAGCCAACAATTGTACCAAAATCTAACCCCATGTACAATCTGCTATACTTCCACATACTCTGGGGGAGGGGGGCTGTGACTGAAGCATGGGAGAGCGCATGTGCTGCACTGGGCACTTTCTCAGTGCCCATGGCCAAGGATATCACATTATGTGGGAGTATGAGCATGGTACTATATTCAATGCTCACTGCCAAAAGCTGTGTAGGGGGACACAGTATTCAGGTATGTGACAGACATAGGCCACTGTGGGCCAACATGTACTTGCTGCCTGTCTCTGGGCCATTGCATTAGCTGTCCCCAAGTTCCAAATAAAATGGTGCACAAATGAGGAGCAGAGAATTCTGGGTATTATACAAAACAGAGCAGTTTGCACAGGATGTATGTGAGTCAGAGATTAGATAAATGTCTGAGCCATCTTAATATACATCTGGCACAAGCATTGCCTGATTGCACACATCTGTTCTTGCTGGTAGCTCTCTCTCACTCTGATCAAGCTATGACCATGTCACGGCTATCTACATAGTGCTACCTACAATCAACATACAGTGACATAGGTGCTGCTTATTTATAATAATGCAGTCACTAGCCAACCTGCTTGTATGAAACCATTGTTTTCATGGTGGCTATTACCTGGGTCATAAATGATATGCAAGTGGTGGACACAGCCCAGTGTTGCATAGCATATGCAAGCTGACTGCGATTGATCTTCCTGGTTAGATGTCTCAAAAAGAGAGGAGAGCAGAGCAGAGCAGATTTTTTTAGGCTGCCGGTAAGCTGGTGCTATCAAGGGCTGTGGCAGGTCCTGCTAGTTAGCATCAGCACTCGCCTTTCCTGCCTAAACACTTACTGCATTCAGGTTTCTTGGAAACATCTGCCTCAGCATAGAGCATGACATAAGATATTACAACAGAGTCCCCAGCGAATAGGTGCAGGACACAAGGACCAGATAGGACATGCCACACCAACATGCTATAGTTACAAAAGGTACCACACAGAACACTTACAGTATTTTGGCAGTGAAATAGATTAGCTGTAGAATATAAAGAGGCCATCTATAGGTGTACCTGTTCAGGGGACTAGGTGATATGTGCCCTTCTTACCATTCAGGGTGGCTGGTGAAAAAGGTCATTTGCACACGTGGCAGCTGTTATATGCATGAGGCACACAATGTCCCTACACATTACAGTGCCATTATAGAAAGGCTATAAGTATGTCGTGTAATTTTTTGTCGGAACTGTCAAGCAAAAGGGAAAAGGATCAAGTCCTCACCTTCGCTGTGATGGTTCCTTTTGCTAAATTTTAGTTAAATTTTAGGTAGTGAATCAAAACACTTAACTTCAAAATAATGCTTCATCTCCAGCTGAACGCCATGGAGTACAGAAGATGGATCGACGTGCCATGTTTCGGGTCAGACCTCCATGACCCTGCATCAGGTTGAATGATACATCTATGGTGAAATCAGCTGTATTGCCGTGAAGAAAAAGCCTTTGCATTTTTAAAGGCCAGCTCATGACGTAGATGCTGACGATCACCCAATGACAGACAGGAATCCTAAATGACGCCTATTATAACCTTATAAGGATCAAGGAATCCCTATTAAGAAGGTACACCTAGAATCCCATAGGGCTACTATACAACCTTCAGACTATCAAATTGAAAGTTCAAATGATGGTATGCCATTCTACTTCCATATTCATCCCACGAGGGGCCATTGACCCAATACGGTAAATCCAACATTGTTCTAATTTCTGTAGTAACGAGGTCCTATCGCTGCATAGATGCAGCCATATCCACATATCAGGAGCTGGTTTTGCGTGAAGTGGGCACTATGGAAGACAGCACCGTTTTTCCTCGTTATTCCAATTTAAATAAGCAACAATTTTTAGCAATTGTGACAATTTTTAGCTCTATGGATAGTTTCCTTGTAGGTATTCAATGTAATAGTGTAAATGTCCTTGTTTTGGGGGGTTCTTGCTCTCCAAGCTCCCTTTTGAGGTTTCGAATGTCGTGTGTGTACCATTTTTCAGAGTGTTTGTGGTTAACATTCCTAATAGGTACGTTGTATTTTGCGGCATTGCTGATAATGGAAAACCAGTTTTCAGTAGCATTATCAAGGTCAGTGGATTGTGGTGTAAGTTGATGAGTGACTTCTAGGAATGATTCTTTATTGAATTGTTTATATCTTACGATATGTGATTTTTTTGGGGGGAGGATAGGGTAGTGAGTTTGGTAGGAAGATTTGTTCGTATGATATAGTGGTCTGACCATGGAATTTGAGAAGCTGTAGGGGGGAAGAATTTTGGGTGTATAGTGAGGGACATTGGGAAGAAAATCATATCAAGGGTGTTACCTTTAATGTGAGTGGGTTGGTTTATTACTTCAGTGAAGCCCATTTCTTCCATGAGGCCTAGGATGGCTGTGGATTGCTGGATAGTGAGAGATGTGAGGTTGAAATCTCCTAGTATAAAATGGGGCTTCTTTGAGGAGGCGATGCATGCTGATTCCAGTATGGAGGTAATGTTGTTGTTGTTGTTAGTGGGTGGTCTGTACAGAAGGCATATTGCTACGTAACTATTTTCGATTTTGATCAGATCAACTCCAACACAGTTGCTACAAATGATAGTTGATGCTTTTAGTTTTTATTTGGCAAGGATAAGGACTCCACCTCCTCTTTTGGAGTCTCTAGGGCAGTTGTAAAGGGTGTAATCCTTGGTTGTTAATTGATTAAGTAGTACGGAGTCTTGTTCAGTGATCCAGGTTTCTGTGACACATAGTAGGCCTAGGTTTTCATCTAGTAGGATATTCTGTATAATAGGGATTTTGTTTCTTATGGATTGGGAATTAATGAGAATGCAGCTTAATGATGTGGAGTGTCCATTCTTTAAGGGGGAGTTAATATTGGAGGAAGTGTCAATGTGAATTAGTCTCCTCCATTTATGTTTATCATGGTGGCTACTTCGAGAGTGTGCATATTCGTAGATGTAGTGTGGTTGGATGTGGATAGGGTGGTATTGGCTAAAGTGAATGGGCACATAGGGAGAAGGTTCCTGTTAGGTCTGAAGGGTGTTAGTTAGGGTCAATAGGAGTGCTAGCACATGCAAGGTAAATATTAAGATTTTTGTGGTATCAGTCATTTTGTCAAGCAGTGAGGTACAGGAATGTGCTGACAGTATAGGTGCGTATGTAGTGATGGGGCTACAGGGAGGGGGCATTAATGATTGCTAAGTTTAGAGTGCAGGGGGATGGTTTGGTTCTCAATGGAAAGTTATATGTGATCAAATTAAATGGTGTATGCTGTCTATGCTGGGTAATAGTACTCCGTAGGTGGTGGGGATAATACATGCATTTTGTAAAGATAGATGGCTTAACAGGTAGTAAATATAGCACAGTAGTAGGTTCAAATGTGGTGTAACTATAGCCTGATATCAGGACCTTGTATGGTGTATTACATTTAACAAAGAGATATGTTAATCGGGGGTGGGGGGGGGGGGGTGGGGGGGAGGGAGGGAACAAGGGCGTTATGTGTGAGGATCTTTATAATGTATCAGAGGGTTTGGTTATAGATAGCTAAATGCACAGGATAGTCAGATGCTAGGGAGATTATGGAAGGAATTGATTATTGGTTACAATGTAACAGTGGTAATGTGTAATAGATGTAACAGGTTACAATGTAGATATAACAGCTTAAAGGGTAAGCTTGATTATCACTTATAATATAACAAGGGGTCTATGAATAATGGTTCACTGATTCCAAGAAGCTATATGTATGCTGGAGCGAGGTTTAGCTTTACCTTGTCCCTAGTGTTGTTATACAGATGCTGCTGTTGCTAGTGGGTCTTTGCTCTTCCGTTCTTTTATTTCGATGCACCTAATTTCCACGCCTAAGGGCCATGCCAAAGGGCCCTCTGGGCGAGGCCCTCAGGCACGGGCACGCCTGCCTGTTGCTGAGTTTTAAAACAGTGCTGCTGAGTCCCGATTAGGGCCTTGGTGGGGGGAGCAGGAGGGGCGAGCGGCTCCTGCTTCCTTCCCTGATGTCCGATCGGTGTGCTGCAGTTGTGGGGGTGAAGGATATATATATATATTCTTTTAGTATTCTTTTGTCATTTCAAGGATCCATCTCATGTCCGCGATGATGTCTCTTGCTCCTCGCCTTTTCCTGAACCTTGTTTGCACTTCAGGCAGTTCTCATTATAGGTATGGTTGTAGTTGCTGCTGGATGATCTTGAGTAGAATCTTACTGGCATGTGGAATCAGAGCAATTTCGCGATCATTTCCACAGTAAGACGGATCACCTTTTTCAGTATTGGTATAAACACAGATCTTTTCCAATCAGTTTGCCATGATGTTGTTTTCCAAATTTTCTAGCAGAGTCTTGTAAGCATGGCAACAGCCACATGTGGTTGGTGTAATACTTCAATGGGAATGCCATTGATTAGGTCTAATTGTGATTATAGAATGTTTTGTTTTGTTTCAAAAAACACATTTTGTCTTATTTGGATACCTTTTGCATTATTAACCTATGATAGGAGAAGAGGTAGGTATGTTTAGTAACCTCTCATAATGCAGAAATTAGTCCCACAGTTTTAAGACTGTAATGTACAATGGATAGCATTCCTTTGCATACAATTTAATTAGGTGATCTTTGTTGTGCCTTCTGTTTTACACAGTAAAACACAGAGATTGTCTTGGTCAGGTTTCTAAGGATCAATCACAGTTTTTGTGGTTTCATTATTGAATAAATCTAGTGAAACTGTGGGAAGCTTACCTGTACTTTTCTGATAAGCTTACAGTGCATTGCAAAAGTATTTATCAACTCTGTGTTTGTCCTGTTTTGTCGCATTACAACCTGGAATTAAAATGAAATTTTGGGGGCTATCACCATACGATATACACAACATGCCTACAACTTTGAAGGTGCAAAATATCCTTTATTGTGACCCAAACAATAATTAGACAAAAAAAAAAAAACCCTGAAAGAAAGAGTGTGCATTTGTATACACCCCCCAAAGTCAATGTGTTGTAGAGCCACCTTTTGCTGCAATTAGAGCTGCAAGTCTCTTGGGGTATATCTCTATTAGCTTAGCACATCTAGCCACTGGGATTTTCAACCATTCCTTAAGGCAAAACTGCTCCAACTCCTTCAAGCTAGATGGGTTGCATTGGTGTACAGCAATCTTCAAGTAATGCCACAGATTCTCAATTGGATTGAGGTCTGGGCTTTGACTAAGCCATTCCAAGACATTTAAATGTTTCCCTTTAAACCAGCTTTAGCAGTATGTTTAAGGTCATTGTCTTGCTGGAAGATGAACCTTCATCCCAGTCTCAAATCGCTGGCAGAATATAACAGGTTTTCCTCAAGAATTGCCCTGTATTTAGTGCCATCCATCATTCCTTCAATCCTGACCAGTTTTCCTGTCCTGCCAATGAAAAACATCCCCAGAGCATGATGCTGCCACTACCATGCTTTACTGTGGGAATGGTGTTCTCGGGGTGATAGGTAGTCTTGGGTTTGCATCACATATGGCATGTCCCATGATGGCCAAAAAAGTTAAATTTTTGTTTCATCTGATCAAAGAACCTTCTTCCATGTGTTTGGGGGGTCCGCCATATGCTGTTGTGTAAACTCCAAACGTGTTTTCTTCTTTCTTTCTTTAAGCAATGGCTTTTTTTCTGGCCACTCTTCCATAAAGCCCCACTCTGTCGAGTGTATAGCTTAAAGTGGTCCTATAGGCAGATACTCCCATTTCCACTGTGGATCTTTGCAGCTCCTTCAGTGTTATCCTTGGTGTCTTTGTAGCATCTCTGATTAATGCCCTCCTTGCCCAGTCTGTGAGTTTTGGTGTCAGGTTTGTAGTGGTGCCATATTATTTCTATTTTGTTATAATGGATTTAATGGGATATTTTTTTTATAATGCAGCCCTGATCTTTATTTCTCCAGTGTGCAGTGGCAACCAAAAGAGCAAATAGAATGCTAGGTATCATAATGAAAGGAATGGAAAATAAAACAAAGGATATTATAATGCCTCTGTATCTTCCATGGTGCGTCCGCACCTTGAATATTGTGTGCAATTCTGGTTGCCGTATCTTTAAAAGGATATAGGGGTATGTTTACTAAAGTGCGCTAATCGTGCATAACGCGCGTAAAGTACATTTAACGATCGTTCACACGGCTGAACGCGCGTTGTGACGTGTGAGCGACTGTTAAACGTACCCTACGCACGCTAACCACAGTTAACGATCGTAAACCTCGGCGGCGCGCTAAAACAACGCAGAAGGTGGAGAGTGGGCGGAGAGAAGGGGTCAATGGGCGGAGAGTGGGCAGGGAGAGGCTCCCCCCATACTAACGCGATGAATTGCAGAGCAAAATCCCAACGCGAATGAAAACCTGCCGTTAAAGGCACATGAAAGGGAAGAGAAACCATTTCCGTCAGCAATGTACAGCAAAACCGGGGAAACCGACAAAACGTGAGCAGTGTGATATATGTGCACTGAACAAAATAGCAAATAGGCATGGAAAAAGACCACAACCAAATCTGGAAAAACTACAAGCAAGCTTGCCAACAGTGATATTAATGGGCAACAACTAAAAAAAATGCCAGGAAAGCCCCAAAAAAAGAAATGAGTCGTGGCCACGGAGCGTAGACCCCTCCAAAGATCATCTCCGAATCCTAATCATGAGCGCTCCTGGGAGTGTGTTCCAGGGTACCCCATTAATATCACTATTGGCCAGCTTGGTTATGTTCCCATCCTCTCATTCGGAGGTCATATCTGGGGTTTATGTGCACCTATGTCACCATACAAGGTGAATGAGGCCAAAGTAAAAATGTGCAGAGCAGAGATCAGACTCTTTTGGCCAGGTGTCCCATCAGCAGGGACCTCACTGTCACTGTGTGGCGCAGTGGACACAGCCAGTACCTGTAGGACCAGAGGGTCACAAGTTCAAATCCCAGCTGGGGCCAATGCCAACCCAGTCGCCATATTTTACCCGCCACGAAGCAGAAATAGTAAAGACACCCCTTTATTGCAGAGAACAGAGGCATCGTTCAAACACCAATATGTTACCCAACACCGCACACACCCCATAACAATGGCCATTACCAACAGCTGATTCCCCCAAATGCAGTCCTGGAGTGGCACACCTCAATCAGGTTATATTCTTTTCCCAAGATAAGGACATGTCAGCATTTTGGCGGAAGGGTACAGGTGATGGAGAGAGCAGTGGCTGCTAGTCCCAGCAGACAGTGGCTGAGCCATGTGCAGGCTGCCACATCCACAGCAGCAGACAGGACCTGTTGGATGTACAGTCATGGACTGCCCAGGGAGCACAGCATATCTGTGGCAACACGGTGGTGCAGTGCACACAGACAGTGTGTGCAAGAACAGAAGGTCACAGGTTCAAAGCCCAGTTGTGTCAATGTCCATTCTAGTGAACATTTTTGCCCCCCAACTGTACCGTGACTGTAATGACAAACCTGTAGTGCTGCGAACATACACAGGGTTAGTACACCTATATATTACTACACCGAGCACAGACACCAGAAACAGCCGCATTACCTAGAGCAGAGCCCCCCAAATGCAGCCCTGGAGTGCCACACACCATCCAGGTTCTATGATGCCTCTAATGAAGATGCCTGTGCTGCATAGCTATGCACCACCCCCATGGTATGCGGATGTAGGCCATGCATATGTATGTGGGACATCAGGACAACCCGAACATTGTTTGACACACCAGGACCTGATTTGGGAACCTCTGCGGTAAAGCAACAGCCAACAGGGCCAGACACACCCACCCACCCATCCACAGGCGCCAGTGGCAAATGCCCCCTCGAGAGGCAGGACATTGGGCCCTGTGTGCATCCCCCAATACTAGCACAGGCATACCCTTGCAATGGCACCCTACACCTGGGTATACGGTATGCACCTATCAGACATTTCACATGATTACTGGTAGATATCAAGTCCTACGTCAAGCACAGTTTGCTCAGCTAGCTCCATCAGAACAATCAGTCTGATGTCTGCGGGGTGTGCTACAGGTCAGGTCACTGACAGTGTTTACCACCCTGGGGAACGACAGCCAACAGTAGTGCGGACCATATCCATGCCTGGGCTGTGTCCAGGACTGGTGTGGTGGGCAGGGCTGCTGAACCCCCTCCACAGTAGCAGAATGCTGGCATAGGTGTTGGAGTGTGTGTCTGTCTCTACAGTGTGTGGGGGCTGCAAACACCTTACATAGGCCACACGCGCAGCACTGTTGCCAGTATTGCCCAGCAACTGTGCATAATGAGGAGCAAGGTACCATGGGTAGAGCCCAGACATGGTGGCATGGGCAGGCTGTATCTGCACAGCACATAGGGCACCGACTGTGGCATAGTAGTGCCCGGCCACCACCTACACAGACAGGGTGACCGCTGTATGTCCTGCAGGGAGCTCAGTCTCACCCTGACTGTGCAGTGACCACAGCATGGCTAGGCATTCCCATCGTGCTATATTGTAGCTCTGTCATGTGATATGTATGTGTTTCCTTATGGGGGCCAGTCACTGATTTATCTATGGTTGTGTATGCTGCCATCCCAGTCCAGTTTGGGTGCATGCAGTTCCAACAGGAACATGCATCATAGACCTACTAGCAGACTGTATGCAGCTGGTATATGTCCAGATGGAGAGCCTGGCAGGGTGCATTGGCTGAAGGCCTTGTGCTGGACAATATCATATAGTGGTGGGGTTCAGCCTAGCCTATACAGGCCTAATGTCTGCATGCTACTGTGCTATGGATATGTAGAGAGCTGCAGGAACTGGCCTGAGGGGTGTCTGACCCACAGCAGAACTGAGGGTGATGCCCCTTCCACTGCCATCAGTGCAGGGAGGGTGAAGGTGGATCAGGTGATGGGAGACTGTGTTTACCACCAGAAGCCCCCCTAGGGACCACACCTGACTGATCCAGGCAGATATATCCAAGGTGTTTGTGCAGAAACTACCTATCCCACACAGCAACACTACTGTGGATGGCCTATGTCTGCCATGGATGTTGCTGTGGACCTGCTGCTGTACGCATCACTGCAGCCTCACGGTGAGCGCAGTACCCGCACAATGTGATGGTGTGTAGCTACACTGTTCCAGTAAAACACACGCTCAGAAACCCCTACCATGCCTAGCTGTTGTGGGGGTGCACATGTTCAGTTACCCCACCAGGCCAAGGTGCTGTGGGGTTGCTTTCCCCATGGTGTGTATCTGTGAAAAGCTGATTTGCATATCAAGTGCATCATGGGTGTGACTGGGCTAAACAAACCCTGAGAACCACTGTGGATGGACTGTGTGGTGAAGTGACGTCCCTCTGTAGTTAGTCAGTCATAGAGAAGGAGATACAGATACAGACATAACTGCAGCCCACTGTCAAATGCACCGACTGTGGAGCCAGAGGTTGTGGGTACGACCCCACTGTGCTGATACGTAGCAGGGCTGTCAGATGCAATCACTCTCCGAGCAGTGGTGTCTGAAATAAACCATGACCTGAGGTGCCATAGAGAACCAAAGCCAAAGGTCTATGCCCAAAGCCCAGAGAGGATATAGTCCAAATGTGAAAGAAAACACATGAAAATGAGCAATGCCATGCTATGCAGTCCCAGAAAGTAAACCTCACAACACCCCCACATTTCCCCCAAAGTGAACCTTACAGCTAATTAAACTGAGACTCCCTCTGTGGCCCTGTCTCCACACATTCCCCTCAATACATCCAAAGAAAAGGTACATCACATATGTCTGATACAGCTCTACGTCATGGGCACCTCTAGGCAAAGGAAGGTGAATGTATGCAAATGTGAGATGTGTGCAGCAGAAGGGGCTAGGAACCATAAAGCAGACCCTGTAATGAGCAGAGTCCAAACAACTTTACCTAGGAGATGTAGCAGCAGTACTAAACCCTGGGAGCTGCATATGAAGAGCCCCCGCAGGTAAGAACACACATACCCACGCACGCTAGTATACCCGTAGCAACGCACGTGGCGACGCCCGTAGCAACGCACTGGCGACGCCCGTAGCAACGCACGTGGCGACGCCCGTAGCAACGCACGTGGCGACGCCCATAGCAACGCACGTGGCGACGCCCGTAGCAACGCACGTGGCGACGCCCGTAGCAACGCACTTGGCGACGCCGTAGCAACGCACGTGGCGACGCCCGTAGCAACGCACGTGGCGACGCACGTAGCAACGCACGTAGCAAGGCATATTTTCATTCCACCGACATGGCTGCAATGTCCAGGAAGCCAGCCTTTAACCAGCGTGAGCTCTACCTGCTCACAGAGCTATTCTGCCTCAGACAGAGGCGCCTATTCCCTGGGTCCTCGAGGAGGCAGAATCTGGCGAGGGTCAGAAGAGCCTGGGAGCGCCTCACCATTCACTACAACCGCAACGCAGACTACCCACGTGAGGTAAGTCCATGGGAACAGGCACCCCAACCCAGGATGTGCAGAGGAACACCATGCAACCAAGTCAGCAATCAACTATGCAGAAATAGGGACTGCAAGGTGTCTCCACATCCAGCTGTGAGTGAGGCCTGTCCCGCCCCCCAAAACATACTCCCCCAGGCCCCACCTCAGGGGCCATACCCCGTCCTGGTGCTCTGGTATCTGCCCCTGTCTGTGATTAGAAGACCTAGCTATAGCCCAGGGATGCTGCAGGCCCCAAATGAGGGCTATCCCCAGTCCCTGTGCTATGGTATCTGTCCCTGTCTGTGCATACAGGGTTCAGCTATAGCCCAGGGATGCTGCAGGCCCCAAATGAGGGCTATCCCCAGTCCCTGTGCTATGGTATCTGTCCCTGTCTGTGCATACAGGGTTCAGCTATAGCCCAGGGATGCTGCAGGCCCCAAATGAGGGCTATCCCCAGTCCCTGTGCTATGGTATCTGTCCCTGTCTGTGCATACAGGGTTGAGCTATAGCCCCGGGATGCTGCAGGCCCCAAATGAGGGCTATCCTCAGTCCCTGTGCTATGGTATCTGTCCCTGTCTGTGCATACAGGGTTGAGCTATAGCCCAGGGATGCTGCAGGCCCCAAATGAGGGCTATCCCCAGTCCCTGTGCTACGGTATCTGTCCCTGTCTGTGCATACAGGGTTGAGCTATAGCCCCGGGATGCTGCAGGCCCCAAATGAGGGCTATCCCCAGTCCCTGTGCTATGGTATCTGTCCCTGTCTGTGCATACAGGGTTGAGCTATAGCCCAGGGATGCTGCAGGCCCCAAATGAGGGCTATCCACAGTCCCTGTGCTAAGGTATCTGTCCCTTTCTGTGATTACATGTTTGAGCTATAGCCCAGGGATGCTGCAGGCCCCAAATGAGGGCTATCCCCAGTCCCTGTGCTATGGTATCTGTCCCTGTCTGTGCATACAGGGTTGAGCTATAGCCCAGGGATGCTGCAGGCCCCAAATGAGGGCTATCCCCAGTCCCTGTGCTATGGTATCTGTCCCTGTCTGTGCATACAGGGTTGAGCTATAGCCCAGGGATGATGCAGGCCCCAAATGAGGGCTATCCCCAGTCCCCGTGCTACGGTATCTGTCCCTTACTGTGATGAAAAGACATAACTATAGCCCCGGGATGCTGCAGGCCCCAAATGAGGGCTATCCACAGTCCCTGTGCTATGGTATCTGTCCCTGTTGGTGAGTAGAGGAAACAGACCACAGCCCCAGGATGCAGTAGGCCTCACCCCAGAGCCCTACCCCTCATCCTGGTGCTGTGTGGAATGCCCCAGTCTGTGATCATAGGGCCTAACTATATTGCACACTGAGAAATATATGTGTTCCGGAAGATGTCCCGAAAGGGTGTCTGTCCCCTAATGTCAATATGTGTTGTCACCCCAATAGGTCGAGGATCTCCGTAAGAAGGCGCGGGAGCTGAGGGCAAGATTCCCCCGGTTTGTACACCGTGTACAGAGGGAGCGGATGGCCCAACAGGACGGTGCGTGAGGTGACATGGCCCTGTGGGGCACTGGCTGTCATGAACACAGGATGTATGTGAATACTGTGGCTGCTGTGTGACTATGGAGATGACACTTGTTCCCCTCTCCCACAGCGGATGCACGTGCTGCCAAGGAGCCTGTGGAGCAAGATGCGGGCCACGAGGAGCCGCAGAGAGACGACGGGCAGGAGGTGGTGGCCGCCCCAGTGGCCATGGAGGAGGAGCACGGCACCCCACAATATGAGGGCGATGCAGCAGACGCCGCCGAGGGGGAGGAGGACGCGGAGGATGGGGGCTGGGAGAGGAGGGAATGGAGCTGCTTCGGGTGGCTAGGGCGGGGGAGGTGGTGGGGGAGGGGGAGAGGGCAGAGGTGGTGGGAGGGCAGGGGGTGGAGGGGCGGTACAAGTGGGTTGGGGGGAGGGGCCCTGCTGTGGGGGGACAGGGGCAGGAGGGGGATGATCTGGGCAATGCGGAGCTGGAGGGGGATGGGGCGGGTGCGGGGAGGGTTGTTCCGTGTGTGCCATGTGCCCATCTGCATGGGCTGTCACAGGGCTACGGGGGCGCCAGTCACCTGCACCGTGGTGAGGGCGATGCGTCCCCCTGGACATGAACATGGCAAACATAGCCGCTGACAGGCGCACCATGGATGCAGCCACACAGACATGGGGAGACCTGTGTCTGTGTGGCTGCATGTGCGGACTGTGTGTGGCAGCGGCTGTGCGTGCGCATGCACACGCCCAGAGACAGCACGCCCTCATCATGGGGCAGGTCCTGGCGACCCTGACCATGGTGGCTGACCGACTGCGCTTGCTGGAGGAGCGCGTAGCTGGGGGTGCGCCGGATCAGCCACCATGTGACAGGGGTCCCCGGGGTGTGTAGCGCATGGATATGCAATGCACACCCGCCCTGTGACAGCCCATGCAAAGGCCTACCCCACACAGGGAGAGCAGCAGGGCTGCATGACAGGGATGTTGCCATGATGGCCAATGACACATCCACCACACAATGTTTAATTGTAAATAAAGTTTTTCATTATTAACATTTCACTGTGCTGTCCAGATATCCTTCTTTGCTATGGGTCAGTGGTCTGTGAGCGACACATGAGGGCACACACATGTGTGTCAGTGTAAGATACAAAGGGTGTGTGCAGGGTACTGTACACGTGTCATGCATCTAGCAATACTACGGACATTACATGTGGTAGTGCCACACATGTCCCATAGCACACACATGTAACAGTGCCCAGGGACCAGCAGTGGTGGGAACATGCAAGGCTATGTGCAGCATCTGTGATGGGCGCAGTCCAGGGTGGAGGATGGCATGGACACAGCAGGTGGGCTAATGGACACTGAGCCTAGATGTGCACAGGGCTATGGGTGGACAGAGTGGACATGGCCACAAGGTGACATGGGCTGGGCCACATGTTGGGTCCATTACTCGTGTATGTCATGGTGTCATGGGGCATTTTACAAGTGATGCACATGGGGGCTCCACTGCATAAAGGGTGACTCGTGTCATTCGTCTATATATGATACATAGCATGGCACAGAACACAGGACAGCAGCACGGACATTGACCCTTGTAACCACAGGGACTGTCCCTCCACACATGTGCCTGTGGGGCATCCAAGGAGGGTCTGGATAGTATGCTATGTGCAAGATGTTAGTGGCACGGGAGGGGACGGACATGTAGTTGTTATGTGAGGAAGGCTAACCGTGTGCTGTTCTGAGTGCTACACTGATGGCTGACCAGAGGCCACAGGGACAGGTATCGGACACAGTAGGATACGTAACAGAGAGGACTGGCAGTCTGACTGCCATGCCAAAGGTGCCTTTGGGACTGTCTATGGTCATTGGAGCACGGCCTGTAGACTCAGTCAGACAGGCACGTCTATGACTGAGGGTATACTGTACCTTTCCTGAAGCTATGCCCGCAGTCTGGGTAAGTGTATGTGCTGTGCCCTGATCCCTTTGGTGTTTCCCGAGACCTGGATATGTGGAGTCCTATCCTGTTCACATAGGGGATAGCAAGGCATGGTGAGTGGGGCATAGACACCCCATCAATGTACTGGTGCCCTCAGCAACTCAGGTCCTCCTACGAGGACCCTTTTGATGTCAGACATATCCATTGTGTGGAAGCGAAATGGGCATATGCCATAACCTTGCTCCACCCACCCACCCACCAGGACATCTGTCTCCCCCCCCCCTGTGGGCCCATGTAACGGCCCTGCACCATCATGGGTGCACTGTATGTCAACCACCACCACCACTCATCCCGATTCAGAGCCAATGCAACCCACCCAGATTTGGTGACGGCCCCATCATGTCATTTCCGCCACGCCACTAATAGGCCATTGCCAGACCGTTCCCCCCAACAATCATTCCACTGCACATTTCCAGTCCTGCCCCCCCCATCACCCACAGCCCACATAAGGCCATGCCCTGTCCCCCTCCATGGCCCATGAGCGGTTGTTCCAAGCCCCCAACCCCCCTAGCTCACGGGGAACGGATGAGGCGAACAGATGTTGGCTGCAGCTGCTGGGCAGTGTGTGCCTGCTGGTGTGCGCCCAAGAGCAGGTGGGGCATCCAATGCTGCCCACAGCAGTGTCAGTGGCTACACCATATGTCAAAATAGTTTGCAGCGCCCATGCCCCAGGGTCATGCATGGGTGGGCTGTGCGTGATACAGGTCCCCACAAGAAACATAGGAGACATGACATGTTCTACAGCCGCATGTTCAGGCTTTTATTTTCCCCTTCCCCTGCCCCTGCCACGCCTTGCCCGGCCCCTCCCACCCTGCGATGACGGTGGCTCTGCTTCCGGCACTGCTGCCGTTGCTGCTGCTCCCACTGTTGTTGGTGGAGGTGGCGATGGCGGTGGTGGTGGTGGCGGCACCCCCAGTTGTGCAGCTATGGCTCGCATGCTCACAGCCATGCTCTCTGTAGCTGTGGCTACCCTCGGGACCCCCATCAGGACCCTGTACATCATATGGTGGTGTCTGCGTAGGGCACGTCTTTGCCTCCGCTGCTCCCTCAGACATGCATGCAGTAAATGCCGTATACCTGTGAAGACAGCAGGTAGTGCATTGTCATCATGGAAAGACAGGACTATCGATGCAGACCCATTGAGACCAGACAACATTTGGGGACTCACCCTCTGCATCCCTGTGTGCCTCTGCGGTGTGTGCCTGCATTTGTTGTATCACCTCGGCCACCGCTGATGGCGCTGCATCCCTGTTTCAGGGTCCTCCCTCTGCAGGCACGTCCCCGGGGGCGCCACTCCTGTTTGTCCCCCCTCCACACACAGGCTGGGTGCTGGTGCCACTGTCATCAACGGGGGTGTTTGGGGGAGCTCCTGCATCCACTTGCAATGGCTCCGGCACTGGATCCATGGGGGTGGCTGTCCAGGGCTGGCTGTCCCCATGCGCATCGGTGGCTGCAGCTATGGCAGCTATGTCACCTGTGGGACAGAGTATCATATAGGTCGGATGCAGCATGACTGCCTGTCTGCACGCATCCCACTCCCATAAGAGCACATGTGTGTGGGTGAGCCACATGGGTCCTGGTGGGGGCCCTTTCCCCCTCCCCCATTCCCCAATGCCTAGAGGGGCCATTGAGAGGGGCCGTTGCCCTGCAACGTCCAGTGACCTATTCCCCCTTGCATGCTACCACACACCCCATGCAGCCCCCTTACCGCTATCAGCACTGCAAACACAGTCCGTGTTCGACACAGGTACATTGTGCTGCCCTGTCGGCCATGTGGACACATTAGCAGGCGTGCTACCTCCACCAGCCCTGCACCCTCTCCAGCCCTGCACCCTCTCCACTGCAACACATTGACAGCCTCTGCTGGTACTGTGGGACCTTTTGCTTTGGCACCGCACCCATACACTGTGCTATGGCACTCCCTGCACACCATGGGCATGCCTCCCCCAATGGGTCATGGCTCAGAGGCTGGTTGCATGGTTGTGCTGCCCCCAGGGTCCTCAGTTTGCACAATCATGGCACCTGCACCACAGTCCACCCTTGGCCACCCCCACACATGTGCACTTGCATGCTCCCACTGGTACAGGTCACTCACACACTTACCAGCACCTGGGTGCGCAGTGTCCAGCTCTGGTGGAAGGCCATGTATGTAAGTAGGGCCGAGTCGCTCTGCCAATCGCCGTTCCAGTTCACTCAGGTTTGCAACCTGTGCTGGGCCGCCTCCTGTGCTTTGGGCCCCTCTCCTCTCTCTTGTCAGCTCATTTCTGATATTGCGTTTGATGTCACAATACCTCTTGCATAGGCTTTCTATATCTCTGTGTGGGCCATCTGCGGTTGCCACTTGGGCCTGTACCTCCGCCCATGCCTTGGCACATGTGGCACCAGATGTGGTTGTGCTCAGCTGACCAAAGAGTATCTCATAGCGGTCAAAGATGGCTGCCAGGAGGAGGTCATTCTCCTCCTGGCTGAACCTGATGGCTCTCTTGCGGTATTCCTCTGGGAGGGTGGGCCTGCGCCGCTTCCGACCCTGTGCACCTGGGGCCTCCTGGATGCCTGATGGGCCTGGCCTCTCAACATCTGTGCCGTGGGTGTCCATTGCTGGAACCTGCTCTGCTGCTGCAGTCTCCGACATCTGGGTTGTCTGTTCCATGAGGAATGTTTGCTGAGGTGCGTGCCATTTTGTCCTCCACAGCTTTATATAGGTCTCGTGTGGGTGTGTCTCTGAGCGCGTTGCGTGCGCGCGTTGCGTGCGCGCGTTCCCTACGTGCTCCCCTCCTGCGCACGCATTGACGTGCGTTACGTGTATGCGTGGTATGCGTCTCTGTGAGATCTTGGCGTCTTCCATATTCGGAAGCGTGTATGCCTCGCGGGACCTTTAAAGTATGCTGCGTCACACGGGGACACGGAGTTTGTTATCGGAATGGCTTTTGTTTGGGGCAATGCGGAGGTACGCGCGGTCCTCCGCGCGCTACGCTGAGGGCTTTCGGACCTTGCTGACTACAGGGTGTTGGCTGTGCTGGATGCTTCTGATTGACCAGGTGTATGTTGTTTGTGTGATTTCTGCTCCCACCCTGTACCCTATTTCACAGCCACCTGTCCCACATCCTGTGTCTATCATGGCTCAGACTGTGAATGCAGGTGGTGCAGTCATTGCATTGCTGGAGCTAGCTGAGCTGCGCTTTCCGGCAGAGGGAGATGCTGGTCCTGGGGCTGAGGCCCTGGGCATGGGTCCTGACCCGATGCAACACAGGCCTGCAGCTGTGGAGGGTCCACATGCGGGTGTGGTGGAACAACGGCGCCGTAGGCGTCCTGAGGGGCGGCCATGCCTGCAACGCCTCTACAGGCCCAGGGCCCTGCTACAGAACATCAGGGAGGACCAGGTGATCTCCCTCTACCGGCTGGACACAGGGGCTATTAGGGAGCTCTATGAGGATCTCCGGCCTGACCTTGAGCCCCTGACTGCACGGTCACATGCTATACCGGGAATGCCAAGCTCCTTGCTGCCCTACATTTCTTTGCCTCTGGCTGTTTCCAAACCTCAGTGGCCGCAGTGGGTGGAATGAGCCGGCCAACGTTCTCTCGCTGCCTCCACCAGGTACTGCGGGCCATGGTCAGCCGGGTTTGGAATTACATTGCCATTCCCAACAGTAGGCAACATTGGGTGGCCCTGGGACATGCATTCCAGCAGATTGCAGGGATACCACATGTGATGGGTGCAATAGATTGCACACATGTTGCCCTCATCCCGCCACGCGACAGGGAGGTTGTGTACCCAACCGCAAACACTTCCATTCCCTCAATGTGCAGGTTGTCTGTGATGCAGGTATGCGTATCATGAATGTGGTCCCGCGTTTCCCAGGGTCAGCCCATGACTCCTATATCCTGTAGAACTCAGCACTTTTTGGAATGTTTGAGGCCGGTCAATATGAGGACTGTGTCCTGCTGGGTAGGTATTTCCCACATCCTGTGTTGAGCGACCATATGTGTTTCACGTGGGCACCATTGTCAACTGTTTCCTCTGCATGCATGACATGGTGCTGTTGTGTCCTTGTGCTGACTATTCTGGTGCTGTGACCCCAGCGTGGCTTTGTCACCTGGGCTGTGCTCACATACCTCTGCGCATCAACACCCATCCCCTTGCCTACCATATGCCTATTCTTGCTCATCTGTGTCACCACGCACCCATGTGGTGTCGTCTCTGCCCTGCCCTAGATGTTTACATCGCTATCAGCCTTTTCCATGGTCAGTTGGGACATGCATGGTGCAAAGGTTTCACATATGTCGGCCTGTGTCTTGTGTCCATCTCATGTCTAATGTGCCATGGGACTGTGCATGTGGCAGCCGGGGGGGGGGGGGGGTTTGGGTTACATGGTGAACAGGACCATAGACAAGCTGTACAGTGTGTATGTGATCTACTGATCCACCTTGTCGTGGGTGGCACGTATCAGGGTGTATGTGCGAACCTGCTATCACACATGTCTGCTGCATGACTGTTTGCTTTTGCCTGTCTGCGCTGCCACCCCCACCTTGCCAACCCGGGTTGTGGTACACTGACATATCACCTGTGTGCCATATCACATCATGACCCAGCTACCTGCACACCTGACCATCTTTGTAACGGCAAGTGTGATCCTGTTCTCCCAGATGCGGTCTCTAGTGCACCACAATTGTGTGCAATGCTGTGCCGTCATATGTGTGACCATGTTTCCCTGCTGTCCATTTGTGCATTGCTACATCAGGGTTTCCATAGGTTCTTCTTCTCACATGTGCCTTCCTTCCATTTCTGTTTGCAGGTGATGCAGGATATGGGTGTCGCGCCTGGCTGCTGACCCCTGTGCGTGTCCCTCGGACAGGTGCAGAGATGCGGTACAATGAGGCCCATGCCTCCAGCCGCTCTGTCATTGAGCGCACCTTTGGCGTTCTCAAAAGTCGCTTCAGGTGTCTGGATAGGACTGGCGGGGCCTTACAGTACGGGCCCTTGACTGTGGCAAAGATCATACTAGCCTGTTGCATCCTACACAACATTGCTCTCAGGCACAATGTTCCAGTCAATATTAATGAGGATCTTGGGGTGGATCCTGTGTGCCCTCCTGCACCTGGCCATGTTGACACACGTGCTGGGATGGCGGCCAGGCAACGTCTGATCGGGGAGCTCTTCTCCTGTAAGTTCAACTTCTGCTGGTGACCTTTATCTGGGTTAACCATGTGTGGACAGGTGTGTCAATTGTGCAGCAGTACCGTGTCGTGTGCCAACATGTCTGATGTGTTTTTGCCTCCCCAGGGTGAGCTCCTGCTTTCCAGGACCCCGGAACATTACTGATCATACTGCCCGATGCTGTGCTACATGTGATGTTTCTGTGTGAACAACTGCAACAGGCAGATGACTCGGGTGAGTTGCAATACAGTGCGTTTTGCATTGCAGTCGCCATGGTGTGAACCATATATGTTGCTTACTCTCTGCTGCTCCTATGGTGCTGCACTACTCTCGGGCCCACTTCCCCATCACCCTTAGGTTCCGTTTGTCACACATGTGGTGGGGCATGTGACAGGCCTGCCTGTTTACTGGTACCGCTGCTGCCGTTTGGTCCAGCCACCATCACTCAACTGTTCTGTCAGGCACATGCTCCTCTTACGTTCGCTTCTCCCTGACCACAGCCCATCCACATGGCTCTCCATTGCCCTGTCCCCTTCAGGCCCTTTCTTGTCGCTCCCCTGATATATTGCATTTGGTTTGCACTGCATGATATTTATAGGGTCGTGTATGGACCGGTTTATATGTACCTCCCATCCCACCTGTGGACTGTGATATAGTCTGTGTACCCCTGGTCAGAATGTGAGTTGCATCCTGTTTAGTCTTTGGGGTGCCCTCACCTGGCACACAGCTGTGGTTATGTATGGTGACATGCTGTGGTCCTGTCTACATCCATTTGTGTATGCCTTCTGGAGTTACGGTAGTTATTATTTTCCAGCTACGCTTTCCATCCTAGTGTTCATGGCTTTTCACTCTCTCTGTCCCCATGTCTTTATGTCTTTCCGTCACTGGTACCTGTGGTCACGGTAACAGTCACCTATTTGCTTTTAGCTCCTGGCCGCACTTATCATCGTCATCACCGTTGGGTATCTTCCTTTGGTACATCAATCTGCATCAGTGTGATGTGACATGTCCAGTATGTTGCTGTGCACTGTCACCCCGTATCCTGCACTGCTACCCTTGTCTGTATTTCATCTCTGTGTTTTTTGGCGGGCCTGTGACTGCTCTGCGTGGCGGGGCCACTCCTCTGGCCACCTCCGCCTACACACGATCACACATCTTCTCCACAGCTGCCACACACTTTTGTTCTAGTATACTGGGTGGGCAACACACTTTGTTATGTTGCTTTAGGCAGCAACATGTTTGTCTGCGCTGCTTCATAACACATGGGATATCCACAGGGATGTGGGTCCAGTAACGCACTACTGTTCCTCGGTCAGTCACCTATCCATTTGTCTTTACCGTGGGTTCGGTGTGGTGTTCGTACTACATCTGTCTCTGTTGCACGCAGGTTCTGCAGTCCCTGCAGACACCACTTGGAGTCCCTACGGCACACTGACCGTGTCCCACGTACCCCTTTTGGGGCACCGTGCCACATGGTTCTGTGAGCCAGGGTTCCATCTGACGTCTCCTATCCGTGTGTACCTCATATCTCACTTAGCATTGGGCCACCCTTCTCGGGAGCATACTGGTCATCTTTCTCATACTTCCTCTTGGGCACACTGTTGGGCTACTGTCTTTTCCTGTTATATTGCAGTGCGCACTCATTCATTTGACCATTCCTGGGACGGCACTGTTGGGGGTGACTATCCCCTCATATGTTCCTCTCGAATCTGCTGATGTACATGTGCAGTGCACCATGCATGTTTTCGCTTACACCCATATCCTTACCCCCCAGCGGGCACTTTGGGTGGTGGCATGACACGCTTTCTTCGCACAGTCTGGGGGTTGTGGGTTGTGGTGGTACAGCCATCTGCATATTCTTTATGCACATATTCATAGTATTTTCGTGTTTCCTTTAGATCTCGCCAGTGGCTTTCGCTTCATGGAACAGGTCTGTGATGTTAATGGGCCTTCTATAATTGGTAATGATCTTGGCCTCGGTCTGGATTGTGCTTGCCATATGCCCTTGCTTGCTGAGACCTTGTTTTGTTTCATTGACGGCCTTTCTTTGTATGTGCATGCCGCAATTGCTGGGGGTCTGATGTGGTGATTTGTAGCGTTGAACAGTTCTGCTCCATGAGCTGGCCACCTCATTTTTGGGACTGTGTACTTTTCACGGACAATTTGCCCGTCTAGCTATTTCATTACCTGTGGGGGCCACAATGTCATAGATTCCAGACCACATATGGAGGAGTTGGTGACCCTTTGCAGGGCATCTTGTAGTTTCACATTACATTGGTGATGACAGCAGCACCACCCTCACAGTGCAGACTCCTCAGGGTGCCTAATAGGAACACCTATGGCATGACCTGTGGGGCTCTCTGTAACACACCCTGTCGGGTGCACAGGCAGACAGTGCACATTTAACTTTACCCAATGGTGTGACTTGTAGGGTGCCCTATACAGTGCCCTCGGGGTATAGCCATAGCCGTGTGAGTGTGTGCTTGCCACCTGAGCCTGTTAGACATACAGGACAGGCTGCTTCTGCCATCACTATATTGGTGTGTGGGTGTTGTCGCTGATGCCTCCACAGATCCACCTGCCTGTCAGGTACACATTCACATGATACAGGGCCCAGAGTTGGGCAGACATATGCATGGCATGGTAGGGTTCCCTACAGGGGTACGGGGGCATGGCAATTAGGTTCTTACCTGCCTTGTTTCCGGATCTGTTTGAGGTTTGCTTTCCTTCATTACATGATATGAGGATATTTTAGACTATGTACATATCTCAACCACGGGTCTGGATACACATTCACACTGTTTTCTTCTTGTGAGGGCTGAGGCTCTCTGGATTATACGGGCCCTACATAGGGGGGGGGGCACTTTCTCCCACCTCTCCGGTTGTTTCTCGCCGACAAAAACTGGGGGATATGTATGGCTTCAAAAGTGTACTGACTGGTCATCCACATCACTGACTGTGGATTGCAGAGGGTACTGTTGCAGGCAGCGTTTGTCCTTAGGACCACGGGGGGTTTGAACACACAGACCTTGCACCATCTACCGGTGTCTTACCCATTGTGCTACAGATCTGGCTACCTTAGGGGACACCTTCTATAGATTCTTATGGGGCGCCCTGTTGGGCTACAGTCTGTTGCTACTGTGTGACAGTGACACACACTCATTTCGCCCTCCCATCCCAGGTGGCTGTGTAGGTACATAGCCCTTGCTGTGTTCATCTCTGTGCCGCTGCTCTTCCTGTGCGTTGCACCATGGGTATGTTTGCTTTGGGGCAGATCCGAGCCATCACAGCGGGCCATTTGGGTGGTACCCTGCTGCCCTTCAGGTGACAGCCAGGGGGTTGTTCACAACTATGGGGCTGCTTTCCGGTGGTTCCGTCCCAGGCTGTGGGGCCAGTGGTCATGGGCTCATAGCACAGTGGGCTTTTTTTTTCGGCCTGACTGCAGCATTGTATATTTTTTAGGCGCATTGCTGCTGCCAGCGAAACCCCATCAGCATTATGCCACCTTACAGTGCCTCATGGGGCGCCCCATGTGGCACCTTATCTGGCACCCTTTACATTGCCTGCTATGGTGTTCTATAGGTGACATTTTGGTGGGCCTCTGTGGACAGTGCACTTTCTACTGTGGCCTGTGTGGTGCATTATGGGATGCCATCTGCGACACCTTTGGTTTCACCACTGTGATGGTGTGTTTGCTGGCAACACTACTGGTGGTAAAATATGAAACCTTGCCTCTTCATTCCCTACGTTAGGTACTGGGTGATGGCTGGGAGAGCCTTCTGCATTGTGCATATTGGTGAACCCAGGGGATTCGAACCCATGCTGCCTGTCACAGCGGTCAGTGAGCTAACCATTGTGCTACAGCTCTGTTCCTGTGTTTTGTATCTGTACACTTTTTTGGGGTTGACGCGCGATAACGCGCAGGGACGCACCACCGTGCCCTGTTACGCTCGTTAGTTTTTGGAATGCGCGTTGCGCGTAACGATGTACCGCCCATGTCCTTATTTGGGGGTTTCTGTCTCTACCGTGGCTCCTAACGCGAATCGCACTAATGCACTTTAGTAAACATACCCCATAGTATCTGTCTCAGGTGATATATGTGTGTCCCCATTTTTGGAGGACCAATCACTGAGACGTCTGCCGTGTGTTTGTGTCATACAACCCAGGCCTGGGTGTGCATAGTTCTACTATGAATATGCAATATATACTGGCTAGCGGAGTGTCTTCAGTTAGTTTGTGCATGGCTGGAACACCTGGCATGGTGCAATGGGTACAGTCTGACTGTGCCTGCTGCTGGTGAATGTCAGACCATAGTTGGGGGCTGCAGAGGCTCCTAGTACTACTGTCGGTCTGCCAGTGGCCTAGCAACTGGTCCAAATCTGGTCTGACCTCCTGATGACAAGTAGTAAGGTGCCTTATCCTGTCTACTGTAGTGTGCGCAGTACGGTGGTGCTATGTGCATTGCAGGCGTGCAGCACTCAGAATAACATGTGTGTTTGGGATGTGCATTTTTACGTGCCATAACCTGACCACATAACCTAAGGTGCCTAAATGTATCTCATAAGGCATGTAAGAAGGTCTGTAACATCACGGGCATTATTGTGCACGCTGCACATCGGCTGCTATGCAATGCGCGTTGTGGCATACGGGCGTATGCCGCATTACTGCGTCATAATATAGCAGACATGATGGTCACTTGGTGGAACATATTTGTGTTGTGGTTGTTTGGGATAGTGGTTGCAGACGTGCGTGGAGCCAACATAGGTTGTGGGTTTGTTTCCCACAAGTTCCTTTTTGTTTGTTCTGCTCACCTTACCATACAATGGCTCCAGCTTCGTCACTTCTCCACACAACCTTCCTTCTCTTCACTGTACACTGCAGTGTCCCCTCCATGCAGCCTGTCCGTCACTTGCTAGCTGCTACATATGATCCCTTTCGTTAAGGTGTCTGGGTGGGCAGTTGGCTCAGTGGTTTGGTATTGGTGTCAATGAGCTGTGTTTGGATTCTTCAGATCAATTCCCTCCTACTCCTTTTTGGATCTCTTGCCCATTTTGCCCTTGTACACACACCATCCCCACAGCTGGCCCTTCAGATCGCCCCTGACACCCTTTCCGTTTAATTTGTTTACTCTTCTGCATGCTGTTTTCACTGCACACAATTTCATGGTGTGTGTGCATGTGTTTATCTGTGGCTCATGTCCCCATTACAGACTGTGATATCAGCTGCCTGTGGTCTATGGTCTTACACCAACGGCTCTGTTTCTCATGCGGCACCATGTCTGCACATCCCTCAGCGTGTCTTCTACTTCTGCGCGCCTTTGAGTGCAACCCCTTTGGGCACGCTGCTGCTTCCTGTCAGCTGTGATGTTAACGCGTGGTAGATCCTGGGTGCACTGTACCGCGCGTTAAAGCCTTGCAATGCACATTACCTGACAAGGCTTGCCTTAACGCTGCACCGCCCACTCCTTTATATGGGCATCTGTAACATTACCGGGGAACTTATTTATATCCCGCTTTTCACCGGGTCAAAGTGGTCAATTGGGGGATACATTTAACATGAGGGGATATGACACACATACATTAATACTTACAGGGAACATGGGCAATGGAGGGTTAAGTGGCTTGCCCAAGACCACAAGGAGTGCCTACAGGACTAGAAATCCCAGTCCCTCCGGCCTGAGATTGCTGTCCCCAGGTGGGACTTGAACCCCTGGCCCTCCGGCCTGAAGTACCTTGTCCTAACCACTAGACCACATTACCATGCTTTAGTAAACATACCCCATAGTGTTCATAGGGATCCAGAATCTTTCTTTTGCATAAATAAAGGCCATCAGTTGATTAGAAAAAAGTGTGTAAATTGCTAAACTGCCATATTGTAGCAGCTGGGTACAAGATTGCAAGCCACTGGAAAGCAGGTGCGGTGCCTGGTATGACTGGTTATTACACGTGCTTAAATATTCTGTATATTATGGGCAGCATAGCTGTGATGTGCAAAGGAAAGTCACAGAAGCAGGATGAAATATGGGAGGAATACTGGGGCTGGGTTAAGAGGGAGGGAATGTAACTTGGAGGAGTGGGGCAGTACTTGGATGAATATAGGAGCAGAGTCGCATTGGGGGTTAAGGCTCATTGTGATGTTGGTTGGGAGGAAGTTGGGTGGTGGTTTGGTGAGGATGTATACAGGGCCAGTGCAAGGACAGAATGCGCCATAGGTGGGTACCCCATCCTTCCTGCCTCCTCTCCCTTGCTGCTCCCACCATCCCATTGTTGCCACTGCTGCTCCTCTCCGGGGCCTGCAGTGGTGGCAATTGCTTGGAAAACCACGACACAGTGCTTACCTAAACTCTCCAGAGCTGCGTTGTGGTTTCTGGCTTCTATTATCTGCTTCTTCCATTCCCTCAAACATAGATTTCCAGTTTATGTAAACAGGAAGTTTGTGTCGGGGAGGCAGAAGCAACAGATAACAGAAGTCAGGAACTGTAACACAGCACCAGAGAGTTTAGGTAAGCGCCGCGTCACGGCTTCGAAGCCATTACCATCGCTGCAGGCCCCAGAGAGGGGCAGCAATGGGTGCCTCTGGAGGGCTGGTGCTCTAGGTGACCACCTAGTTTACCTAATGGTAGTGCCAGCCCAGGTTGCATATATATGAAAGAATTACGTCTGTTGTATTCTTCTGTTGGAATTGATATAACATATTGAGCTCTTACTAATTATGTAAAAAATTATAAAATACAAAAAAACAAATAAAAGTATAAGCTGAGCCACAAGTTAAACCAGAGCTAAATAAAAGCAGTTTATTAAAATAAATAAAATAAACAATTATTTTAAACAAAGGCACTGCAGAATGAGGCGGCACATTTGACTTCCCATAAAAGACAATAGATCTTTTCCTTTTCCTGGCAATTTAGAGGTGGGCTTCCTCCGGCCTCATGAAACAAGATTTTGTGGACGAGATACTGAATAAAACCCAATAGGTTTCTTCTAGTTACTTATACCCATAAGGTTTGTCAGTAAGAAAAACAAGGGACCCAACCCAAGTCTCCTCCTCTCATATACATGAATAGACCTAATTTTATACTACACAAATATAACAAAGGACCCCATGGGGATTTCATAGGTGATCTTTTTACCAAAGCAACTCCAAAGAAAACAAAGACACATCCTTTAAGATTAGAAGGTAACCGATTTCATCACCTTCAAGGAAGAGATAGGTTATACACACAGTGGTTTAACTGTAAAAGATGTTTGCCACCTGAAGTCATTAAAGCTGCATATTACTAAGGGGATGATTCTATATAGGGTGTGTAGACAGTTACATATGTAAGATGCGTGTAATTCTCCATTCTAAAGGACTTAAAGTGAATCAGCACTTAAGTGTGCAATTTGGTTGGTCGCTATTCTACAAGCTCTCGTATAAGTGCCACTGTGCATAAGTTATGTGGGGGTGGACATGAGGGTGTTGCTTGGGCAGATTGTAGGTGAGGTCAAAATCTACATATGTAAGTTATAAAATACTATAACTTACGCTTATCACGCTTATCACTAGACACATGTGTGTCCATACGCCCCTGTTCTGTAACATAAAACCCGAGCTGCTTTACTTTATAAATAGGCCACAAATACACATGCTTTGCCTGTGTGTAAGATTACAGAATTATCCTAAAGAGGGCAATTCTATACGTGGCAGTGTAAAACCAAATACAAACAGACAATAAGGGAGACAAACACCAAACACTTCCTCCTTTTCGCGACCTGGCAATGCACTAGTCAGGAGCCAGCACCTCGCTTGGTCTGTATTCAAGACCTCTCATTCACACAAGCAGACATTCAAGACAGAATAAAATCCCGACGTTCCAAAAAAACCTGACTGACTGACTGGCTGAGGGGTTGGTGGTTTCAGTCTCTGCTTATAGCTTTAAGACTTCGGAGACTTACTAGGACTGCCCCGAGAGGTGATCAAACTCTCAAGCGCTTATTCCAGAATCCCGACTGGCTGACAGACTGACTGATTAGCAAAAAATTTCTACTCACCGGATCCGGTTCCCAACACCAAACCATTACATGGGTTGGGTCTTGGACTCTCCTCGGGTTCGAAGGTGTTGGCCAGCTGGACCCGGTGATCCGCTGAGGCCAGGCGGAACCCTCTCCGATACAATAAGACCGGTGGCGCCAGAGAATTCCCCCGCGTCGGACGGACACGGTTCCAACTGGGCCAAACCTGGAGGCGAGAAGTCGTGGTATATTTACTTGAATACCATCCCCCACTCACACAGTCCCATCTGGGGTGCCAGAACTATGTAGCAGCGGAGTGTATGCATCCAAATAATACCAGGACTCACTTCAGGATCCAAGCCACTTTATTGTGCACAAGGCTCAGAAAGTCAAGCTTCAAAAAGGACTGAGCCATGGAGAACAGGAACAACTTCCTTATATACAAGTTTCACAGTATGATACAGGCAAACTTTCTATTGGTCCCAACGCCCCCTGTATCTATCCAATCGGGGACCCTCACTGGGCCTAACACCCTCTTCCCCCTTCTCAGGCTATTATAACAAAGGCTCAGTTTCTAGACATAAATACATTCCTACTACAAGGTCATTTTTAGGTTCAGAGAATGTGAGAATGCAAAACACTGGAACATATCTATCATCAGCATAAAAGAATTGAATAAGGATTAACACAAACTTATCAAAAGCAGTTTAGAGAGGTTTAAGGCAGATCCTCAGACCTTCACTGACTTTGATCTTTCTCAGCACTATTATTTCTAAGTGGGGGTGGGGACTCAGGCCTAGCTTGCAGGCCTCTCGTACATGTACAGGCTATTATATAGGCCATGGCCTACCACAGTATAATGGGTACACTACTCGTCAAACTGATTGACAGGTGAGATAAGGATGACAGGAGCCAATCAGCGTTCACTTCCGGTGTATGTCCCACCTTAGGCCATGCCCCCTCCCATAGAAATGAATGGTGAGTTAGCCCCGCCCACTCCCGCCCCCAAACTGTTGACAGGTACCAATCAGCGTCCACTTCCGGTGTATGTCCCGCCTTAGGCCATGCCCCTCCCATAGAAGTGAATGGTGAGTTAGCCCTGCCCACTCCTGCCCCCAGGCGTGGCCACCACCCCCACTTGACAGGCCTCCACCCCGCCCCAAGGATGACATCATCCAATCAGCGTCCACTTCCGGGTTTGTGCCAAACCCATGCCCCGCCCCACAATATGGCATTAGCCAATCAGCACCCACTTCCGGGTTTGTGCCCCACCCACAGCATCCCACCCTCAACCATGCCCCTGCCTACATCATCGGAAATGACATCACTGGAGATAGGGTGTCATCAGAAATGGACTGTCCCTTTTTGCTGACATCACCGGAAACAGGGTGTCATCAGAAAAGGGCTGTGTCCTTTTCTGATGACCTCAGAGGAAGCAGAGTGACTGACTCCGGAAATGTGTTTTGCTTCTGGTTAATGTTTACATCTACAAAAAGCAGGAACCCTGGAAAACAAAAAATGCTTTTCTCTCTCCCACTGCCCCAGTTCTTTTTTTCTCACAAAAGATTCTTAGCACAGCACAGGGCTTTTCACAGAGGCACAGACAGGGTAGAAGCTTTTCTTTACAAATGCAATTAACACATCTTTTGTTAGAGAAACCAGTGCTGTCCATGTGATAGAATTTTGCTTTTAAGACCTCATGGTTAGAGACAAGTATTCTGGCAAACACAGTGTAGTTCAGACTGAAATACAGAGAGAGGGAGAGACCTGAGTTCAAATCCCCCTCATACAGCTATTTTTTGGAGAGAGAGAGCTGAGTTCAAACACAGCCACAGCTATTTTTTAGTGGCTTTGAAAAAAACAATACAGAGAGACAAGTCTGAACATGCCTCTCTAGGGTGTGGTAACACGTGATTGGTTGAAACAAGAGGCCTGTTCTGAGCATGCTCCAGGTGTTCTGAGCATGCTCCTGGTGTAAGGCTGTGTGTCCTGTGTAAGGGGAACATTTTAACACAGAGATTCAAAAAGAAAAAATGGCTCTTTTTGGAACACAAGCAAACTAGGATCAGCAGAGGTAAGAGAATGACTGACTCCGGAAATGTGTTTTGCTTCTGGTTAATTGAAGAAATTGAAATTGTGAACAGCTTTAACCTACTTGGATCAACTAAGAAGCAACAAGCAGTCAAGAAATCAAACGATGCATTGCCTTTTGCAGAATGGCTATGAAAGACCTAGATAAGATTCTCAAGAGCAGAGATGTCTCTCTCCATACAAAGATTTGACTTGTTCAAGCCATGGTATTTTCAATAACATCATATGGATGTGAAATCTGGACAGTGAAAAAGACAGACAGGAAGAAAATTGATGCCTTTGAATTATGGTGCTGGCGGCAAATACTGTGTATACCAAGGACTGCCCGAAGAACAAACCAGTCGGTACTAGAGGAGATCAAACCTAAGCTTTCTTTAGAAGCTCAGATGACAAGACTTCGACTTTCATACTTTGGATACATCATGCGAAGAGAGAGATCATTAGAGAAAGACATCGTGCTTGGCAAGATAGAAGGTCAACGCAAAAGTGGAAGGCCAGCAATGAGATGGATCGATACAATAACAGCAGTTACAGTTACCAGTCTGTCAACAATGAGCCGCCTGACTGAAGACCGAACACAATTTAGGATAGCTATCCAGAGGGTCGCCATGAGTCGACTCCGACTCGACGGCACTTAACAACAACAACAATGTTTACATCTGCAAAAAGCAGGAACCCTGGAAAACAAAACAATAAATACTTTCTCTCTCCCACTGCCCCAGTTCTTTTTTCTCACAAAAGATTCTTAGCACAGCACAGACTTTTCACAGAGGCACAGACAGGGTAGAAGCTTTTCTTTACAAATGTTAAACCTCAATTAACACATCTTTTTGTTAGAGAAACCAGTGCTGTCCATGTGATAGAATTTTGCTTTTAAGACCTCATGGTTAGAGACAAGTATTCTGGCAAACACAGAAATACAGAGAGAGAGAGAGAGAGAGACCTGAGTTCAAATCCCCCTAATACAGCTATTTTTTTGGAGAGAGCAAGCTGAGTACAAACACAGCCACAGCTATTTTTTATTGGCTTTGAAAAAACCAATACAGAGAGACAAGTCTGAACATGCCTCTCTAGGGTGTGGTAACACGTGATTGGTTGAAACAAGAGGCCTGTTCTGAGCATGCTCCAGGTGTTCTGAGCATGCTCCTGGTGTAAGGCTGTGTGTCCTGTGTAAGGGGAACATTTTAACACAGAGATTCAAAAAGAAAAAATGGCTTTTTGGAACACCAAGCAAACTAGGATCAGCAGACGTAAGAGAAGTTTTTTTTGTAGAAAAGTGTTGTAACGAATCTCCGCTCCTACAAGAGCTAGAGGACATACAGGCAACCAATCTACGCTGTTTGTGCTTTCTCTGTACATATCAAAGGGAAGCGCTTGATGTCATAGCCAGTCAAAAGGACTACACAAAACCTGATGAAATAAACACATTTAAATCTGCTATACAAGCAACGTTGGGCTGTATTATCAGGAAATGCTGGCAGGGCGTTATGCATAGAGACTGTGCAGCTTGTATAATACATGCTCCAGGGCAAAGACATCATGATTGTCTGACACAAGGAAATACAACAGAAAATCCATAAAACTTGTAACAGGTTGTGTCTAGAACCTATTGTAAATGTTGCCATGATTGTTGGTCATAAAATGAAAGCAACTGCCCTAGTTTATGAAAATTTGAATTTTTTGTTTGAACTCATCAGAGATTTTAATACCACTAGAAATCCAGGACAACTGTTCAATATTTTGCTTAGATCTGGGGAAAATGTGATATGTAGCTAGTAGAAGGTTTAATCTGTGAGATTATAGATCGTTCTTTAAAAAACACCAAGTTCTGTAAAAATTGACTTTTTATGAAAATGTATGTATTTCCAGAATCTATTAGCCGAACATACAGATGAACAAAAATTATATGTATGCCTTTATATTTTTTTTAAAACTTGTAATGCTCAAATGAATCATTTCACAAGATGAAAACATTTTATTTGAAATAAAACATTTGAACCTACAGCTTTGTGTGTTTTAGGATTGCCTAGTTAATTAAACCTACAATGGGTTGTCTGTAAAAATGGGACCTTGTGATTTATCTATTGTAGAACTAAAATCCACTTAAGGCGTCTGGGGGTGGGGGAATGTGTATTAGCCACATTGGTCCACATACACAATATATAGCATCTATTACAATGTACTGTCTGCGAAAAAAAAGGCAGTGTGAATTAGCCAGGTTGTATGATAAGATTATGAGATCCAGAGATGTTTCAGTTAAAGAGTCTGGGGGGCTGTAAACCCCATCAAAGAATTTCATTTAAAAAGGCGCAGTACATTTCAGCAGCTAGAAAAGATCACATAGGGGTATGTTTACTAAACTGCCTTAGTGCAATTCGCGTTAGGAGCCGCGTTAGTGGAAGGAAAGCTAAAAAAGGACATGGGCGGTACATCGTAACCGATAACGCGCAGTTGCGCGCGTTATTACGCGCGGTGCAGCAACGATCGTTACAGCGCACGTGCTGCTGCGCGCAAGCATAAGAAAGCGCGCAGACACCCAAATACAGAAACAGAGCTGTAGTACAATGGTTGCTACACAGACTGATGGTACAAGGGTCATGGGTTCGACTCCCCAGTGTGCCTAATGAATGAGGCTGGCTGAGGCATCCTTTGAAAGCCAACTATAATATTTTATTCCACAGTCTGCAGGCGGGTTACAGTTTGCATATGTCAGGAGTATTGTACCCGTCCTATGAAATATGTTCCAATAGTGACGTTCTCTCTGACATGATCATGTATTATATACCAGTTGATAGGAATATTTAGGCGATCCCTATAGGGCGAAGTGTAAGGTGCGCACTATAGGGAGTGCCTAAATATTCCTATCAAATGGCATATAATACATATAATATAGGGCAAAGTGTAAGGCGCGCCCTATAGGGCGCCGCATAAGGTGTGCCCTATAGAGCGCCGCGTAAGGCACGCCCTATAGGGCGCCTTTTGAGCTACCCTAAGGTGATGGTACCCTGAGGGTTGTTGTGCTGGCAGCACTAATATACAGTAAAAATAGACAATGCCTAAGACAGCCTTATCAATGAATCCCACTGTGGGTTGTGAACCTATGACCTCTGACTCCATGGGCAATGAAGTAACCAGTGGGCTAGAGCTGCTAATAAACACATGGCTGGCTACAGGAGGACTGCATGGCACCATACCCACCTTCTGCTGTGGTCACCAAAGAGATTACATACCACCACCCAACGCACCATCTAGGGCTCAGGGTGGGGGACAGGATCTCCCGCCCACAGAGCCACTTTCAACCCCCTGCAATGGTGGCAGTAGAGGGGACCATCACCCCAATCCTACTAGGGATCAAACACCCTACAGGGCAGGCAATGCAGAGCAGTACACATCCATAACGCAATAGCAGACAGACAGCAAGTCTGGAAATGCTCTGCTGCCCCCCCCACCATTATCTGACATTCTCCAGCAGCAAGCCTCCAGCCGCTGCACGGTGTTCCAGCAAGACACATACTAGCTGCAGACAGTCCGCCAGCTAATCCATAGTGCATGGTCCTGGAGGAGATGCATGTACCCAGAACGGGGCTATCAGCATACACACCAAGCAGATAAGCCAGTGATTGGGCCCCAAAAGGAAACCCATAAATATCACATAACAGAAATACTATACAGCACTATGGTGGAACCTAGCCATGCCATGGTCACTGCTCAGTCAGGGTGAGAGTGACCTCCCAGCAGGACATGTTATGGCCACCCTGTCCGTGCAGGTGGTACCGGGCACTACAATGTCCAGCCATTACCCTATGCCCTGTGCAGATGCGGACAGGCCAGGCCACCCTATCCAGGCTATTGCCACGGTACCTTGCTCCTCATTATGCACATTGGCAGGCCAATACTGGCAACAGTGCTAGCAGTGTGGGCTGTGGAGGGTGTTGGCAGCCACCACACACTGGATAGACAGACACACACTCCCCTCACGTATGCCAGCATTGTGCAGCTATAGAGGTGTTGGGCAGCCCAGGCCACCACACCAGTCCTGGGCACAGTGCAGGCATGGCTATGGTACGCAATACTGTAGGCGTCACTCCCCAGGTTGGTAAACACTGTCAGACACAAGACCAGTAGCACACTCCACAGACATCAGAAAGGTTGCTATGATGCAGCTCACTCCGAAAATTGTACTTAACCTAGGAATTGCTGTCTGCCAGTACTCATAGCAACCTTTTCATAGCTGTGTACCATATTTCCAGGTTTAGGGTGGCATTACTAAGGTATGCAAATGCTAGTATTGGGAGATGCACGCAGAGCCCAAAGTCCTGCCTCTCCAGGAGGATTTGGATAATGGGGCCTGTGGGTGCGGGTGTGTCTGCCCCTGTTGGCTGCTGCTTTACGGCAGAGGTTCCCATCTCCAGTCCTGCGGTGCAAAACACTGTTTGGGTTTTCATGCTGTCCCTCATGAATATGCATGAGATACATCTGCATACCATGGGGGTGGTGCATAGAAATGCAGCACAGGCATCTTTATCAGAGGCAGTATGGAACCGGTATGGTGTTTGGCCCTCCAGGACTGCATTTGGGAGGCTCTGCTCTAGGTACTGTGCATGTTTATGGTGTCTGTGCTCTGTAGGGTAAAATGTGGGTGTTCTGGGCATGTTTACGTCATTTGCAAGAACGGTTCTGTCTGTATTAGCACGTTATAGTAGTGGGTAAAATATGAGGACTGGGTTGGCGGAAATCACAGCTGGGACTTGAACCTGTGCCCCTCTGCTTCCGAATACACTGGTTCTGTGCACTGCACCACCATGTTCTCACAGAGATGGTGCATTCCCTGGTGATACCATGACTGTTGGCCAGACAGGGCCTGTCTGTTGCAGTGCATGCCACCCACCTACACAGGGCTAGGCCACGGTCTGCTCTGGGCAGCTGCCACTTCCCCCTCCACCACCAGTATCCCTCAGCCACCATGCTGACATGCCCTTCCGCTGGTGGTGCTGGTGGTGTGCGGTCTCAAGCCATCCAGTGTGCAGGTAGGTGGCTGCCTATGGTGCGTGTTCTGGGGTGGGGGTGCCTGCATAGCTTTCCACGCTTTCCCCCAGCACCGCCTGCTAATGGTCCGTGCCATTGGGGGTACCTGATGGATACTATTCCCTGTGACACTGTGGGAAGCACACTCTTGCTCATGTTGGGCCCTCAGCAGTTGCTGTCTGGCTGCTCTACTGTTTCAGCATTCCTATGGGCCAGCTAGGCATCACCCTAGTCCCCACTGTGGCCCAGCTGCACCACAGCATGTGCCGCCTGCAGCCCTCTGTTTCCCCTTTTCCAGCACCTGCCCGGTTGCCCATTCTGACATGCCCACCCTGATGTTGCGGGACATGTGCCTGCCATAGGAACCCTGTCCGATGGTGGGGAAATCCCTGAGCAGTGCTATTTCACTGTGGGCCCATGCGCCTTGTATGGGGACGGAGTGTGGACCCTTCCGCGATTTATATTTGTTCAATGGAGCTTACTCGGGGGGGGGGGGGGGTTTAATATTTCTCATTTATACCACTATTGGCCAGCTTGGTTGTTGTTTTTTTCCAGTTTGTTGGGGTCATTTTCAGTGTTTCTGTGCCCTTTTGTTCTGTGCACATGTATCACACTTATCACCTTTTTTTGGTTTCCCTGCCTAGGCTGTTCATTGCTGACACTTAAATGGTTTCTCTTCCCTTTAAAGTGTTTTACCGGTAGGTTTTCATTCGCGTTGGAATTCAGCTCTGAAATTCAGCGCGTTAGTGTAATGGGAGCCTCTCCCCGCCCACTCCCCGCCCATTGACCCCTTCTATCCGCCCTCTCTCCACCTTCTGCGTTGTTTTACTGCGCCGCGGAGCATTACAATCGTTAGCGCGTGATAGCGCGCGCTATAGCACGTTTACGATCCTTAATGCGCTACAGCGCGCGCTATAGCACGCTAACGATCGTTAACATCATACAACGCGTGTTATTCACGTTTACCGCAGTTTAGTAAACATACCCCTTAGTCTCTATAGCTTGTAACATCTGCAACTCTTCTTCTTCAGACATGGTGAGTAGATATGAGTCTTACTTTTTTAAAAATATTGTTGGCTATGTAATGTTTCTGTCTCTTATGATTGTCTTTAAAAAAATAGGAGCAGAAGCCGCGGGGTACAAATAAACTCTCTCTTACAAAAAGAAGACAGCAAAGAAAGTTAAAAGGTATGTCATGTGTTTTTTAATTTTCCAGCAGCTATGCTCTTTATAATGTGTCTTATATTTTTTTTTTAATATTAAAGACCAGGAAGCTGCTACAAAACAAGATGACCAGCCTAATCAACAGACGACACCTTACAGAAAGCCAAAAGACAAGCAGAATAGTGAGTATTCCAGTTTTATCCGGCACCTAGATTTTAAGGCCACTGTAAAAGAAAAAAAGTATTAGCCCCTACGTTTTTCTTTTTCAGATCGAGGAAAGGTTAGAAAACCAATGGCTATGGGAGAGAAGTCTAACAGGAAAAGATCACACAGCGAAAGTTTTTCTGCCGGTGAATCTACACACGCCGGTACAGAATACAGAGGGCATGGTGATGCCATGTCTTTGATCACTGTTTCAGAGGGCAGCGCAAATAATCATGCATTAGGCCCCGCTGAAGAATCAGAACCAGTTAGCTATGTTCAGTTTGTGAAAAGGTGGGATCGTAAATTGGACAAGTTTAATGGTGTAATTTATTCAGAGGAATTTCGGTTTATTAATTTAGACAGGGTAACATCATTATCTGAGGCTCAATACGCCATTCGGCAAGGTATCCAGCATATTCTGGATGAGGATAGCAGCAGGGTTTCACCCGGTGATTATGTACAGGTGCATTTACACTCATCTCTTTTTCACAATTCCTTGTATTCTGGAAAGTTAAACCCAGAAGCATTAGACGCTGACGATTTCTTAAATCAGATCGCTAAACTCCTTCAGAGTCACAGAGAAATCCAGGTTTGTGATATATTCCGTGGTGTTGTACTTGTCATAAGAAATCGGGGTGGGGGAGCTTGTAGGGTCTTAAGGACTATACCGTTTAGCCATATTATTCATAAGAAAAGGATGTATTTGATAGACTTGAATAACACTGATAATAACCTGTGTTTTGCAGGTAGCCTCACAGCCCTCATGTCACAGGTAAAAATGACAGATGTCGAATTCTTAGAAGGTGCTAAAAAACTGCATAATGAATTGGGGTGGCCGGTACATAGAAAAGTCATGCTCGATGATGTAGCAATATTTGAACAGCATTTAAAGATAAACATATGCGTTGTGCTTTACACAAATTCACGTGGTTTGTTTTAAGACATCAGACAGACCTGTGTTCCCTAAGACTGTGTTCTTGTTGCTACACGATGACCATTTCTATGGTATAACCAATGTCAAAAAATTCTGTGGGGAGCGCAACTTCTGTATTTACTGTCAGAAACCGTACAGTCATAATCATAATTGCACATTGTGGTGCCGTCTTTGTTTGACACTAACGTGTGCGAATAATGTTGGTGTACAACAGAGATGCCCTAATTGCAAACTCTTTTGACATTCTAAAGAGTGTTTAGATAGACAGACGTATTTGGTTCTGAAAAAAGAAGTGGCGTGTTTATCTAAGATACTGTGCCAGAAATGTGAGTCTTATGTGGACAAGAAACGTAAGTGCAAGGGCCGGCATTGTAAACTATGTCGTGAACCCCTAACCGGGGATGGCGTCCACTTATGTTTTATGACCCCTATTGGTAAAACTGAAACATCTGAAAAGTATATTTTTTATGATTGTGAATGTAAAAAAGGAAAAAAGGAAAGAAGAGGCCTTCCGCAAATAAACAGGAATGAAAAGTGCAGTGGAATGCAATGACCACGGCCTTCCACGGTAATGGTTAAAATTCTTTATTAGAGACCCATCTTAATAAGTTTTGGCCGAAGCCTTCGTCAGGGGTCTAAAAATCAAACACACATAAAGGGGTATGTTTACTAAACTGCGGTAATCGTGAATAACGCGCGCGTTAGGACGCGCTAATGAGCGTAATGCTCCGCGGCGCAGTAAAACACCGCAGAAGGTGGAGAGAGGGCGGAGAGAAGGGGTCAATGGGCGGAGAGTGGGTGGGGAGAGGCTCCCCTCACACTAACGCGCTGAATTTCAGGGCTGAATTCCAACGCGAATGAAAACCTACCGTTAAAGGCACATTACAGGGGAGAGAAACCATTTAAGTGTCAGCAATGTACAGCCCAGGCAGGGAAACCAAAAAACAGTGATAGGTGTGATACATGTGCACAGAACAAAAGGGCACAGAAACACTGAAAATGACCCCAACAAACTAGAAAAAAACAATAACCAAGCTGGCCAATAGTGGTATCAATGAGAAACATCAACCCCTCCCCCCCCCGAGTAAGCCCCATAGAACAGATATAAATCGTGGAAGGGTCTATACGCCGTCCCCATACAAGGTGAATGAGCCCACAGTGACATAGCGCTGCTCAGGGTTTTCCCCACCATCGGACAGGTGCACATGTCCCACAACATCAGGGCGGGCATGTCGGAACGGCAACTGGACAGATGACGGAGAAGGGGATACAGAGGGCCGCAGGCGGCACATGCTGTGGTGGAGCTGGGCCACAGTGCGGACTAGGGTGATGCCTAGGTGGCCCATACGAATGCTGGAACAGCGGAGCAGCCAGACAGCAACTGCTGAAGGTCCAACATGGGCACGAGTGGGTTTACAAAGTGTCACAGGGGATAGTACCCAACAGCTACCTCCAAGGACACGGAACATTGGCAGGCGGGGCTGGGGGGGAGCGTGGACATCTATTCAGGCACCCCTACCCCAGAACCCGCACCATAGGCAGCCGCCTACCTGCATACTGGATGGCCTGAGACTGCGCACCACCAGCTCCACCAGCAGAAGGGCATGTCAGCATGGTGGCTGAGGGATACTGGTGGTGGAGGGGGCAGTGGCAGCTGCCCAGAGCAGACTGTGGCCTAGCCCTGTTTAGGTGGGTGCCATGCACTGCAACAGACAGGCCCTGTCTGACCAACAGTCATGGTATCACCAGGGAATGCACCATCTCTGTGATAACATGGTGGTGCAGTGCACAAAACCAGTGTATTCAGAAGGTCACAGGTTCAAGTCCCAGCTGTGGTTTCCGCCAACCCAGTCCTCATATTTTACCCACTACTATAACGTGCTAATACAGACAGAACCTTTTGTGCAGATGACCTAAACAGGCCCAATACACCTACATTTTACCCTACAGGGCACAGACACCATAAACATGCACATTACCTAGAGCAGAGCCCCCCAAATGCAGTCCTGGAGGGCCAAACACCATTCAGGTTCCATGCTGCCTCTGATAAAGATGCCTGTGCTGCATTTCTATGCGCCACCCCCATGGTATGCAGATGTATCTCATGCATATTCATGAGGGACAGCATGAAAACCCGAACAGTGTTTGGCACCGCAGGACTGGAGTTGGGAACCTCTGCCGTAAAGCAGCAGCCAACAGGGGCAGACACACCCGCACCCACAGGCCCCATTATCCAAAGCCTCCTAGAGAGGCAGTACTTTGGGCTCTGCATGCATCTCCCAATACTAGCACTTGCATACCTTAGTAATGCCACCCTAAACCTGGGAATATGGTACACATCTATCAAAAGGTTGCTATGATTACTGGCAGATAGCAATTCCTAGGTTAAGTACAATTGTCGGAATGAGCTGCATCATAGCAACCTTTCTGATGTCTGTGGAGTGTGCTACAGATCTTGTGTCTGACAGTGTTTACCAATCTGTGGAGTGACTCCTACAGTATTGCGTACCATAGCCATGCCTGCACTGTGCCCAGGACTGGTGTGGTGGCCTGGGCTGCCCAACACCTCTATAGTTGCACAATGCTGGCATAGGTGTGGGGAGTGTGTGTCTGTCTATCCAGTGTGTGGTGGCTGCCAAAACCCTCCACAGCCCACACTACTAGCACTGTTGTCAGTATTGGCCTGCCAATGTGCATAATGAGGAGCAAGGTACCGTGGGAATAGCCTGGATAGGTTGGCCTGCCCTGGCCACATCTGCACAGGGCATAGGGCAATGGCCAGACATTGTAGTGTCCGGTACCACCTGCACGGACAGGGTGGCCATAGCATGGCTAGTTTCCCCCATAGTGCTATATAGTATTTTTTTTGTGTGATAGTTATGGGTTTCCTTTTGGGGCCCAATCACTGACTTATCTGCTTGGTGTGTATGCTGATATCCCCGTTCTGGGTACATGCATCTCCTCCAGGACCATGCACTATGGACTAGCTGGCGGACTGTCTGCAGCTAGTATGTGTCTTGCTGGAACACCGTGCAGGGTGCAGCGGCTGGAGGCTTGCTGCTGTAGAATGTCAGATAATAGTGGGGGGCAGTTGAGCATTTCCAGACCTGCCGTCTGTCTGCTATTGCGCTATGGATGTGTACTGCTCTGCAGTGCCTGCCCTGTAGGGTGTTTGATCCCTAGCAGGACTGGGGTGATGGTCCTCTCTACTGCCACCATTGCAGGGGGGGTAGAAAGTGGATCTGCTGGCGGGAGATCCTGTCCCCCACCCTGAGCCCCAGAGGGTGGGTTGGGTGGTGGTATGTAATCTCCCTGGTAACCACAGCAGGGTGTGGTGCCGTGCAGTCCTCCTGTAGCCAGCCGGGTGTTTATTAGCAGTTCTAGCCCACTGGTTACTTCACTGCCCATAGAGCCAGAGGTCATGGGTTCACAACCCACAGTGGGGTTCATCGATAGGGCTGTCTTAGCCATTGTCTATTTGTATTGTATATTAGTGCTGCCAGCACAACCACCCTCAGGGTACTGTCACCTTAGGGTGGCTCATAAGGCACCCTATAGGGCGCCTCATATGTCGCCCTATAAAGCATCTTATAAGGTGCCTTATATGGTGTCCTATAGGGGATGTTATAGGGTGCCTTGGCAGACAGCGCACTTTATAATGTGCCCTATGGAGTGCCTTCTAGGGTGCCTTATGTGGCACCTTAGGTTACGCCACTGTGAGGGTGTGTTTGCTGGCAGCACTATTAACGTACAACTCAACTTCCTCACAGCCCAATACTTAACCCTTTCCAGGCCAAGCCGAAAACATTCGGGATCCAAACATCTGCCTAAATATTCTTATCAAATGGTATATAATACATGACCATGGCAGAGGGAACGTCACTATTGGAACATATTGAATATGACGGGTACAATTTTCCTGACATATGCAAACATTAACCCGGCTGCAGACTGTGGATTAAAATATTATAGTAGGCTTTCAAAGGGTTACACATGACGCCTCAGCCAGCCTTATTCATTAGGCACACTGGGGAATCGAACCCATGACCCTTGTATCATATGTCTGTGTAGTAACCATTGTGCTACAGCTCTGCTTCTGTATTTGGGTGTCTGCGCGCCTTCTTACACTTAACGCGCAATAACGCGCCCTGTAACGATCGTTGCTGCTCGGCGCGTTATAGCGTGCCTTGTCACTAACGATGTACCGCCCATGTCCTTTTTTGGCATTTCTTCCACTAACGCGGCTCCTAACGCGAATCACACTAACGCAGTTTAGTAAACATACCACAAAATAAGCATAATACTAAAACCAAAAACCAAAATATAACAAAAACCGTGTTAATAAAAACTGTGTTAATAACAAAAAATTACCAGAAAACCACATAGAAGATGTGAAAACACTCCTATGCGGGGGAGCGACTACTCTTCCCAATCTGAAACACAGTAAATTTACAAACATGAATGATATTAAAAATGAAAGAAATGCAAAAAACACTAAAATGCAAATGAAACATACATATGGCATAACATAATAAATAGATTACATTAACATATAAAATAAATATGAATAAAAACAAACTAAAATCTCATCTATGGAACACTGAATATGTGTGAAAAAACATTTTGTGAACCGACTATGATGTAAACGTGTCTACAAGAAACTGTCTCACTTAAAAGAGAGAACATATGTATTACAATGATTGCACAAAAAATAAAATGTAAATCATACCTACAAAGCACAAAAAAATAACTTGTATGAGGAAAAGAGAGCAAAAACATTGCCAAATGAAAGCTTTGTGTTTTTAAAAAATATAAAAAGAAGATGCGAAAATGCCGTCGGTGAAAACATGCATCTATCGTGTATGGGGTAGATGATCAACCATTGGAAACAGGGGGGGGGGGGGGGGGGGGGGGGGGTGGGGGGGGGGGGAGGGGGAGGGGAGGATGGAGGAGGGGGGAGGGGGAGGACAAGGAGGATCCATTTAGCAAAATCAAATACTATCACGAGCGTGTAACAGGATAAACGAGAATATTTGTAAAAGGGAGTGATCTCGCACACAATTAATGCACCGATGAGACAACAGGATTGTACAGAGAGTACATTGTGCAATACCGAGGGCGTGGAAAACATAAACAAAAAAGGGATCTATATCCACAAAAAGGAAAAGAATATATATGCATATAATGCACCGACATAAAAAATACTATGCATGCTGCATTCATAAAAGAAGTACAACTAGTTTTACAGCTTCCCCGTCTTTGGAAGAGGTTTGTTTATTCATCATTTCTCTGTAAGTATTTAAAGGTCTGAATCATATCTCCCCTGTCCCTCCTTTCCTCCAAAGTGTACATATTTAGGTCTTCAAGTCTCTTCTCATAAGGCTTCTGACGCAGGCTCCAAATCATTTTGGTCGCCTTTCTCTGAACAGTTTCCAGTCTTTTTACATCTTTTGCAAGATATGGCCTCCAAAACTGAACAGAGTATTCCAAGTGAGGCCTCACCAGTGACTTGTACAGTGGCATAAGTACCTCTTCCTTTCTGCTGGTAATCCCTCTTTGTATGCAGCCCAACATCCTCCTGGCTTTTGGCCACCGCCTTGTCGCACTGTTTTGCCACCTTGAGATCATCAGAGATAATCACACCAAGGTCTTTCTCCTGAACTGTGCATACCAACCTCTCACCCCCTATTGTGTACTTTTCCCTTGGATTTCTGCTACCCAAGTGCATGACACTGCACTTTTTCACATTAAATCGTAGTTGCCAAGCATTAGACCAGTCTTCCAGCTTTTGTAGATCTTTCCTCATGTTATCCACTCCCTCGGGGGAGTCCACTCTGTTGCAAATTTTCGTGTCATCTGCAAAAAGACAGACTTTTCCATTCAGTCCTTCAGCAATATCACTCACAAATATATTGAACAGTGCCGGGCCCAGGACCGAATCCTGAGGCACCCCGCTAATCACCTTCCTCTCATCTGAGTGAGCTCCATGTACCATCACCCTCTGCTGTCTGTCAGTCAACCAATTTCTAATCCAGTTTACTATCTTGGGACCCATCCCCAAGCTACTGAGTTTATTGACAAGCCTCCTATGAGGAACAGTATCAAAGGCTTTGCTGAAATCCAGATAGATGACATCCATTGCATGCCCCAGATCTAGTTCCTTGGTCACCCAATCAAAAAACTCAATCAGATTTGTTTGGCAAGACCGTCCTTCAGTAAAACCATGTTGCCTTGGATCTTGCAACCAGTTGGTTTTGAGAAAGTTCACTATTTGCTCTTTCAGGAGCGCCTCCATTACTTTTCCTGCCACCGAGGTAAGGCTCACGTGCCTGTAATTTGACACTTCTTCCCTGTCACCACTTTTGTGTAGAGGTACAACATTAGCCATTCTCCAGTCCTGAGGAACCACTCCTGTTTCCAAGGATCTGTTGAAGACATCCTTTAATGGTCCTGCAAGAACCTCTCTGAGCTCTTTCAGTATCCTGGGATGTATCCCATCTGGTCCCATGGCTTTGACCACTTTCAGTTTAGCAAGTTGTTCTAACACCTCATCTTCTGTGAATGGTGTGGTATCTACTTCAGTCCTATTTTTATATTTGGGAGTCACAGCTGGTCCATCTCCAGGATCTTCTTTAGTAAAAACAGAGCAGAAGTATTTGTTTAGCAATTTTGCTTTTTCAAAAAACAATATATATATGCAAGTCATAAAACAAACCATGAGAGGAACGCCATACCTGCACACGTAGTGAGAGGCAGGACAACGCAGCGCAGGGACATAAAAACACTATTTGAAGGGGAAGGGGCTCCTCCTACCAGCGGTTTGCAACATGCACAATGGGAACTACTGTAGAGGACAAGAGCAAAATCAAATCAATCAATATACAGTATAAGTTGTTGCTAATAAACAATGTGTCATTAAAGACTAACAAGATCGCGGAAGATAAACAATCTTGGAATGGCTACCAAAATGGGAGTAATAGATGGAGAACAAACTATTGCTTACAAGCAAAAAGCCTCAACGAAAAAGTAGTTAAAGCCACCACGGGTGCATGAGAACAAGGCATAAAAAGGCATTAAAAAACGTACAAAAAACGGGCACGAGGGAGGAGGCGGAGGGGGGGGGGAAAGGAAGGGGAAGGGGGGGAAGGGGTGGGGAGAGAAAAGGAAAAGAAAAGGGGATCCATTTGAAAGAAACAAAATAAAAAGTGTCTCTTTTCTAAAGAAATCAGCTATGTACACATTTTGTTTTTCAGTATCATTGCACCATCGAGGGTAGCCAGAAGCCTCTTGTTTTTGACGGAGGTGCATTTTGATGTATTCGGAAAAGAGATTATCCGATTTTTGCTCGAAATGCCAGATTTCATAGATTTCAACAACCACATACCCTTTTGCAACGGCTAAATTCATCTCCACCGTACACCAAGTCCCCACAAAAGCTCTCTCCTCATCCGTGTGGGCACACATTTCCTGTTGCCGTGTGTCAGCACACGTATGACACAGTGGAAACATAAGCTTGCTGCCCAACCGTATGGGTAACTCCGGAAAAAGAGCTTTCGTGGTGGATTGTCAGACGGCTGCCTGGATGAGAATCTTCACAGTCTTGGCAAGTGCATATATCTATATGATTTGCAAGGTATTGTGGGCAATGTAGTTCATTCACACCAGACACAGCTGCTGACAATAATTTAGTTGTGCTCTTGGGTAAAGCCAATAAGATATTTATTTATGGGGTTATTTCTCCCAACACAGATATGCTTGGTAGCACATAAATCAGGTTACTTGCTTTCAGTGTTAACTTGGAAAAACAAAGTCAAAATCAGGAAAACAACCTTTAAACTTGTCAGGCAATTAGCTAATGTTTTCTTAGCATATATCTAACAAAGGAAAAGTCACAAAGAAAGAAAATAAACTGTTCTTTTCAGGTTAACTTCTGATTACTTCCCACATAGATTCAGAAGTGATTCTCTCCTAGCTCACAAGCAATTAGGTAAGGCTTAATTGCTAGCAGTTATCCAGCTGAAACCCCTTAGCTGGCTTGCTTTCTACTGTGTGGGTCAAATCCTGCTTCAGGAGCTTTTCTGAGTAGATTAAAGAACAAATTTGTATTTCTTGGTGATGGTTGCTGTACTTTATAACAGAAAGTTACCAACGGAGTTTAGATAGAGAGCAGTCCATATAAACAGGATCTTCATCTGCTATTATTCCCCCTTGTTCAACAAGCATGGGTTCAATATCATGGATTGGCACAGATGAATCTCTCAATGGAGCACTTTCAGGAGAATACTTGTTTCCCTGCTGTCTTTCAAGGTTATAGCTAGGGCATAGATCAGTGTTCATACCTGAGCTTCCATTGCAGTTAGAGTTCCTCTCTATATAGCCTGGCCAGTATGTAGTCCAGTTCTTATGTCCAGCCTTCCACTCCAGATCCCTGGACACTGGATCTCTCTTCACAAACCTTCTGGCATAGGTCTTAGGGTCCCTTCCACGTGCAGCCGTCTCCCTCACAGGTAGCGTCTGGTGATTCCTAGCTCTGCAGCACCATTCCTCTGGCTTTCCCCAGTCCAATGGTGTATGCTGGCCCTTGGAATACCTCCCAGTATACGTACTGCTTTGGACTCTTCTAGACCTCTCAAAGGCTTTTCTCCTCTTTCTTCCAGAGGGTTTCCTTGCCTCTCTGTCCGTCCGGTTTGGCTTCTGCTTCTGATGATCCTTCAGATGAAACTGATGATCCTTCTCTGGATATCCAAGGTGATCATGAAGATCATGAAGATGGTCATCTGTAGAATAAACTCTACTCTTATTCTGCTTAGATGAGTGCTCCTCCCTAATACAGCGCAGCTGGGCTGAATCAGGCCCTGCCCTTTGAGATGAGTGCTTAGGGATTACCTCATAGCCCTCCTGATTGAACACACATTTCCCTACTTCAGCTCCTCTAATGGCTGTTGGAAACCTGGTGCATTCTGGGACTGGTAGTCTTTTATGGCAAAATTCTGTTTTCTTATTTCTACCAGAACTGACAGGCTGCTTGTTCAGAGTCACTTCACCTTTTCTATAGCTCCTTCCTGAGCTATGATAAGCTTCCTTATCACATACCCCCCTGCTTAAGTTATTACGGACTGGTGTCACTGGTGAAACTTCTTCTCTACAGTCCATAATACGGGAAAGGGCATCCGCATTCTTGTGTAACTTCCCAGCACGATGTTCAACTTGAAAATCAAATGCCTGTAAGGCCATGTACCAGCATGTCAACCTGGCATTGTGGTTCTTCATTTGCTGCAACCACTTAAGTGGGGCATGGTCCGTGACCAACTGGAACTTTCTCCCTGTAAGGTAAAACCTTAACGCCTCCACTGACCACTTGATAGCTAAACATTGTTTTTCTATTGTGGAATACTTTTGTTCATCCGGTGACAACTTCCTGCTCAGGTACATCACAGGATGCTCCTCCCCTTCATGACACTGGGATAGAACCGCTCCTAGCCCTACGTCCGATGCATCCGTTTGAACCAGAAAGGGTTTCTTGAAGTCCACCCCTTTCAGTACCGGTCCTGTACACAATTTTCCTTTTAAGACTGAAAACGCTTTTTCAGCTTCAGGTGTCCATTTTAGCTGGTTTGGACAATTCTTCCGCAGCATATCCGTGAAAATTGCACTTTTCTCTGCGCATTGCGGTATAAACCTGCGGTAGTATCCAATAAGTCCTAAGAAACTTCTTAGTTGTTTCTTTGTTGTTGGAGGAGGAAAATTCCTGATGCTATCTACTTTACTCATTAGAGGTTTAATTTTTCCTCTTCCCACTAGGTGGCCCAGGTATTTTACCTCCCTATTTGCAACGGCACACTTCTTTGGGTTTAAAGTGATTCCCGCTTGCTTCATGGAGCACAAGACTGCCCTGATCCTCTTTAGATGCTCCGCCCAGGTGTTACTATGGATTATGACATCATCCATATATGCAAAAGCATAATTTTGGTGGGGTCAAAGTACCTGATCCACTAACCTTTGGCAGGTAGCCGCTGCTCCATGCAGTCCGAAAGGCATCCTCTTGAACTGGAAAAGGCCAACGGGGGTGCTGAACGCAGTCTTCGGCTACGACTCCCTGGTGAGAGGGATTTCCCAATATCCTTTTGTCATATCAAGGGTGGTTAAGTATTGAGCCTGTCCCAGCTGGTCCAACAGCTCTTCAATTCTTGGCATTGGATATGCATCAAAAACTGATATGGCGTTTACCTGCCGGAAGTCAATACAAAATCTTAAAGATCCATCAGGCTTCGGCACCAGGACTATGGGGCTATTCCAGGGACTCTTTGACTCCTCTATTACTCCCATGTCCAACATCTCCTGGACTTGTGCCACTACTTCCTGTCTCTTGGCTTCAGGCAAGCGATATGGCCATTGACGAACTAATTTCCCAGGTGGAGTTATTATTTCATGGGCAACCAAATGTGTCTCCCCAGGTATGGGTGTCAACACATCTGGGAATTCTTTAAGCAATTTCCTAATTTCTTCCTGTTGTACCACTGTCAGGTCCTCACCTATTTGGGGCTCTGATTTTTCTTTACAATCAGATACCTGGGGTCCCAAATCTTCCTCTTCATTCACCTCCCTCTCTCGGGCACAGGTGGCAGCTAGGCTTTTAACCCCTTTGACGTCAGTAGAACCAAAGCCTTTGGTTCCACGCTCAGAATTTTCCAGGGATGTGACCTCCTCCACAGGTGGAAACCCCAGCCTCTTACAGATCAATTGGGCAATTCTGTCTCCTGTCTTCACGTAATAATCATTCTGTCCAAAATTAAACAACAGAACTTTAATATTGCCCCTGTAATCGGGATCAATTACTCCCGCACCCACATCGATGAAATATTTAAGGGCTAATCCGGACCTGGGGTTACTCTCCCATAGCATCCAATAGGTATTTCCACTTGGAGACCGGTGTCAACCAGGGCTCTCCCTTGGCTAGGTACAGTCACATTTTCTATGCTGCACAGGTCAAACCCAGCAGTTTGAGGGGTTGCCCGCTTAGGAGCTTGGGCCTTCTCTGTGACCCTATGGTACTTTAGGACGAATGTCTGCTTTGGGGTAGCTTGGTCTTCTGGATGCTTAACCATCTTTTTAGCTGGGGTCTGAGGACTTCCAAATAAAGGCCCGGGAGCTATTACCATTAAACCTTCTCCCTCCTTCTTTCCTAGTCCTTCCACTAGACCCTGCTTAAATCTTGGCCAGTCTCTTCCTAGAACCAAATCAAAGGGTAGCCTAGGCACCACTGCTAACAGGACTTCCTCTTGTTCCCCCAGGCACTTAACCTTTAGCCTATAGGTGGGATATGATGTTGCAGCACCATGAATGCATCTGATGTGAACTTGGCTTTCAGGGGTTTTAGGCACAAATCCTTCTTGGGCCTCTATCCTCTTCCAAAGCCTTTTTGACATCATACTCTGGTCTGCCCCAGAGTCTAACAAAGCATTTGTGGTAATTCCTTGCACATCAACCATCAAAAGAAATCCTTATTTGGGCTGTTTTAAATCCACACCCATTAAGCTAGTGTGTGTCTGGCATCTCTTTTCTAAATGTCCCCATTTTCCACACTTGAAACATTTCTTTCTATTCCACTGTGTCATCTGGTTTGATACAGTACATTCATTTTCAGAAACATTTTTAATTATTTTCTTTTCTGATACAGCACATCTTGCTTCAGCATCAATCTTCAGAGGGCCACCCATTCTATGGCAAGCCTGCGTGGCTTCCAAGAATCTCTCTGCTAGCATGGTTGCCTCTCCAAGATTTTGGCAATTTTGCTGTATAAGGAAAGTGTGCAAATCTTTAGACACCCCAGACATAAATTGTTCAAGCATTATAATGTCTAATAACATTTCTACCGTCTTTTGCTCAGGCTCCAACCATTTTACAGCTAAACCTCTGATTCTCTGACTCAGAGCCCTGGGTGTTTCACCCACTCTCAATGTAGTAGCTCTAAACATTCGCCTATACTCTGAAATAGACAACCCTAGGTGATCTCTAATAGCAGCCTTTACACCCTTATAATTCAAAGCCTGGGCTGCTGGCATTGCTCTGTAAGCTCCAAGCACCTCTCCATTTAATGAGGCTGCCAGCCTTACTGCCCACTGGGTCTCTGGCCATGCTAATGCTTGTGCCACTCTTTAAAAAGACTCTAGAAAATCATCAACATTATCATCTGGAGTTAGCTTCCCAAAACTAAATGCCCCAATCCCTTGATTGAGTCCCACACTGTCCACATGTGGTGTACCAGTATTTACTGCTGGTCTTGCATCTGTTCCACTTTGGTTCTGCAGCTGAACTAGGGCTTGCACCAGATCAAGCACTGGCTTCTGCTGGTCCATTAAGGCTTTCATAGCAGTGTCCTGTGCTTGCTGCGATAGCTCCTGTTGCCTGCTAAATTGGGCTGCCATCCATTCAGCTAGTTCCCTTGGATCCATCTTGATCCCTGCAAGAAACAAAGAAAAAAAACCCCAAAGTGCACCACCTTCCAAACAGGTGTGTTTTTTTCTACTTTTTTTTTTTCCAATTACCCCTGTGCTTACTCCCATCCACCACTAGACATGCCCAGGTACTTATTACCTTGTGCTAGTGATGAATCCAGCTCTGCACAGGGTCTTTTCCTCCTGGGATATCCACTTCTCCTCCAAAGTGCAGTTGAGGGAAAATCTTTTTTTCCAGCTTTAAACTTGAACTGTAGTTGTAATCCTCAGCAAGTAAATCCCCTTTGTGCAAAAGCAATCCGAAAAACTACGCCATTTGTCAGACGGCTGCCTGGATGAGAATCTTCACAGTCTTTGCAAGTGCATATATCTATATGATTTGCAAGGTATTGTGGGCAATGTAGTTCATTCACACCAGACACAGCTGCTGACAATAATTTAGTTGTGCTCTTGGGTAAAGCCAATAAGATATTTATTTATGGGGTTATTTCTCCCAACACAGATATGCTTGGTAGCACATAAATCAGGTTACTTGCTTTCAGTGTTAACTTGGAAAAACAAAGTCAAAATCAGGAAAACAACCTTTAAACTTGTCAGGCAATTAGCTAATGTTTTCTTAGCATATATCTAACAAAGGAAAAGCCACAAAGAAAGAAAATAAACTGTTCTTTTCAGGTTAACTTCTGATTACTTCCCACATAGATTCAGAAGTGATTCTCTCCTAGCTCGCAAGCAATTAGGTAAGGCTTAATTGCTAGCAGTTATCCAGCTGAAACCCCTTAGCTGGCTTGCTTTCTACTGTGTGGGTCAAATCCTGCTTCAGGAGCTTTTCTGAGTAGATTAAAGAACAAATTTGTATTTCTTTGTGATGGTTGCTGTACTTTATAACAGAAAGTTACCAACGGAGTTTAGATAGAGAGCAGTCCATATAAACAGGATCTTCATCTGCTATTATTCCCCCTTGTTCAACAAGCATGGGTTCAATATCATGGATTGGCACAGATGAATCTCTCAATGGAGCACTTTCAGGAGAATACTTGTTTCCCTGCTGTCTTTCAAGGTTATAGCTAGGGCATAGATCAGTGTTCATACCTGAGCTTCCATTGCTGTTAGAGTTCCTCTCTATATAGCCTGGCCAGTATGTAGTCCAGTTCTTATGTCCAGCCTTCCAATCCAGATCCCTGGACACTGGATCTCTCTTCACATACCTTCTGGCATAGGTCTTAGGGTCCCTTCCACGTGCAGCCGTCTCCCTCACAGGTAGCGTCTGGTGATTCCTATCTCTGCAGCACCATTCCTCTGGCTTTCCCCAGTCCAATGGTGTATGCTGGCCCTTGGAATACCTCCCAGTATACATACTGCTTTGGACTCTTCTAGACCTCTCAAAGGCTTTTCTCCTCTTTCTTCCAGAGGGTTTCCTTGCCTCTCTGTCTGTCCGGTTTGGCTTCTGCTTCTGATGATCCTTCAGATGAAACTGATGATCCTTCTCTGGATATCCAAGGTGATCATGAAGATCATGAAGATGGTCATCTGTAGAATAAACTCTACTCTTATTCTGCTTAGATGAGTGCTCCTCCCTAATACAGCGCAGCTGGGCTGAATCAGGCCCTGCCCTTTGAGATGAGTGCTTAGGAATTACCTCATAGCCCTCCTGATTGAACACACGTTTCCCCACTTCAGCTCCTCTAATGGCTGTTGGAAACCTGGTGCATTCTGGGACTGGTAGTCTTTTATGGCAAAATTCTGTTTTCTTATTTCTACCAGAACTGACAGGTTGCTTGTTCAGAGTCACTTCACCTTTTCTATAGCTCCTTCCTGAGCTATGATAAGCTTCCTTATCACAGGATATACTTTTGATTTTATAAAACCAAAGTACTTTGTAGGGGGACCAAATTTGTCATAAATGATTTGTGGATGGCCTATTGAATATTCCTTTGTTTTATTGATAAAAGGGTATAGGCTGGTAAAATCATAGTAGTGTATTTTTTCCCAGGTCTTGTTTTGTGGTACAGACAAATGGCATTTGTTCTACCCCCAAAAAGGGCATCTCGTGGAATCAGAGGTTGTGGTAATGTGGAGTCAGCCAGGAAATCTGCACAGCCCCCGTCATTTTCTTTTACCATCTGCTTCCACTCATGCTCCCCATAGACTTAGGACCTTGAACCCCCGGCTTTCCAGGAATGCAGCTTTTAGCTGTGTTTTGTAATAAAGAAAACCATAGGTCGTGGCTGTTATAGGATTCTGGTCTTTATCGTTATAACAACTCGGATAGCCGTGATGAAAACAACCATTAAATTCAAAAGCTGTTTCTACCCCATCGATCACGGCATAGCCATCAAGAAAATAAGTCCCCACCTTTTTTTCGCCACCTTTCAGAGCATATGTGATCTGTATATTTTCTTTGGCCTCTACATACAACAACCATTGAATAGAGGGGGGATGAATATCTCTTTGTCTGCCGGTGATAGTTATCTGGTGGAATGAGTGCCACAGTCTTGGGTTCTAAAAACATTAATCTGAACATAGCCATACATACAGATACAAGGGTTATAGATTGGAAAGGGTCTAAACACCTTGTTAGAATTTCTGAGATGTCACCCTGCTCTACAAACACTTCTTTCTCTGTCATTTTCATGATTTCAGCTCGGTAGAGAACACAGGCCTGCCGCAAAACAGATACATCCTGCTGACAGTAATAAGCCAGCTCTTTTTGCAAATTAAAAGTTTTATGCTGATTGTCCTTGTACCATTGTAAAAATTCCTCTTTTTCTTCAGGCAACATGTTACCCACACCGTAATGTTCAACACCCAGCATGGGGCCCACATAATTTTGATTTTCCAGAGTATTAAAAAAGTGCAGAAAGTACCCTTTGCTGTCTGTAAAACCCATGGCTTGCGGACGTTTGCTAAGTTTCATAGGCAGGAAATTTAGAGAGTCTATAAAACGGATAGTCAAAGGTTCAACGGTAATTTGTAACAGTTTAGCACCTTGAACCAGCAGCTCTGTGTTTATCTTTTCCTTAAGCAGTTGTTTAAGAACAAAATACCCGTCATAACCTTTGGAATTATGGGCTATGAAGGTGTAGCCTTTAAATTTTTTTGTCACAAAAAATCTGTATAAAGGCAGAAATACATTCAAGACCCTTGAATTCCCAGTTTCTTTCATCATTTACGTCAGTCGCATATATGTAATTAGGGACATGCCAGCCTGTTTCTTGCATACATTCACAATCATAAAAAATATACTTTTCAGGTGTTTCAGTTTTACCAATAGGGGTCATAAAACATAAGTGGACGCCATCCCCGGTGAGGGGTTCACGACATAGTTTACAATGCCGGCCCTTGAACTTACGTTTCTTGTCCACATAAGACTCACATTTCTGGCACAGTATCTTAGATAAACACGCCACTTCTTTTTTCAGAACCAAATACGTCTGTCTATCTAAACACTCTTTAGAATGTCAAAAGAGTTTGCAATTAGGGCATCTCTGTTGTACACCAACATTATTCGCACACGTTAGTGTCAAACAAAGACGGCACCACAATGTGCAATTATGATTATGATTGTACGGTTTCTGACAGTAACTACAGAAGTTGCGCTCCCCACAGAATTTTTTGACATCGGTTATACCATAGAAATGGTCATTGTGTAGTAACAAGAACACAGTCTTAGGGAACACAGGTCTGTCTGATGTCTTAAAACAAACCCCGTGAATTTGTGTAAAGCACAACGCGTATGTGTATCTTTAAATGCTGTTCAAATATTGCTACATCATCGAGCATGACTTTTCTATGTACCGGCCACCCCAATTCATTATGCAGTTTTTTAGCACCTTCTAAGAATTCGACATCTGTCATTTTTACCTGTGACATGAGGGCTGTGAGGCTACCTGCAAAACACAGGTTATTATCACTGTTATTCAAGTCTATCAAATACATCCTTTTCTTATGAATAATATGGCAAAATGGTATAGTCTTTAAGACCCTACGAGCTCCCCCACCCCGATTTCTTATGACAAGTACAACACCACGGAATATATCACAAACCTGGATTTCTCTGTGACTCTGAAGGAGTTTAGTGATCTGATTTAAGAAATCGTCAGCGTCTAATGCTTCTGGGTTTAACTTTCCAGAATACAAGGAATTGTGAAAAAGAGATGAGTGTAAATGCACCTGTACATAATCACCGGGTGAAACCCTGCTGCTATCCTCATCCAGAATATGCTGGATACCTTGCTGAATGGCGTATTGAGCCTCAGATAATGATGTTACCCTGTCTAAATTTGGTATTCAGAAAAAAGCTAACGACCCATCTTTTCCAGACACACTTCAATCCCACATAACCTCTTTCACCATGCTCAAGGAAATAGCACTACACGTCAAACACCTATAGATTCTGACAACCTGTAAATATGTACATACTTGTGAAATCAATGTCTTGCAATCAAGTGTAAACATGAGAATGTTTGTGTCCTGTACTGAATCATTATGTATGTTTTTAATCCATGGCCTGTACAACCATACTGTTATGTATAGCAAACCACTGCTGATCGCTGGAAGTAGCGGGATATAAGTGTACACTAAATAAATAAATAAATAAATTAATTAATAAACCGAAATTCCTCTGAATAAATTACACCATTAAACTTGTCCAATTTACGATCCCACCTTTTCACAAACTGAACATAGCTAACTGGTTCTGATTCTTCAGCGGGGCCTAATGCATGATTATTTGCGCTGTCCTCTGAAACACTGCGATCAAAGACACGGCATCACCATGCCCTCTGTATTCTGTACCGGCGTGTGTAGATTCACCGGCAGAAAAACTTTCGCTGTGTGATCTTTTCCTGTTAGACTTCTCTCCCATAGCCATTAGTTTTCTAACATTTTCTCGATCTGAAAAAGAAAAACGTAGGGGCTAATACTTTTTTTCTTTTACAGCGGCCTTAAAATCTAGGTGCCGGATAAAACTGGAATACTCACTATTCTGCTTGTCTTTTGGCTTTCTGTAAGGTGTCGTCTGTTGATTAGGCTGGTCATCTTGTTTTGTAGCAGCTTCCTGGTCTTTAATATTTAAAAAAAAACATAAGACACATTATAAAGAGCATAGCTGCTGGAAAATTAAAAAACACATGACATACCTTTTAACTTTCTTTGCTGTCTTCTTTTTGTAAGAGAGAGTTTATTTGTACCCCGCGGCTTCTGCTCCTATTTTTTTAAAGACAATCATAAGAGACAGAAACATTACATAGCCAATAATATATTTTTTTATTTTTTTATTTTTTTTTTAAATTTTATATTTTTGAATTTCAATTTACATTCAAGAATACATCTTGAAACAGAAATTGAGAAGGGTATAAGCAATACAGTTTAAACATAATCTCATACAAAAATACAAAGGCAAAACAAATCCAACAACCCAACCCACTCTAGCCCACCATAATTAAAGGCGGGAATACCATAGATAGGAAATTAAACAATTCAACCAAATTCAGCAAGAAGTAGAGGTGTGACAAACAGCTAACCTAATTCTCGGGGTGGAGAGGGGGGAGGTACATCCATCAACCGATTGTGGCGGGCATTAATAAAGGCAAGCAACTGTGAGGGCTCAAAAAAAATAAAAGAATCTGACTGATACTTAATCAGACACTTACAGGGAAACTTTAGGAAAAAGAGCCATCCCAGCTGCTGGACCCCAGGGTGAAGGAGAAGGAAATCCCTCCGTCTCCGCTGGGTCTCCCTGGAGAGGTCTGGAAACATACGAACCTGCAACCCCTTGAACAAAACATTACGTTTTTTGAAGAATAATTTCATCAACCATTCTTTGTCGGAAAGCAACGCTAAAGTAATCAACAAAGTGGAAGGTACCACTTGATCCTCCTGTGATGACTCCAACAAGGCAGTTACATTCAAAACATCTACATTAGATAACCCGTCAACCACAATATTTTTAAAAAAGTAAGACTCATATCTACTCACCATGTCTGAAGAAGAAGAGTTGCAGATGTTACAAGCTATAGAGACTATGTGATCTTTTCTAGCTGCTGAAATGTACTGCGCCTTTTTAAATGACTCTTTAACTGAAACATCTCTGGATCTCATAATCTTATCATATGACCTGGCTAATTCACACTGCCTTTTTTTTCGCAGACAGTACATTGTAATAGATGCTATATATTGTGTATGTGGACCAATGTGGCTAATACACATTCCCCCACCCCCAGACGCCTTAAGTGGATTTTAGTTCTTCAATAGATAAATCACAAGATCCCATTTTTACAGACAACCCATTGTAGGTTTAATTAACTAGGCAATCCTAAAACACACAAAGCTGTAGGTTCAAATGTTTTATTTCAAATAAAATGTTTTCATCTTGTGAAATGATTCATTTGAGCATTACAAGTTTAAAAAAAAATATAAAGGCATACATATAATTTTTGTTCATCTGTATGTTCGGCTAATAGATTCTGGAAATACATACATTTTCATAAAAAGTCAATTTTTACAGAACTTGGTGTTTTTTAAAGAACGATCTATAATCTCTGTCACAGATTAAACCTTCTACTAGCTACATATCACATTTTCCCCAGATCTAAGCAAAATATTGAACAGTTGTCCTGGATTTCTAGTGGTATTAAAATCACTGATGAGTTCAAACAAAAAATTCAAATTTTCATAAACTAGGGCAGTTGCTTTCATTTTATGACCAACAGTCATGGCAACATTTACAATAGGTCCTAGACACAACCTGTTACAAGTTTTATGGATTTTCTGTTGTATTTCCTTGTGCCAGACAATCATGATGTCTTTGCCCTGGAGCATGTATTATACAAGCTGCACAGTCTCTATGCATAACGCCCTGCCAGCATTTCCTGATAATACAGCCCAATGTTGCTTGTATAGCAGATTTAAATGTGTTTATTTCATCAGGTTTTGTGTAGTCCTTTTGACTGGCTATGACATCAAGCGCTTCCCTTTGATATGTACAGAGAAAGCACAAACAGCGTAGATTGGTTGCCTGTATGTCCTCTAGCTCTTGTAGGAGCGGAGATTCGTTACAACACTTTTCTACAAAAAAATCTTATCTTACCTCTGCTGATCCTAGTTTGCTTGGTGTTCCAAAAAGAGCCATTTTTTCTTTTTGAATCTCTGTGTTAAAATGTTCCCCTTACACAGGACACACAGCCTTACACCAGGAGCATGCTCAGAACACCTGGAGCATGCTCAGAACAGGTCTCTTGTTTCAACCAATCACATGTTACCACACCCTAGAGAGGCATGTTCAGACTTGTCTCTCTGTATTGGTTTTTTCAAAGCCACTAAAAAATAGCTGTGGCTGTGTTTGAACTCAGCTCGCTCTCTCCAAAAAATAGCTGTATTAGGGGGATTTGAACTCAGGTCTCTCTCTCTCTCTCTCTCTCTGTATTTCTGTGTTTGCCAGAATACTTGTCTCTAACCATGAGGTCTTAAAAGCAAAATTCTATCACATGGACAGCACTGGTTTCTCTAACAAAAGATGTGTTAATTGAGGTTTAACATTTGTAAAGAAAAGCTTCTACCCTGTCTGTGCCTCTGTGAAAAGCCTGTGCTGTGCTAAGAATCTTTTGTGAGAAAAAAGAACTGGGGCAGTGGGAGAGAGAAAGCATTTTTTGTTTTGTTTTCCAGGGTTCCTGCTTTTTGCAGATGTAAACATTGTTGTTGTTGTTAAATGCCGTCGAGTCGGAGTCGACTCATGGCGACCCTCTGGATAGCTATCCTAAATTGTGTTCGGTCTTCAGTCAGGCGGCTCATTGTTGACAGACTGGTAACTGTAACTGCTGTTATTGTATCGATCCATCTCATTGCTGGCCTTCCACTTTTGCGTTGACCTTCTATCTTGCCAAGCACGATGTCTTTCTCTAATGATCTCTCTCTTCGCATGATGTATCCAAAGTATGAAAGTCGAAGTCTTGTCATCTGAGCTTCTAAAGAAAGCTTAGGTTTGATCTCTTCTAGTACCGACTAGTTTGTTCTTCGGGAAGTCCATGGTATACACAGTATTTGCCGCCAGCACCATAATTCAAAGGCATCAATTTTCTTCCTGTCTGTCTTTTTCACTGTCCAGCTTTCACATCCATATGATGTTATTGAAAATACCATGGCTTGAACAAGTCGAATCTTTGTATGGAGAGAGACATCTCTGCTCTTGAGAATCTTATCTAGGTCTTTCATAGCCATTCTGCAAAAGGCAATGCATCATTTGATTTCTTAACTGCTTGTTGCTTCTTTATTGATAGTTGATCCAAGTAGGTTAAAGCTGTTCACAATTTCAATTTCTTCAATTAACCAGAAGCAAAACACATTTCCGGACTCAGTCATTCTCTTACCTCTGCTGATCCTAGTTTGCTTGTGTTCCAAAAAGAGCCATTTTTTCTTTTTGAATCTCTGTGTTAAAATGTTTCCCTTACACAGGACACACAGCCTTACACCAGGAGCATGCTCAGAACACCTGGAGCATGCTCAGAACAGGCCTCTTGTTTCAACCAATCACGTGTTACCACACCCTAGAGAGGCATGTTCAGACTTGTCTCTCTGTATTGTTTTTTTCAAAGCCACTAAAAAATAGCTGTGGCTGTGTTTGAACTCAGCTCTCTCTCTCCAAAAAATAGCTGTATGAGGGGGATTTGAACTCAGGTCTCTCCCTCTCTCTGTATTTCAGTCTGAACTACACTGTGTTTGCCAGAATACTTGTCTCTAACCATGAGGTCTTAAAAGCAAAATTCTATCACATGGACAGCACTGGTTTCTCTAACAAAAGATGTGTTAATTGCATTTGTAAAGAAAAGCTTCTACCCTGTCTGTGCCTCTGTGAAAAGCCCTGTGCTGTGCTAAGAATCCTTTGTGAGAAAAAAAGAACTGGGGCAGTGGGAGAGAGAAAAGCATTTTTTGTTTTCCAGGGTTCCTGCTTTTTGCAGATGTAAACATTAACCAGAAGCAAAACACATTTCCGGAGTCAGTCATTCTGCTTCCGCTGAGGTCATCGGAAAAGGACACGGCCCTTTTCTGATGACACCCTGTTTCCGGTGATGTGAGCAAAAAGGGACAGTCCATTTCTGATGACACCCTGTCTCTGGTGATGTCATTTCCGATGATGTAGGCAGGGGCGTGGTTGAGGGTGGGATGCTGTGGGTGGGGCACAAACCCGGAAGTGGGTGCTGATTGGCTAATGCCATATTGTGGGGCGGGGCGTGGGTGTGGCACAAACCCGGAAGTGGACGCTGATTTGATAATGTCATCCTTGGGGCGGGGTAGAGGCGAGTCAAGTGGGGGTGGTGGGAGTGGGGGTGGGAGTGGGCGGGGCTAAATCACCATTCACTTCTATGGGAGGGGGCATGGCCTAAGGCGGGACATACACCGGAAGTGGATGCTGATTGGTACCTGTCAACAATTTGGGGGCGGGAGTGGGTGGGGCTAACTCACCATTCGCTTCTATGGGAGGGGGCATGGCCCAAGGCGGGCCATACACCGGAAGTGAACGCTGATTGGCTCCTGTCATCCTTATCTCACCTGTCAATCAGTTTGACGAGTAGTGTACCCATTATACTACTAATGTCTAAGACTAATGCCTTTGTTACAATAGCCCGAGAAGGGGGGAAGAGGGAGCTATTCCCAGAGAGGGTCCATGATTGGACAGGTGCAAGGGGCGTTGGGACCAATAGAAAGTTTGCCTGTATCAAACTGTAAAAATTGTATATAAGGAATTTGCTCCTGTACTCCATTGCTCAGTCTCTTTTGGACACGATTCTGTCTGAGCCTGTGCACAATAAATTGGCTTGGAACCTGCAACTGACTCCTGGTTTTATTCATTGCATGCATTTCGCTTCTACATATTCTTGGTGCGTTGGGCCAGGAATGTGCGAGTAGTGGATGGTATTCAAGTGAATATACCACGTTTTACCGCCTCAAGGTTTGGTCTGGCTGGAACCGTGTCTGGCCGACCGCAGGGGAAACCTCAGGCGCCACCGGTCCTCTTGTATCGGAGAGGGTTCCACCTTGCCTCGGCAGGCTACTGGATCCGGCCGGCCAACACCTCCGAACCCAAGGGGAGTCCAGGATTCAACCCAAGACCTGGTTCTGTAGCGGGTACCGTATCCGGTGAGTAGAACTTTTGTTGCTATCTTGTCAGCTAGCTTGGGAAACGTCTTGCATGAGTGCGCGAGACTAAATTGGTACGGTACCGAGAGCCTGATCACCTCTCAGGGCAAGTCCGAGTACGCCTTGCATGAGTGCGCGAGGCCGAAACTACTGCCCTTGGTTCAGCAGTCCGAGTACGTCTTGCATGAGTGTGCGAGACGCCTTGCATGAGTGCGCGAGGCCGGCTGCTGTTGGTTAGTAAGGAAGGCCTGGGAATTTTGGAAAACGTTGCTAGCATTTCTGTTTGTGTCTCCCTCTGTTTCTAGGGCTGCCCGGACCCCTTACCGGCAGTCTGATCATCCGCATCCTCTGTCTGTTGTCTAACCGCGGGTTTCACTTCTGGTATAATGTAAGGTTATTAATTAAGGAACAGTACTGAGAAAAGGGAAAAAAAACCTCAGGAGTCACTTTAAGGAATCGAGTCTAAGCACAGCACAGCGAAGACGAGCTATCTCTGTGTTCTTTCAGCACAGCCTGAGAGAGGGAATCTCTAGCAAGCAGAGGGAGAAGGGGTGTGTCTTTCACACAGCCTGCAGAAAGGAATGTTTTAGTTCCTATTAACCCCTTCGGATCTCCTCAACTGTTTTAGTTATATCTCTGCCCTGCCTGTATTGTTACTTCAACTGTTCCTGTAATATTAGTTTGCTGGTTATATCTTAGCCCTGCCTGTATTTCTACGTCAACTGTTCCTGTTATCTTATTATTTTTATTTATTTATTTGTTTATTCTCTGATTTATGGGGGAAACCTGAACGGTTTAGAGGTCCGAGTACGGTCCAAGGGAGGAGGAAAGTGTTAATTTTCCAGTTGCTGGAGAGTGAGAGAGTGATGTCTGTGGGATTTGATAGAGAGAAACCTGAATGAGTGAGAGAGAGACAAAGGTTTTGATCAGCATTTTTGAACAGCATGGGCGGGGGTGTATCTATACTGAGCCTTCTGCAGTGTTTCCTTAAGAACTTTAAGAGGGGTTTCTCAGGTGATTATGTAATTGTAATGACCCCAGGTCGATGGGAAGTTTTATGTGAACAGGAATGTCCCCCCCCCTGTCTTTATAGAGTGCACCCAGAGGAACACTGCCGTATAGTTCTGTCACGCTGGAAATGTTGGATTTTGCTGGCATGTCTGTTTGTGTGTGTGTGAATGAGAGGTCTTGAAACACAGACCAAGTGAGTGCGGACTCCTGATTAGCGCAGTTCCTGGCCGGGCGACCGTGCCCAGGTCGCGAAAAGGAGGAAGCTTTTGGTGTTTGTCTACCTATTTGTTCCTAGGGCTGCACAGACCCCTTACCTGCAGCCCGACTACCCACCCCTACTGTCTGTTGTTGTGTACGTCATTATGGGAGGGTCGGAGTTCATGCAAACTCCGTTGAAATGTATGATCAAGAATTTTAGCAAGGGATTTGCTGGAGACTATGGAATAAAAATGTCTCTGTCCCGACTAGAAATGCTTTGTGAGAGGGAGTGGCCTGTACTGGTCACTTCGTGGCCCCCTGGGGGTACTTTTGGTGTTAGCATCATATCTTTAGTTCACCAGATTGTACGAAAAGAACACCCTGACCAGTTCCCCTATATAGATTCCTGGTTAAATGTTTGTGAAAAAGAGCCCTCCTGGATGAAGCGTTGTTATGAGGAACAGTGCAGGATACTTGTAGCAACCAGAAGGGCGGTCCGGAAGGCTGGGGAAAAGAAACTGCCTGTCTATTCTACCCCATAATCTCCAGATATTTTAACCCGTCCACCCCAGTACCTTTATAGGCCAGTCCCCTCAGCTCCGCCACCACCCCGGGCAGATCCTGGCACAGGGGGACACCTCCCTGCAGATTTACCCCAAGTAGTCCACCAGCCACCTCCACAGCAGGAAGACACGCACCCCCTCTTGACCGGAAGCCCCGGCTTAGTTCAGAATGCCTCGGGAGGACCATTGTCCACCGATGACACTGCCAGCAGGGATTCATTTGCCAGTTCGGGGTCACTTACTGCTGACAGCCAAGGCCCGGGAGCAGAATTCCAACAATCCAGACCACCTTATACTTTCAGAAGTACAACAGCAAGTCAGAGGGATGGTCACGTTATGCCATTACACCAGGTCCCAGGTCTACCTACTCTTAATGACCAGGACCAGGTGGTGGTGGGACCAACTAGTCTTGTTTATGTGCCCTTTTCCACCACTGATTTATTGAACTGGAGGACGCATCATGCATCCTATACTGAGAAGCCCCAAGATTTGATTGAATTAATGTCCAGTATTATGCAAACCCATCAGCCTACCTGGGCTGATTGTCGCCAGCTCCTGTCTACTCTCTTCACTATTGAAGAACGAGCACGGATTGTGCAAGTGTCTACCCAATGGTTAGAAGAAAATCCGGTAGGAGAAGCAGGCCTAGATCCCCGGCAAGCAGCCACCATGGATTTTCCAAATGACGATCCTAGATGGGATCCGAACAGTGCCAATGGGGCGGCGGCCCTCACTCGGTTTCGCCAGGCCCTACTGCAAGGCCTGAAGAAAGGAAGCCAGAAGGCCATGAATATCGGAAAGGTATCAGAAGTCATCCAGCATCCAGATGAGAGCCCAGCGGCCTTTTATGAACGCTTATCTGAAGCTTACAGACTATATACCCCATATGATCTGGCAGCCCAGGAAAATTTGCACATGGTATATGCGACCTTTGTGAGTCAGTCCCAGGGAGACATAAGACCGAAACTGCAAAAGTTGGAAGGATTTGCGGGCATGGCCCAGTTAATGGAAGTTGCTCAGAAAGTGTTTGTGAATCGTGATCAAGAACGTCAGAAGAAAAGTGAACGTAAAATGAAGAAGAAAGCTGATTTCCTTGCTGCAGCTTTAGTTGAACGATGAGGAGGAAGTTTCTCTAACCGAAGGGCTCGAAGACGTGGAAGGGGCCGAGGAGATGGTTGGCCCCCATTGGGCACAAATCAGTGCGCCCACTGTAGAGAAGAAGGACATTGGAAGAACGAATGCCTGAACTTTGACTCCGCCTCCTGGAGGGGAGGAGGGAGCACACGGAGAGCAGGGGGGTGATTCCAGGATCGGGGAGGAATGTACTGCACATAGTTCTGACAAGATGAAGCAGCTATGGAGGGAATGGCAGCCGAAGGGGGCTACAGCATGGATGAAGACTAGGCCAGACCGGGCTCCAAGTTTCCTCTAGGTCCCCAGGAGCCTATGGTCAGTTTAAAAATTGGGGACCAATATATGGACTTTATGGTGGATACGGGGGCCGAACATTCAGTAGTAGCAAAACCAGTGGCCCCTCTGTCTTCTCGATCCATCACCATTGTCGGAGCTACTGGAGCTAGGGCCACAAAGCCTTTTTTGCAGAACCGCACTTGTGAACTAGGGGGATGGAAGATAACGCACCAGTTCCTATACATGACCGAATGCCCAATTCCACTTTTGGGCCGAGATATGCTTGCTAAGCTCCAGGCGCAGATATCCTTTGTTGAAGGGGGAAAGATGGAAATGACTGTGAACTCGAAATCTGCTGGCCTGATGGTACTGACTGTCCCCCGGGAAGAAGAGTGGCGGTTCTATAGTGCATCTCCGACCAAGGCAGCCAGCCCCCGTATACCCATCAGAATCTCAGCTCTGCCCGAGGTATGGGCGGAGGATAATCCTCCAGGCCTAGCAAAGAATATAGCCCCTGTGCTTGTCGCCCTCAAACCAGGAGTGGAACCAGTGCACGTGAAACAATATCCTCTCCCGCGACCGGCGATTGAAGGAATTCACTGTCATTTAATGAAATTACTGAAGTATGGACTTCTCAGAGAGTGCCAATTGCCCTGGAATACCCCCCTCCTCCCAGTCAAGAAGCCTGGGACAGGTGACTACTGCCCAGTGCAGGACTTGGAACGAGTAAATAATGCAGTCGAAACTATACATCCAGTAGTACCAAACCCTTATACTCTCTTGGGACTGATCCCCGCTGAGGCTACTCACTTCACTGTCTTGGATTTGAAGGATGCCTTTTTCTGCATACGGCTAGCATCAACCAGCCAACTTTTGTTTGCCTTTGAATGGGAAGACCCTACTACAGGAAGACAGGGTCAACTCACCTGGACTCGACTACCCCAAGGATTTAAGAACTCATCTACTCTCTTCAGTGCTGCTCTCAACCAAGATCTTTCAAGTTACTCTGTTACTCCGGGAAAAAGAGTCTTCCTCCAGTATGTAGATGACCTATTGATAGCCACCAACTCTAAAAGCGAATGCTCTGGGCGTTTTGACCCAATCCCTCGGATCTTGGCAACGACCTGTAGTGTATCTATCCAGATAACTGGACACTGTAGCAAAAGGATGGCCACCTTGCCTGAGAACCGTGTCAGCTACAGCTCTCTTGGTGAGTGAAGCTCACTTTGGGTCAGAGTCTCCAAGTAACGGTACCACATTATGTCCTGACTCTTATGGAACACAAAGGGAATTACTGGTTCACAAATTCACGAACAACCCAGTACAAACGTGGATAGCAACAAAAGGACGTATAAATAAACACTTTATTGAAAACCCACTCTAGCCACTGGGCCAGTGGCTAGAGTGGGTTTTCAATAAAGTGTTTATTTATACGTCCTTTTGTTGCTATCCACGTTTGTACTGGGTTGTTTGTTGCAAGTGGAATGTGCCTGTTTGTTGGACTGTCACAAATTCACGAATACTGGAGTACCAAAGCATGTTGTGTGAAAACCCCCGATTGCAGTTGATCGTCAGTCAAGCTTTGAACCTAGCTACGCTGTTGCCAATTGGTCCAGGCCCCCCCCCCCCCGATCATGATTGCTTGGAGATAATGGACACTGTATTCTCCAGTTGCCCTGATCTAACTGATGTCCCATTAAATGACCCTGAAGAACTTTCTTCGTGGATGGAAGTAGTCTTGTCATCAACGGTTATGCAGTGGTGACCCTGGACATGGTAATAGAATCATCAGCTTTGGCCCCGGGGACTTCAGCACAGAAAGCTGAACTGATAGCCCTCACTAGGGCACTGATAATAGGGACAGGGCTCCGCTTGAATGTGTACACAGATTCCAAGTATGCCTTCACCACATTACACGCCTATGGAGCTCTGTACAAGGAACGTGGGTTAATAACCTCAGGAGGCAAGTCTATTAAATATGGTCCCTCATTTGTATCTCAAGTGACTCAACAGTTGGCCCAAGCTCTACAAGTGCAATGGAAATTACATTCAGCTTACAGACCCCAAAGCTCAGGAAAGGTAGAGCGTATGAACCGCACTCTGCAATCCCAGTTGTCTAAATTCTGCCAGGAAACTCACCTGAAGTGGCCTCAGGTTCTTCCTATAGCCCTTCTCAGGATACGTTCAGTCCCCACAAAGTCATTAGGAGTTTCCCCATTCGAGATTTTGTATGGGCGACCTCCGCCCATTGTCCAGGGAATAAAGGGGGATATGAACCAGATTGGGTCTGAAATCACTAGACAAGAGCTGTTGGCTCTAGGTTCTGTCTTGCAGGGTCTCCATGCCTGGGTACAAGACCAACTACCCATCAATCTGACTGAACCACTGCATCCCTTCAAGCCTGGAAGCATGGTGTGGATCAAGGAGTGGAGGAAGGAACCGTTATCGCCTCATTGGAGAGGACCCTATGTCGTCATACTATCAACCTCTACAGCAGTTAAGGATGCAGAACTAGAACCTTGGATTCACCACAGTCGGGTAAAGCCAGCGGCATCTACTGAACTTTGTCACTGGACTTTAACAAACAATCCAGAATCGCCATTGTGACTCATGCTGCGGCGACAACCACCACTGTAAGAGTCAACAGCCCTACTCCTGCCACCTACTGGAAGCTGGCAGGTCTATGTACAGCAGAAGCTTGAGGAATCTGCAACCCTACTCCTGTTACCAACTGGAAGCTGACAGGTCTACGTACAGTGGAAGCTGTGGAAAAAGAGAACTTCAGTAAAGAATTTGCAAATTTCTAGACAAATTCATTGAGATATTGTAATCATGATATATCTATGTATTTATGTTGTACTTACGGTAGCCCTGGGGCCCCTTAGAATGCCCGCTGATATACCTCCTTGTATCACATGTTATGGACCAAGCACATGGGCGAATGATGGGTCCTGGGGATACCGCACTCCTGTTTAGGTTTGAAGACCATTGTGTTTGCAGTTTTACTAATGATAGCTATGTGTTTACTCCTTCCATGTTTCCTGCCTCTTTGCCTATGTATGTTTACCTCATTTATTGACAGTACAGTTGAACGTAAGACAACAGCCCGGGTACTAGCCATGTGGAAGTATCAGGCTATACCCCAAGAAGAAGCATCAGTTTGCACAGGGTTTGATATGTGATTATTTTCTCACCCTCTTTTATTCGGGCTGAGAATAATCAAAGGGGGGAATGTGGTAGGCTATGGCCTGTAAACTAGGCCTAGATCCCAACCCCCACCTGAGACTAGTGTTGAAGAGAATCAGAGTTTGAGAAACTGATTTAAATTGCTTTTGAAAATTTTGTATAATTCCTTTATGCTGATGATAGACATGTTCCTGCATTCCCTAAGCTAGAAATGGCCTTGAAGTAGAAATGTATCAATGTCTAAGACTAATGCTTTTGTTAGAATAGCCTGAGAAGGGGGAACAGGGAGCTAGACCCAGAGAAGGTCCCCGATTGGACAGGTGCAAGGGGCGTTGGGACCAATAGAAAGTTTGCCTGTATCAAACTTTAAAAATTGTATATAAGGAATTTGCTCAGTCTCTTTTGGACACGATTCTGTCTGAGCCTGTGCACAATAAATTGGCTTGGATCTTGCAACTGACTCCTGGTTTTATTCATTGCATGCACTTCGCTGCTACATGTTCATTTAAGTTAATTTGATATCCATGGATTTTGTATCCCTCCATTTATGTTCAAGCCTCCTCAATTTTTGTTTTATCTTCCTCGGGTCATAAGTATACCATTTCTCAAAACATTTTGGAGTAGTTCTTTGTTGGGATTTAGATGATTTAGGTGCTATAGCAATGTTATGTATTGAGGTATTCCAGTTTGTCAGTATTTAATCTAGCTCAGTTACAGAGATCTCTAGTTGTGGAATGACTTCTTTCAAAAAGCTTTCCTTTTGAAATGCTTTGACTTGTGTCTGAGATTCATTTTTATTAGGTACAGATGTGGATGGTGTAAGTGGAAATGTGAATTTGATAAAGCAATGGTCTGTCCATTGGACTTGTTTTGCTTGTGGGGGTGCATAGAGGTAGTGGTGAGTGATATTTTTTGGGGTAGGAATATTAAATTGAGGGTGCTACCTTTATTATGTGTAGGTATCTGGACAACCTATTGGAAGCATATATCAGCCACAGAGTTGAGAAAACTCACAGAGTGTGTTTTATGTAGGGCAATGCAATGCAATGTGTGCTTTTGAGTCAGTCCTGACTCCTGGTGACCCAGAAGTTCCTGGGTTTTCTTGGCAGTGTCACTGGAGGTAGATTGCCAGGCCTTTCTTCTGAGGTAATGGAGGGTTAAGTGACTTGCCCAAGGCCACAAGGGGTGCTAGTGGGAATTGAGCCCCGGTTGTTTGGTTGCCAAGCCAGTGTGCTAACCACTAGGCTACTCCTCTACTCTGTTATGTAGGGAGGGAAGGTTAAAATCACCTAGGAGTACTAGCAGTTTCTTTAATGTTGATGTACATACAGTATCTAATATTGAGGTAAGACTATCTGAGCTAGGGTTAGTTGGTCTGTATAGTAGGCATATCGACAGCTTTTTATTCTCTATGTAGAAGAGATCCATGTCATCTATGCTTTTAGCTGTGTTCAGGGATGCATTAAATTCCTGTTTTATTAATATGAGGACTCCTCCTCGGCTAGTGGACCTTGAACAATGGAATAGGGTATATCAAGGGAATAGTAATTGATTGATGAATACAGAATCGGTGTCAGATAGCCATGTTTCAGTAATGCAAAATATGTCAGTGCTATTGTCCTTAATTATGTCTATCATGACAGGTATTTTGTTCCTGATAGATCTGACTTTTGCTAGCTTTGGACTTGTCCTGGTGGATGTGGTATGAGTTATTATTAAGAGGGGAGATATAGATAAGTCTGTGATTATGTTGTTTATGTCTAGCAGTTGTCTTATATATAGGTAAAGGAGGTGCATGTCTGTTATGGCTCTGAATAATTGGTATATTATAGTGCTGAATAGATGAGAAGGGGTAAGAGTGGCCTTGATATGTGACGGCTAGTATAACAATCAGGGTAAATATTGATCATAATAGTTTTGTGCTATCCATATTTAATTCGAGGCTAAAGTTGATTTTTGTTCAAAAACTTCTCCTGTGAGTTACCACCTGATCTCAATTGCTGGGTGGTTGTATTTTGAAAAGTATGTATGCAGTTAAGCATGACTATTGGACTGGTACCACACTATGGGGTATGTTTACTAAACCATGGTAAAGGCACAGGTGGTAATGGCAGCATTAAGGTGCCTGAAGCCATATAAGCAGCGGGAATAGGGGGCATCCTGGCGTTAGGGCGTCTTGGGCATTTAACATGAACTAACAGGACCAAGTGCGGTAAGGTAACAAGATGTCCTAAGGGGAGACAAGGCTTCCTAAGGAGAGACAAGGTGCCCTAAAATGAGACAAGGTGCCCTAAGGGGAGTCAAGGCATCTTAAGGAGAGACAAGGCGTCCTAAGGAGAGACAAGGTGCCCTAATATGAGACAAGGTGCCCTAAGAGAAGACAAGGTGCACTAATATGAGACAAGGTGCCCTAAGATATGACAAGGTGTCCTAAAATGAGACAAGGTGTCCTAAGGGGAGATAAGGTGCCCTAAGAGAAGACAAGGTGCACTAATATGAGACAATGTGCCTTAAGATGTGACAAGGTACCCTAAAATGAGACAAGATGCCCTAAGGGGAGACAAGGTACCTTAATATATGACAAGGTACCCTAATATGAGACAAGGTGCCCTAAGGTGGAAAGCATGCACCTTAAGGCACGAAAACGGCTATAACCCAAATGCTGGATAGAGCACCAAGGAATGTCAATGTAAAGGTGATGGAAGGAAGGACAGGTGGGAGGTGATGGACCTGCCATATCAGTGGGCACCCTATGTGGCAGCCAGTAAAGTAGACGAGCATGTAGGAGGCAGCTGTACCGATGCACAGGGTGGTGCCAATGTAAAGTGCTGCAATGTCAGTGTGTGGCATAGGATGGGGAAGGCGTATCCCTCAGTGGAGGCAGAAGCAGCAGGATGTTTGCAGCGACAGAACAGAGTAGTAGTGGTGACTTGTAAATCAAGCATAGAAGAGGCGAGCGTGAAGAGCTGCAATGCGGAAAAGAATACCAGTGTAGGTTACAGAGTAGCAGCCTGCACAAGAAGACATGACTGTACATAGCCGTCAGAGGCAGATAGATGGGCTGAAGGATAGATGGCGGCCGAGGAGATGATGGTATGGGCTGCCAGCACCGATGTGCAGAGCCCTGACTGTTCCAGGCATGAAAAGGATCTGTGTAGCACAGTCACAAAAAGAACAAGTAGGAATCAACCCCTGTCCCCTGCTTGTGGAAACATTGCACTAACCAGTAGGCTACACCTCCACACCTTTCCGCACAGCAATGGCTGGATACAAAAAGACTACAGGTCACTTCCTAAAATGTCTGCTGTGTGTGCTGGCATAGGGTAGCTCCACCAGTACCCATGATGCAGTGCACATGCAAAACAGCAATCTACAGCTGATCACCAAATGGAGAATGCACTTATCCATCACCTCAGCTCAGTAAGATGCATTGACAGTGTATGATACAAGCATAGAGCAGCTACAAAGCGTGCTACAGAGCAGTGTCTGTGGTCACCCTGAGGGTAAGGATGTGTGCTCAGCACTAGGTCCCTAGTAAAGATAGTGCTAGAGTAGTCTCTGCCACAGATCTGCATTATTGCTGGTGGTTTCTGCAGTGTGATATGTTAGTCAACTTGTGTATTGTAGAGTTACAGCATGCTGTATGCACCAGTCATATCTGGCCCTGTACTCTGCCCCTGTTGGACAGGGACCCACCTAGAATAGTGCATGTCAATACCTGGTGTTATAATGCTGATACCATAGCTGCTGACTACTAGGGGTCTATACTTGCAGGGGGGTGTTATTAGGGTCCTGCTGGCCCTACCAGTACCACTGGGAATATGCCTGGAGCCCCTCACATCCCAACCACCTGTGTCTATTATTCACTCACAACAAGCACAGTCAGACTGCACCTTCTGCCCACCACTGGGTTTTCCAGCCAAGCACATACAAACTGCAGACATGCTGCTAGTCAGTATACATTTCATGTGCACAGAATGACCATGTGTACCCAGCAGTTGGTGCAGTGAGAAGGCCTCCATGACAGGACATGCACCCACATCAATAGAACCAGACACCATATAGCACTAAGTGGATACACAGCCGTGCCATGGTCACTGCTTGGTCAGAGTGAGAGTGCCTTCCCAGCATGACATGCTGTGGCCACCCAGTCCATGCAGGTGGTAGTTGGGCGCTATGACATCCCAGCCATTGACCTGATGTAGACACATCCTGGCCACTCTGCCCTGTTTCAGCCCATACCCACAATACGCTGCTCCTTATCATGCACATTTGCAGTTAATGCTGGAAACAGCTTAGGCACTGTGAGGCACAGTGAGGTATAGAAAGCCATAAAACAATGGATAGATACACACACACACACACACACACACACTTTGCAAAAATGGGGATGCATGCCACTCTGGTCCCAACCTCAGCTCAGGCATTGTTAAGGTGTGCTCATTGTGCAAGAGCTAGTAGTGTGCTCTGATGTTAACGCATGCTTATTGTGCCGGTGCTATCAGCCTGACACTCCATCCAGCTGAGGATAGTGGAGCCTGTCTGTGTGGGTGCTTGTACCCTTGTTGGCCGAAACATTGGGGGTTGCACATGTTGGTGTTCTACTTGCACTGTGGGCAAAAATCTAGCCCTGTGGACTGCATGACCCAGAGCAGGGACTTGAACCTGTGACCCTCTGCTCATATACATACCAACTGTGTGTAATGCACCACATGGTCACATCAATCCCTGGGGATGACATGCTTCCTATCAGACAGACCTTGGCACATGTTATAGTGTGCATGGTGCACTGGACCAGGGCATGGATTTGATCTGTTGCAGGCGGGTGCCGCTGCCCCCTCCACTGCCCCCTCCGCCTGTCTGTGTGGGTGCTTGTACCCTTGTTGGCCGAAACATTGGGGGTTGCACATGTTGGTGTTCTACTTGCACTGTGGGCAAAAATCTAGCCCTGTGCACTGCATGACCCAGAGCAGGGACTTGAACCTGTGACCCTCTGCTCATATACATACCAACTGTGTGTAATGCACCACATGGTCACATCAATCCCTGGGGATGACATGCTTCCTATCAGACAGACCTTGGCACATGTTATAGTGTGCATGGTGCACTGGACCAGGGCATGGCTTTGATCTGTTGCAGGCGGGTGCCGCTGCCCCCTCCGCCAATACCCCCAATTCCATGCTGACATGCCCATGTGCTGTCAGTGTTGATGGTGCGCAGTCCCAGGCCAGTCAACATGTGGGTTGACAGGTGCCTAGGGCGCAGGGTTCAGAGTGGGAGGGCAGAGGCATACATAGATGGCCACACATCCCCCCCACAGCCATTTGCCTCTCCAGGGACCCCATCACCACCTGCCAATGTTATGTCTCTTCAACCTGGGAAAGAGATGGCTGAGGGGTGTTATGTTAGAGGTCTATACAATATTGATTGGGTAAACGTAGATCATGATTGTTTACGCCATCAAAATGTAGTAGGACTAGGGGGCATGCAATGCAGCTACAGTGTAATCCATTGAGGACTACTGCGAGAGAATGGTTTCTCAGTCAGCGCATATCCAAACTCTGGGATTCATTTCCGGAGGATGACATAAAGGCAGTTAGTATAGCTGGGTTTCAGAAATGTTTGGACAGGTTCCTGGGGTACGGTCCATAAACCATTATTACAGAGGAGCCCAGAATATCCCCTGCTTGCCCAATACATGCACTGTGGATCCTGTGTGTCTTCTGGGGAAACTGCTAGGTACCTGTGACCTAAATTGGCCACTGTTGGACACAGGATACTGGGCATGATGGACCTTGGTCTGACACAGTCTGGCATATTTTCAAGTCTTATGTTCTTATGTGCCACTTAGGCAACTGCCTGATCTGCCCTGTGCACCAGCGGCCCCACTGCATGACCCACATGCACTCTCCTTTGCCCCATTTGCACCATCAACATAGTGCTCTTTCATACTTGGGTACTACGCTGTTGCTACTAATGGAGCACTACTATCATTCTCTTGGGCTCCGCTGTTTGTGTATCACATTGCAGACTTTATAATAGGCTCTCTCTCCTCAAAATACACCCTTTCTGTGAGGTTTTGCTTTGTGTTAGGGTTCCTACTGTTAAGGTACCTTGGGTTAAGGGAGCAAGCCTTGTTCACTCCCACTCCCCACCCATTGACCCCCACTCTCCGCCCCATGGATGCCTACTGTCCGCCCTTAGGGTGCTTTATACTGCCGGTACTGTTAGCGCACGCTAAAGTGACTTTTTGGACGTGCTAATGACACACTTGCTTCTTTACCGTTGTTTAGTAAACATACCCCTATGTGTGCCAAATTTGAAGATTATTTAATTATATAGCATCTAACAATATTAGGTATAGGTATTAGCCGAATCAATTCATTAATGCTAGCACAGTTATAACAATTTACTTCTAATATTAACACAGAGTAAGATTCAGTTATGTCAGATAACTAAAGATTCTTAGAATAAACTGCAGTTAGCTCAGTATTACATGTAGGACTGGTTAGAAATATAAGATGTGTACAGAGTGAAATCTGATGCGTGTGAACAGCAAGATATTTGATATAATCACATTTGGCAAGCATTGATACCTACTTGTTGTAAATGGTAGAGACAAGAAGCTGAGTAGACTTTTAGCTAATAATGGAAGTCACTTTAGGTCCACTCTTAAGGGCCATGCCAAAGGCGCAGGCCTGCCAGGCACGGGTGTGCCTGAGTTTTGGGTGCTTTTAAATGTTCCTGAAGCCAGTAGGAAGAAGATGAAGCAGGAAGCAACAAGAGGCAGCAAGGTAGCTTCAGCTTGAAAGCAGCATGGGGGGGGGGGGGGGGTGATTCAACTGCCTGCCCTAGAGTGTACTGCTGATTTCTGGTGTGGAGAGCCTCAATTCTCAATCCTGTGAGGGGTTCTTTTAATTTACAATCTGATGCCCTGGTTCAGTACTCTTATGCCCCGAATCCAAGTCCTGGTCCCACTTTGTGGTCCCTGGAAGTACAGGCTCTAAAGGAGTGATTGCCTGAGTTTTGGGTGCTTTTAAATGTTCCTATAGCCAGTAGGAAGAAGGTGGAGCAGGAAGCAGCAAGAGGCAGCAAGGTAGTATCAGCTTGAAAGCAGCATGGGGGGGGGGGGGGGGGGGGACGGAATTCCCCTGCCTGCCCTAGGGTGTATGGCTGTTTTCTAGTGCAGAGAGTCACTATGACCACACGCTAAAACACTTGTTAACCGATTAGCAGCCTTAGTAAAAGGACACTCTAGATTGTAAACCGTCTAGGAGCAAGGAAATATTGATTGTACCTGAATATAGCTCACCTTGAACTACTACTGGAAAGGTGTGAGCTAAATATGAATAAATATTAGGTGTTATAAAAGGAAAATGGTAAAGAGCAATGGGTCAGTACTGAGCAGCCCTTATCCAGGTAACAGCATTTGATAACTAGCTAATCACCTTTGACTGGAATATTGGTGTAATGTATGTGCATATTTGTCACACAAGTGGGACGGTCTGTTATAAAATTACTCCCCCTATGGGTGAACTGAACCCTGTATTTTTGGTAAAAATGTTACTCCTACCTACTTTTGTTGTTATAATTTTGTACCTCACCATTGGGTCTATTCTATTCACTTCAACCTCTTTATATCCTTGAATGAAAGTTCTCTGCAATGTGTATCTATACTCTCTGAGCTATTTTTTCTTGCCATAACTATGATTTAGGTGAACTTCAGCTAGGATCATTAACTGGGAATAGCTGTTACTGATTCTATTTGACTAACTCTGCCTTGCATGAAATTTGCTGATTTCACAGTTGCCATATTGAGCTATTTATTATAACTACTGCCAAAATTAATATCTGTGATCTCTAAGGAATATAATTTTTATTTTCACTACAGAGCGCTGAGACAGAAAAATGACTTAGGTCTATAAACTGTGCATTCATTTTCAATCTTTAAGAACTTGCACTGTGTTTTTGTTGGAAATAGCAGTTATATTGAATGATACTTTGGATAAAAGCATTATCTAAATAATAATAATAATAATAATAATTAACAGAGTTTCTCAAGTGCAAGGCAGTTTGAATTAGGCTGTAACTGACTGTCTGATGCCCTTTTTATTCTTTCCAACTCAACAGACGTGGGAAAGAATTATACAAAAGGTTCAAGAATGTCTGTCTGTCTGTCTGTCTGTGTATCTGGGAGCAGGATAGCTCTGAAGATTTTACAGCATGCTATGAAACGTGGCATGCGGCGCCTTTTGTAGTATAGAAACTTACACATAGTGAAACTCAGCAATTAGGGAATTGCTCCTTTCAAACTTCCTCTCTCTTTTCTTTATTCTCCCAACCCTCCAAACGTGCTCAATGAGAAAACTGCCCTTCTCCCACACTGCCACCATCCCCCCAAAATACTCCTTTGCAAGTGCCCTACCAACCAGACTAATGTCCCCACCATAAAAAAATACCACAACTGCCTCAGCATCTTGCAAACTGCACCATCCCCCAAAACTACATCCCTACAACTGCCCTCCCTTCTTAACTGTCCCCAAAAATCCACTCCCATAACTGCCTCACCACCTTGAAAATTGCCCCACCCCCAAAACATACTCCTCTACCACCCAACAGACTGCTCCTACCCCCAAAAAATACTCTCCACAACTGTCCCAGCCCCCTGCTGACTGCTACACCCCCATAAACGATCCCCATAGATGCCTCAAAACCCTACAAATGGGCCCTAATCACAAAAGGTATCAAGCTGCAACTGCCCCATCACCTCGCAAACTATTCCACCCTGAAAAGCTACCCCTATGCCACAGTCCCACGGACCCACACACTGCCCCGCACCTAAAACACTTCCTTGCAATTGCCCAAAAACCCTACAAACTGCCTCACCCCTAGAAAATACCCCACTATAGCCTAGTGGTTAGAGCAACTGCCTAGTACCCAGAAGATCAAGGGTTCAATTCCCACTGGCACTCCTTGTGACCTTGGGCAAGTCACTTTACTCTCCATTGCCTCGGAAGAAAAGGCTGGCAATCTACTTCCGGTGATACATTGCCAAGAAAACCCAGAGGTAGCTGGGTCGCTATGAGTCAACACTGACTTGATGGCACTAAAAAAAAAAAAAAAATGTCCCCATCACCCTACAAACTGCCCCACTCCCAAAAATTACCCCAGCTGCCCATCAGTCAGCACACTGTCCCTACCCCTAAAAAACACTCCCATACAATTACTCTGCCACTCCACAAACTGCCCCACCCATAAAAATACTCCAACTACTCCACCCTGAAAACCACCTCACCCACAAAAATTATCCCCCCACATATACCTCACCCTCAAAAACTCTGTTCACACCAATGCTCCGCTACTAAAAACTCACCACTGCAACTTCCCCACCACCCTGCACACTACCCCCAACCCCAAGACTACTCTCCTGCCATGCAATGGTTTCCACTCTCTCTTGTGGTGTGGAAGGTTAAAAGCTATCAAAATGACTGTAGTGCCAATGTTAAAGTATTGGGGGGAGGGGGTATATTGATCAGTGGTGGTTAGCATGTCTACAGCGGCTAGACATTGCTGTTGAACTTTAAATCTGGATATTCAATGCCAGGGTGGCTACCAGCATTGAATATCCAGGTCAGCCGAATAGTGTGGAAGCTGACCGGGCAGTGGTGATATTCACCTGCTGCCCGGTTAACTTGAGTGGTGAAAGTTAAGCAAGCTGCTGAGGGTAACCGGCTAGCAGCTGAATATTGCTGCTAGCCAGTTATCCCGGGGTGACACTTCTGATCTGCCCTTGGAAACCCCTGATGCTAGCTGACTAATGTCAGGGCAATTAACTGCATTAATCACTTTGAAAATGCTCCCCTATATTTATTTAGTATGCTTCCCCTGACTTTCTGGACTGAATCTATAAAAATCTTGAGTCAAAATGACTTTGCAATGTAATGTGGCTAGGAATAGGAAATTGAAATTGTCAAAAGAAAAGGGAGGAATCAGTTTTACAGACTCTTGAGATATCATTTTGCTTTCACACTCAGCAGTGGTGCTGGTGGTTTTTGCAGGCCACCCCTGATACAGATGTCTCCTGGAAGGAAGAGCTGCTTTCTCCAATGCCTTTGAACCTTATTCCTGCTATGCAGGTACCTATGACTAATAGAGTTTCTCTAGCTATCCATTCTTCTGGGATAGTCTATAGAGCTGGAATGCAGACTAGAGGAAGATAGTTTGGGCTCGGTATTCAGCACCGATGGCTAGTGCTCCTACAGTGGCTAGCCACTGGCACTGAACTTTAAACCTGGATATTCAATGCTGGGGCCATATCTGGGATCCAGTATTGAAAATCTGGGTTCCCTGGACTGCCGCAAAACTAACTTGGCAGCAGCAATATTGAGCCTCTGTTTCTAAGGTGAAAGTTAGGCCAGTATTTGCTGCGCTTGACTTTTGCTGTGTGTTGCTACCCACTAATAGGTTAGCAATGGGTGCTGCCCCAGAATGCCCCAGCACACCGTAATGATAACCAGTTAGTATCGGGACATGTAGGAGCAGCATCCGAGGTTAGTGCCACTGAATATCCCACTGCAAACCATATAAATGCCTTTAAATATCCTACTCCTCCAGAAAAATGTCCCTCTGGTATAACGTCAGGGTTATGATGCAAAGGAAACCTGCCCATTCCAAAGTCTGGCTATGCTGTCATTTCTGGAGGCTTGAACAATTGATGTCTGATTCATGATTTAAGTCTTTTGCTAATTTTCAGATGGAATTTAATTTACAAAATACCCAATTTTATTTTTGTTTCAATTAAAACACTCAGTTCAAAGTATGATATAAATGAAGGGTCCTCTCTCAGCTACCTGGGGAATGAAAGATTTTAGATACAAATTGGCTTCTTAGTTGGAACTAACCAGGGAAGGTTTGATGCTCACCAACGGAGATAGTGTGTTGAATGTCTGGGTGGGTGCCCATGTGAGCAGCAGTGATCATCACACAATGTGGTTGGAGATAAAAATCAAGGTAGAGTCCAACAGCAAGCTCAAAGTCCTAGACTTCAAAAACACTGACTTTGGTAAAATAGCCAAGTGCCTGAATGACGAGTTGGCAGGGTGGGAGGAGGTAAGGGAAGTGGAATTGCAGTGGGCTAAACTAACGGAGACAATAAAAGGGGCAACAGATACATATGTAAGGAAAATAAATAAAAACAAGAGGAAAAGGAAACCTATTTGGCTCTTCAAAGAAATAGCTGCACAAATTAAGATGAAAAACACAGCTTTCACAAAATTCAGAAGTTCACAAACAGAGGAGCACAGAACACAATACAAGGTAAAGCTAAAAGAGACAAAAAGAGAACTAAGGATAGCAAAATCAAAGGCAGAAGAAAAGATGACTAAAAATCTGAAGAGTGGAGGCAAAACATTTTTCAGGTATTTTCGGGAGAAGGGGAAGATCAGAAGTGGAATCGCAAGGCTCAAAAGTGCCGATAATGCATTAGTGGAAAATGACGTTGAAAATGCAAAAATGTTCTATTTTTACTAAAGAAAATCCTGGAGAAGGATCATCTGTGATTGCAAATAGTCATGGAGTAGATACTACACCAGTCACAAAAGATGATGTGTTTGAACAGCTTGCAAAATTGAAAGTGAACAAATCCATAGGACCGGATGGGATACATCCCAGGATACTGAAAGAGCTCAGAGAGGTTTTTGCCGGGATGTTTTAATAGATCCTTGAAGAGAGGAGACATTCCACAGGACTGGAGAAGGGCTGATGTGGTATCTTGCCACAAAAGTGGTAATAGGGAAGATGTGACAAACTACAGACCAGTAAGCATTACCTTGGTGGTGGGAAAAGTAATCAAGGCGCTCCTGAAAAAGAGACTAGTGGACTTTCTCGAAACCAATAGTTTGCATGATCCGAGGCAACATGGTTTTACCAAAGGACAATCATACCAAACAAACCTGATTGAGTTCTTTGACTGGGTGACCAGAAAACTAGATCAAGGGCATATGATGAATGTGATCTACTTAGATTTCAGCAAAGCCTTTGATACTGTTCCTCACAGTAGTTTTATCAATAAACTCAACAGCTTGGGGATTGGTCCCAAGGTGGTGAACTGGATCAGAAATTGGTTGACTGACAGACAACAGAAGGTGATGGTAAACGGAACTCACTCAAATTAAAGGAAGGTGATTAGCGGCATGCTCCAGGGATCAATGTACAGTATTTGTGGGTGATATTGCTGAAGGACCGAATGGAAAAGTCTGTCTTTTTGCAGATGACATGAAAATTTGCAACAACGTGGACTCCCCTGAGGGAATGGATAACATGAGGAAAGAGCTACAAAAACTGAAAGAATGGTCTAATGCTTGGCAGTTAAGATTTAATGCAAAGAAGTGCAGAGTCATGCACTTTGAATGCAGAAATCCAAGAGAATTGTACGCGATAGGGGGCGCGTGGTTGATGTGCATGGACCAGGAGAAGGACCTTGGAGTGATTGTTTCTGGGGATCTCAGGGTGGCAAAACAGTGTGACAAGATGGTGGCCAAAGCCAGAAGGATGCTGAGTTGCATACAGAGAGGAATTTCCAGCAGAAAGGAAGAGATACTAATGCCACTGTACAAGTCGCTGGTGATGTATCACTTGGAATATTGTGTTCAGTTTTGGAGACCGTATCTCGCAAAGGATATAAAAAGACTGGAAATGGTTCAGAGGAAGGTGACCAAAATGATTTGGAGCCTGCGCCAGAAGAGAAGAGACTTGAAGATCTTAATATGTACACGCTAGAGAAGAGGAGGGACAGGGGAGATATGATACAGACCTTTAAATACTTAAAGAATATTAATAAACAAACAACCCTTTTTCAAAGACAGGAAAGCTGTAAAACTAGAGGGCATAACATGAAGCTGCAAGAGGGTAAACTGAAGGGCAACGTTAGGAAATACGTTTTCACTGAAATGGTGGTGGATGCTTGGAATACCCTCCCGATGGAAGTGGTGGGGGCAAATAAAGTGACAGAACTCAAATTGGCATGGGACAGACACAGTGGATCCTTTTATAGCAACAGGATAATAAAATCAAAATAAACATAACTATCTCTTATATCTGAACAAATAGGGGTGACCTACACAGAGAGGTGGGTATATCCCTAAACAAAGGCATTGAGACAGGTGACCTACACGGAGCGTTGGGTACACCCCTAAACAAAGCCATGGGGAGGGGTGACCTGCACGTAGCAGCAGGTGCACCCATTCTTGCCGCCTTGCTGGACAGACTAGATGGACCATGCTGGTCTTTATCTGCCATCATATACTATGGGGCATGTTTACTAAACATTCCTAACGTGCGGGGCCGCGCTAGTGTGCCTGTGCCATATAAGGAGTGGGCGGTTCAGGCAGAAAATAGAAAAAAAACGGTAGTAAGCAACCGGACGTGTGCGCGTCGCGCTAATGTGCGGGGGTCGACATTAGCGCGTGGAAAGGCAAAGTGGCGCGCTGCTGAGTATACAAAACAACAGAGCCGTGGTACAACGGTGAAGACACTGACCAATGGTGCAGGGGCCATGGGTTCAATCCCCCAGTGTGCGCAACGACAAAGGTCAGCTGAGACAGTAACTGTAATGATTAACATTGTTATAGGAGGCAAATTAATTTGGAACGGCATAAGGCGGCGCACAGTTATTTTTGGGCGGCAGAAGGCGGCGCACAGTGCTTTTTGGGCGGCAGAAGGCGGCGCACAGTTATTTTTGGGCGGCAGAAGGCGGCGCACAGTGCTTTTTGGGCAGCAGAAGGCGGCGCACTGGTCCCCTTGGGCGGCAGAAGGCGGCGCGCTGATAGGCACAAGGCGGCGCGCTGATGCACAAGTACAGGAACAGAGCCACAGCACAATGGTTAAAACACTAACCAATGGTGCAGGGATCAGGGGTTCAACTCCTCACAATGCCCAGTGAAAAATGCCTGCTGAGGCATAAGAACATAAGAACATAAGCTATGCCATACTGGGTCAGACCAAGGTCCATCAAGCCCAGTATTCTGTTTCCAACAGTGGCCAATCTAGGTCATACGTACCTAGCAGTTTCCCCAAGGGACACAGGTTCCACAATGCTTGTATTGGTTCAAGCATTGTTATCCTGGGTCCCTTCTTAATAATGGTTTATGGACCTTTCCTCCAGGAACTTGTCCAAACCTTTTTTAAACCCAGCTACACTAACAGCCTTTACTACATCCTCCGGTAACAAATTCCAGAGTTTGATTACACGTTGAGTGAAAAAATATTTTCTTTTATTAGTCTTAAATAGTTTACCCTGTAGCTTCATTGCATGTCCCCTAGTCTTTCTATATTCTGATAAGGTAAACAATCGATCTACGTTTACCCGTTCCACTCCGTTCATTAATTTATAGACTTCTATCATATCTCCCCTCAGCCGTCTCTTTTCCAGGTTAAAGAGCCCCAACCTTTTTAGCCTTTCTTCATAGGAGTAGCCTTCCATCCCCTTTACCATTTTGGTGGCTCTTCTCTGAACCTTTTCTAAAATTGCTATATCCTTTTTAAGATATGGCGACCAGAATTGCACACAATATTCAAGGTGCGGTCTCACCATGGAACGATATAGAGGCATTATAATATCTTTTGTTTTATTTTCCATTCCTTTCCTTATCATACCTAGCATTCTATTTGCTCTCTTGGCCGCCGCTGCACACTGGGCCGAGGGTTTTAACATGGTATCCACAAGGACGCCTAAATCTTTTTCTTGGGTGGTGGTTCCTAATGTGGAACCTTGCATCGTGTAACCATAGTTTGGGTTGTTCTTCCCTAGGTGCATAACCTTGCACTTCTCCACATTAAATTTCATCTGCCATTTTGATGCCCAGTCTTCCAATTTATCAAGATCCTCTTGCAATTTTCCACAATCCTCCTGGGTTTTAACAACTTTAAATAGTTTTGTGTCATCAGCAAATTTGATAACCTCACTCGTTATTCCACTTTCCAGGTCATTTATGAATATGTCAAAAAGCAGCGGACCCAGCACAGATCCCTGGGGTACACCACTATTCACCTTTCTCCATTGGGAAAATTGGCCATTTAGCCCTACCCTCTGCTTTCTATCTTTTAACCAGTTCCTGATCCACAGTAGTACACTGCCTCCTATCCCATGACTCTTTAGTTTTGCCAAAAGTCTCTCATGAGGGACCTTGTCAAAGGCAGTATGTATTATGTTGTGGAGTGCTGTAGGAGGCTGTATAATTATATTTTGTTATCACTACTAGCAAATGCACTCTCCCAGCATGTTAACATACGGCGGCCCATAAGGCACATGTTACAGTGCACTGTTCGCCAAGGCACCCTTGAATGACCCCTATAGGGCAGCATGTATGTTGCGACACAGGATAATGTATAGTGCACCCTATAGGGATGGCAACCATAAGGTGGCCTACAGGGCGCCCTATGAAGCACCCTCAGAGGCACCTAATGGGTATAGTAAGCTGAGGGTGGTCTTGCCGGCATAGACATATGTACAGTAAATAAAAATAAAGCTGTAGACAGCCCTACCAAAGGGCCCCACTGTGGGTTTGAACCCATGACCTCTGGCTGCACAGGCAGTGATGTAACCATTGCGCTACAGCTCCATAGCTGTAAGCAGGCCCCTGGCTGGCTGCAGATAGCCTACACGTCACCTCACAGACAGTCTGCTGGTGTCAACAGGATAGGGTTAGGCCACCCGTACCCATGATGCACTGCACATGCAAATTAGCTGTCCGCAGATGGACACAAGATGGGGAATGCACCCCCACAGCACCTCGGCCCTGTTGGGGGAAGTGACCGGGTGCACCCACACAGCACCTTGGCCTAGTAGGGGGCACTGACCGGGTGTTTTACTGGCACAGAGTAGCCACACACCGTTACATCGTGCGGGTACTGTGCTCACCCTGAGTGTGCAATGAGGTGGCCAGGACCAGGTCAACAACACCTGCCATGGCTGATGGAGGCCAAGCGGGCGTTCCAAAGCAGTGTTAATGTGTAAGATAGCTAGTTTCTGCACAAACACCATGGATATCCCTGTCTGCCGCCATCAGGCACCCCCCCCCCCCCTGTGGCAAACATGGTCCCCATCAAGGGATCCACACTCTACCTCCCTGCAAAGGTGGCAGTAGAGGGCAACATCAACCCCAGTCCTGCTGAGGAACACCACACCCCCCCCTCAGGCAGCTCCATACACAGCCATAACACAATAGCAGACAGACATAAGCCCAGGGTATGGTAAGCTGCACTCCACCACCAGATAGTCCCCTGCAGCACACCAACAGCCACTGCACCCTGCAAGCCATTATAGCAAGACATTTACCAGCTACAAACAGTCTGCTGGTTAGTCCATAGTGCATGTTCCCAATGGAGATGCAAGCACCCAGAACTGGGCTGTCTGCATACACAGCAAGCAGATAGATCAGTGACTGGGCCCCAAAGAGAAACCCATATCTATCACATGAGAGAACTACTATACAGCACTATGGGGGGGGCCTAGCCATGCTGTGGTCACTGCACAGTCAGGGTGAGCGTGATCCCCCAGAAGGACATGCTTTGGCCACCCTGTCTGTGTAGGTGGTGGCCGGACACTACAATATCCCAGCCAATGTCCCTGCCAGGGCCCTATGCCCAGTGCAGATGCATCCTGGCCACGCCACCCTGCCCTGGCTATACCCATGGTACCTTGCACCTCATTATGCACATTGACTGGCCAATACTGGCAACAGTGCTGGCAGTGCGGGCTGTTGAAGGGGCTTGCAGCCAACACCCACTGTATAGACAGACACACACTTCCACACCTCTGCCATCATGGTGCTACGATTGAGGGGGTAAGTAGCCTTGCCCACCAAACCGGTCCGGAGCACGGCAAGGCATGGATATGGTACGCATTACAGCTGGTGGTCACTCCCCAGGGTGGTAAGCACCGTCAGAGGCCAGGCCTGGAGCATGCCCCGCAAACACCTAACAGATTGTTTGGATGGGGTCAACTAGCAGTATGTACGTAACGTATGGATAACTGCCTGCCTGTGCTCCTAGCAAACGTCTCCGAGCTGTGTACCGTATACCTCAGGTGTAGGGTGACATTGGTAAGTTATGCAAGTGCTCGTTTTGGGTGCTGCATGCACGGTCCAATGTTCTGCCTTTCCAGGAGACATTGGCCAATGGGGCCTGTGGGTGTGGGTGTGTCTGCCCTTGATGGCTGCTGCTTTACGGCACAGATTCCCAACTCCAGTCCAGGTTTGCATCACACTGTTCGGGTTTTCCTGCTATCCCTCATGAATATGCATGGGCTACATCTACATGCCATGGGGGTGGTGCATAGATATACAGCACAGGCATTTGTATGAGTGTCAGCATGGAACCTGACTGGTGTGTGGCCCACCAGGACTGCATTTGGGTGATTCTGCTCTAGGTACTGCCCCTGTTCATGGTGTCTGTGCTCAGTGGGGTAAAAGATAGATGTCTTACCATTGCATATGTCCCCGCCATGAAAGGTGTGTCCTTACTATCACTGTTTAGTTGTGGGAAAAATATGTGGGCAGGATTGGCAGTAGCCCCAGCTGGGCTTTGAACCTGTGACCTTCTGTTCTTGTATGCACTGTCTGTGTGCACTGCACCACTGTGTAGCCACAGATTGGTTGGATTCCCTGGACTGTCCATGACTGTGGATCCGGCAGGACCTGTCTGTTGCAGTGGACTGTGCCAGCCTGCACATGGCTAGGCCTCTGTCTTCTGTGGTTAGCAGCCACTGCCCCCTGCACCACATGTACTTGTCCGCCAACATGCTGGCATGAACTTCTCTCAGAAAAAGCAGTTGACCTGATTGCAATGTGGCAGTATGGGACTGCATTTGGGGGACTTGGCTGTAGGTAATGCCCATTGTTGTGGTGTGTGTGCGGTGTTGGGTAAAATATGGGTGTTTTCCCCATGCATACAGGGGTGTCTGCGCTATCTTTATTTAGTGGTGGGTAAAATATAGGGACTGGGCTGGCAGGTGCCCCAGCTGGGTTTTGAACCTCTGCCCTCTGGTCCTAGAGGTAATGACTCTGTCCGCTGTACCACACTTTGGCCACAGAGACAGTGCAGCCCCTGGAGGCAGTAAGCCTGGCAGGATGGAGTCACAAACCCTGCTCTACGCAATTCTACTGTGGGCATATGCACCCTGTCTGGTGACAAACGTGCACATAAACCCCGGAAATGACCACGGGAAATGTGGGACAAAATATCACCACGCTGGGCAACAGTGCTATTAATGGGCAACCATAGCAAACACTCCCAGGAAAGCTCCAAAACGTGGAAATGTTTTTTGGAAGAGTCTCCTCTCAGTAGACCCTTCCAAAATTCATTTCTTTTTTCTGGAGCTTTGCTGGGTGTGATTTCTGTATTTGCCCATCACTATAACTGTTCCCCAGCTGAATTACTATTTTTAATAGTTCTGTTGTGGTCATTTTCTATTTTTATTTTCACTTTTGTGCTGTGCACATATATCACACTGCTCACGTTTTGCTGGTTTCCCCGGTTTTAATGTACATTGCTGACGGAAATGGTTTCTCTTCCCTTTAAATGCTTTCTACCGCGAGTGTTTCACTCGCGGTAGTTTTTACATGCAAATTCGGGCCCGATACTGTGCGGGGAGCCTCTCCCCTCCCACTCTCCACCCATTGACCCCGTCCCTCCGCCCCTCCGGAGCCTTCCTCCGCCCTCCTTTCGCCGTTCCACGCCTCTATCGGACATTTGCGGGCCCGCACTTGTACGGGGCCCGTTAGTGAGCCGCGTACCTGTGCGGGGGTGACACGCACGTGTGCGGGGTGTTTAAACGCGTTTCTGCGCGTTTCAGTGCCGCGTTGCCGTGCGCTATTTTGCGGCGCGCTATTTTGCGGATTTTAGTAAACATGCCCCTATGTTACTATGTTACAGTACTATAAGCTATTATTATCAGCAGTGGGTTGGTCCAATACAGGAAGCAAAAAAGTTTGGTTGGCACACCTAGGTCAAACCCTGGAGCAAGAACAAAGAGAAAATTTGGGGACAAGACTGTCAAAGTATCTTTATATATCTCACTGTCACAATGTTTTCTTTTAGCCCAAAGAGCCCTTCTTACTCCCCTGACTGTAGCTAGGTTTGCTCTGGAGCATGATAACCATTGTTGGTCCTGTTAGAGGATGTAGGTACATTGTCTCATTAGCTCTATTTCTGTCCAAATTTCCCAGATTCTATCACTTCATGAATAGGTTTCATAGTAGATCTTAATATGGAAGTCTCAAGTGATGCAATCCATACTTACTGAGAGTGCTGCTTACCTGTTTGATCTCTTATTATCTCTTGCAAAATGTTTGGTATTGAGTACATGGAAGAATAGCTCTGTACTGGTTGCCAATCATTGGTGGAATAGAGTCTTAGGGGTATGTTTACTAAACCGTCTTAATGTTACCGGCGCTAGTTGCAGCGTTAATGTGAAGAATGCCATATAAGGTAGTGAGCGGTCCGGAGGGAAGTTTGAAAGGAATCGGTATTGCGCAATAGTGTGTGCTGTGGCACGTTAAAGCACGTTAACCCTAAGTTCAGTGGTGTTATTTAATAAGGCTGTCTGAGGCATTTCCCTTTAATTTAAATCAGTGCTGCCAGCAAAAACACCCTCACAGTGCCGTAACCTAAGGTGCTGCATAAGGCGCCCTATAAGGAACTCCATAGGGCACATTATAAAGTGCCCTGTCCGCCAAGGCACCTTATAATGTGCCCTATAGGGCGCTTTATAGGGCGCATTATAGGGCGCCGTGTAGGGCGCCTTATGAGGCACCTTAGGCTACGGCACTGTGAGGGTGTTTCTGCTGGCAGCACGGATTTAAATTAAAAGGAACAGCCTCAGACAGCCTTATTAAATAACACCACTGTGGCATCAAACCCATGACCTCTGCCTTTGCAGTCATTGAAGCAACCAGTGGGCTACATCTCTATAGCATCTAACCCACCACTGGCTGGCTACAGAAAGACTGCAGGTCACCACACAAACTGTCTGCTGTGGTTACCAGGATAGGGTAAACCCACCCGTATCCATGATGCACTGAACATGCAGATCAGCTGCCTACATCTGATCACAAGATGGGGTATGCGTCTCTATAGCACCCTGGCCTGGTAGGGGGAACTGACCATGTGTGTTAATGGCACAGAGTAGCTATAGACTGTGACATTGTGAAGTTCCTGTGCTCACCCTGAGGGTGAGGTGGGGCGCCCAGCACCAGGTCCGCAGCACATGGCATGGCTGAGATAGGCTGTGCTGCAGGTCCCCATCAGTACCAGTGTGTAGTAGGTAGTCCTTACAGACACACCTAGGATACACCTGTGTCCATCTGTATTTCCTAGTCACATCTAGCCCTTGTGGGCTATGATGCACCCAGAGTAGTGCATATCCTGTGTGGTTGCCATGATCACATGTTATAAGTGAAGGGTGGTGTTTGGGCCCAAAAGCGGATTATGTAGCACCACCCAACCCGACCTCTGTGGGTCAGGGTGGGGGACAAGATCTCCCACCAACAGATCCACATTCTACATCTCTGCAATGGTGCCTGTAGAGGGGACCATCAACCCCAGGCCTGCTGGGGAATAGGCACCCTACAGGGCAGTCAATGCAGATCTATACACATCACATAGGGAACTGGTAGAAGGCCTGGAAAAGCACAGCTGTCCCCCACCACTATCTGACATTCACCAGCAGAGGGCACAGTCAGTCTCCACCCACTGCACCCTGCAAGGTGTTCCAGCCATACACATGCTAACTGCAGACAGTCTGCTAGCTAGTACATAGTGCATGTTCCTTGAGGAGCTGTGTGCACCCAAAAATGGGATGTGAGCACACACCAGGCAGGTATGTCAGTGATTGGGCCCCAGAAAAGAGAACTCATAGATATCACTTGAAAGAAATTCTGTGTAGCACTATGGGGGAATCTAGCCATGCCATGGTCACTGCTCAGTCAGGGTGAGAGTGAAACCCCCCCCCCCCCCCCAGCATGACATGCTGTGGCCACCCTGTCCATGCAGGTGGTGGTCGGGCAGTACAATGTCCCAGACATTGCCCTATGCCCTGTACAGATGCAGCCTGCCCAGGCTGCCCTGTCCGGGCCATACCCACAGTATGTTGCTCCTCATTATGCACATTGGCAGGCTAACACTGGAAACAGTGCAAGCATTGTGTGCTCAGTAAGGTGGAGACAGCCACAAAACGCTGGACATACACACACTCCCACACCTATTTCAGCATTGTGCAAATATAGAGGTGGTTAGCAGCCCTGGCCACCACACCAGTCCTGGGCACAGTGCAGGCATTGCTATGGTACTCAATACTGTTAGGGTCACTCCCCGGGGTGGTAAACACTGTCAGAACAAAAACTGAAACACGCTCCACAGATATCAGAAAGGTTGCTATGATGAATCTCAGTCAACAAATTGTGTTTAACTTAGGATTTGTTATCTGACATTAATCATAGCAACCTTTTGATATATGTGGAACATGTTTCCAAGTTTAAGACGGCATTGCTAAGGTACATGGGTGCTAGTATTGGTAGATGCTGCTCCGCGCAGGGCCCAACAGCCTGACTCTCCATGAGCCGTTGGATAGTGGAGCTTGTGGGTGTGAGTGTTTGTGCCCCTGTTGGTCTCTGCTCTAGGGCAGAGGTTCCCAACTCCGGTCCTGGTGGGCCAAACACGGTTCAGGTTTTCATGCTGTCCCTAATGAATATGCATGATAAATTTGCATACTATGGGGGCGCTGCATGCAAATGCTTCACAGGCAGATTTATTAGGGACAGCATGAAACCTGAATGGTGTTTGGCCCTCCAGGACTGCAGTTGGGAAACTCTGCTCTAGGGATTGCACATATTTATGGTGTATGTGCTCTGTAGGGTAAAATATAGGCATTTATGGCATGTTTATTTTATCTGCAATAAAGGTTCCTTCTTTATTACCACGGTTTAGTAATGGGTAAAATATGGGGAAAGGGTTGGCAGGAGCCACAGCTGGGACTCAAACCTGTGATCTTATGCTGCTGAACACACTGGCTGTGTGTACTGCACCAAACTGTTGCCACAGAGGCAGGTCATTCCCTGAGGATACCATTACTAAACAGACCTTATTTATTTTATTTTATTTATTTATTTAGCTGCATTTATATCCCGCTTTTCACTGGGTCAAAGCGGTTGGGGGATACATTTAACACAAAGGGATATGAGACACATACACTAATACTTACAGGGAACATGGGCAATGGAGGGTTAAGTGGCTTGCCCAAGACCACAAGAGCACCTGTGGGACTAGAAACCCCAGTCCTTCCGGCCCAAGGTTGCTGTCCTCTAGTGGGATTTGAACCACCAACCTTCCGGCCTGTAGTACCTTGTCCCAACCACTAGGTCACTCCTCCCTCAACCACTAGGCCACTCCTTCCGGCCTATAGTACCTTGTCCCAACCACTAGGCCACTCCTCCCCCTTGTCTGTTGCAGTGCACGGCACCCACCTAAACAGGGCTTGGCCTTGGTCTGCTGTGGGCAGTTGCCACTGCCCCCTCCACCATACTGACATGCCCTTATGCCGGTGGTGCTGGTGGTGTGCAGTCCCCAGGCCATCCAGTGTGCCGTTAGGCGGCTGCCTATGGTTTGTGATTTGGGGTAGGGGTGCTGACATGGACATCAGCACTTCCCCCTGGCACCGCCTGCCAATGTTCTGTGCCCTTGGGGGTACCTGCTGGGTACTGTCCCCTGGGACACTGTGGGACGCACACTCGTGGCCATGTTGGACCCTGGTCAGTTGCTGTCTTGCTGCTTTTCAGTTTCTGCATTCCTATGTGCCAGGTAGGCATCTGCCTAGCAGGGCCGGCCCGTCCATTGAGCGAGAATGTTTTTTGCACAGGGCCCCGCGTTTCAGGGGGCCCCGCGCAAAAAACATTCTTTTTGAAAAGTAAAATTGAAAAAAAAAAAAAAAAACTGTCTGCTGCCGCGGTCGGGGCCGCCGCGGCAGAATCGAGCGTGCCGCGGGGCCCCCCTGTGCACGGCAGAGCCTGCCCTCCTTGTAGCAGCTCTCTCTTTGGAGCTGAAGTCAGACGCGCCGGCTTGCAGAGCGCGAGGGAAGAGTTTCTCCCTCGCTGCTCTGTTAAGCCCGCGGGGGCTGATGGGAAGTTCCCATCAGCCCCCGCGGGCTTAACAGAGCAGCGAGGGAGAAACTCTTCCCTCGCGCTCTGCTCTGCAAGCCGGCGCGTCTGACTTTTCAGCTCCAAAGAGAGAGCTGCTACAAGGAGGGCAGGCTCTGCCGTGCACAGGGGGGCCCCGCGGCACGCTCGATTCTGCCGCGGCGGCCCCGACCGCGGCAGCAGACAGGATTTCTTTTCTTTTAATTTTCGCTGGGCTGGGCTGGGCTGGGCTGGGCTGGGGGGGGGGGGTTAGGAGTGTTGATGGGCTGGGCTGGGGTGGGCTGGGCTGGGGGGGTTTAGGAGTGTTGATGGGCTGGGCTGGGCTGGGGGGGGTTAGGAGTGTTGATGGGCTGGGGGGGGTTAGGAGTGTTGATGGGCTGGGGGGGTTAGGAGTGGTGATGGGCTTGGGGGGGTTAGGAGTGGTGATGGGCTGGGGGGGTTTAGGAGTGGTGATGGGCTGGGGGGGTAGGAGTGGTGATGGGCTTGGGGGGGTTTAGGAGTGGTGATGGGCTATGGGGGAGCTAAATCTGTATATGGGCTGATGGGATTAGGACTGAAAGTGGGTTGATGGGGGGTTAGGACTGGTAATGGGCTATGGGGGGGTGATTAAACTAAAAATTGGGTGATGGGGGATTAGGACTGGAAATGGGCTGGTGGGATTAGGACTGGGAGTGGGCTGATGGGGAGGTTAGGACTGGTAATGGGTTGGGGGGTTGCTAGGACTGGAAATGGGCTGAGTGGAAGGGGGCTTGAACTGCAAATAGCTGATGGGGAGGGGGGCTTGGAATGGGCTCTTAGGGGAAGGAGCTAGGACAGGAAATGGGCTGATGGAGGGGCTAGGATAGGACTGGGAATTGGGTGTTGGGGGAGCTAAGATTGGAAATGGGCTGTGGTGGGGGCTTGGATTGAAATGGACTCATGGAGGGGCTAGAACTGGAAGTAGGTTCATGGGGGGCTTGGATTAGAAATGGGCTGAGTGGAGGGGAGCTAGGATTTAACATGGGCTGATGGTGGGGCTAGGAAAGGACTAGAAATGGGCTGATGGGAGGCTGGTATTGGAAATGAGCTGATGAAGGGACTCGGATAGGACTGGAAATGGATGGGGGAGCTAGGACTGGAAATGGGCTGATGTGGGGACTAGAAGGGAGCGGATACTGGGTGGGGCTGCAACTAAAAGGGAGCTGATGTTGGGGGAGATTAGAAGGGGATGGGGCTGGGAGAGTGAAATGGAGAGGGGAAGAATATTTTGTGTGGGAGGGAAGAAAAATCTACAATTGGCCGGGTATTGGGAGACTAAGGGGCTTGTTTACAAAGCCGCGGTAGTGGTTCGCGATCGCAGCCGTGGCCCCATTGAAATCAATGGGGCCGCGGCTCCGATTACGATCGCAAACCGCTACCGCGGCTTTGTAAACAAGCCCCTAAGTGGGGATTGAGGATGGAGGGGTAAAATTTGAGTGGATGAAATAGGAATGAGGAAAGAGCAAAAGGAGAAAGATTATTATGTTAAAGCAGATGTAGAGAGAGAATGGAAAAAAACTAGAGGAGAGAAGAAAGGACAAATGGACAGCAGACGATGGAGAGTTAGCAGAAGACACAAATAAACCAGAAGAAAGTGACTGGAATAATTGCAACTGAAAAAAAAATGCACAAAAGGTACAAAGATATCTCTTTATTTTGAATTTATTAACTGGAATATGTCAGCTCTGGGAAATGTGCATCATTAATGTCGGTGCTTTGTTTAGTACAAGAGGAAATTAATTTATAGTTTTATTTCAACATTGTTGTACATTCCAAGTTTGGCTTTTAGGGTTCCCAGTTTAATTATTGTCTTCCTGTTTTTAAATTGTGATTCCTTGTTTGGTGATGGTCTATGTTCTGCATGTGTAACTGAGCTGAGGTATTCTGTTTATGTAATTCCTATTTGACATTGCCACTTGTTCTCTTTCCCCAGTAGGTCATGTATTGTTATTCTCTGAAATGTATTGGTTTAATATTTGCAGTGTTGCCTTTTGATAGGTAGGGTATGGTGCTTTATGAGTCTTGGTAGTGCTGTTAGGATACGGTGGGTTTGCTATGGGTTCTAAATGGGCAGTGTTTGTAGTAGTTCCTAATGTGCCTGGCGGTTGGCACTGGATTATAGTAATGTAGAAATCTTTGTCTTTCTTTATCCATACACTCATGAAGAGGCATGTTTACTAAAAGTTAGTGTATGGTAACATTATGCAAATATTTATGCAAATGAGGCCCCTTATGCAAATGAGGCCCCGCACCAAGTCTCCGCACATGGCCCCGAACCCCCCTTGGGCCGCCCCTGCTGCCTAGTCCACACTGTGCCCCAGCTGGCCCACTGCATGTGCAGCCTGCAGCCCCCTGTACCCCATTTACACCATCACTATAGTGCCCTTTCCTATGTGGTCACTCTGCTGTTGCTGCTGCACATGTGAAAGCCACATAAGCAAGCTGCCCAATATACACCACAGCAAACCCTCATCAACACTATCAATGTTGGAACATTCACTTTGTAGGGGGAATCAGAATTGACCCTTCCAAACGTGACATCTTCCTTTTTATTCTTTATGGGTAGTGTTGATTACCATTTATCATTGTTTTTTCTATTGGCCAGCTCAGTGTTTTGTATTTCTATTTTGGTTCTGGTCATTATCTCTCTGGATTTTGCATGTTTTGTTACTGCACATGTATCACTACTATCACTTATCTGGGTCTCCCTGCCTTTGCTGTACATTGCTGACTGAACTGGTTTCTCTCTCCTGCAAATGTGCCTCTAACAAAGGTTTTCACTGGCGTTAATTTTCAGACCCTGATTTCACAGCGTTAGTGTGCCTGGGGCCTCTCCCTGCCCACTCTCCACCCATTGACCCCTTATCTCCACCGTCTGGGGAGCCTTACTCCACCCTCTGTGCACCTTAACGCCGCCGGAGACGTTATCGCGCGATACGTGACGTTATCGCAAGGTAATGCACCATTATCACGCGATAACATCACTTATCCTGCAATAATGTCACTGCTGCGACGTTAGCACTGTTTAGTAAACATATCCCTTAGTTTAAGGCTGGTATGTGCAACAGGTTTGCGGTGCTAAATCTTCTGCTTCTGTTACAAGGTGCTTTTTTTATTAGAATTTGAAGGAGTTCAGCAGGGAACTTGTGTAGTACTTTAAAGACTGTTAGAAGGAATTTAAATTTGACTCTCTCAATGATTGGAAGCCAGTGTAACTGCTGCAGAATGGGGATTATATGATCATGCTTTAATTTTTTGGTGATAATATGAGTAGCTGTATTTAAAGCTTGCTGCAGTGGATAGGTTGCAGATTTTGGGAGACCATGGAGAATGATATTGCAGTACTCAATATATGGAAGGCTGATGGCCTGTAAGACATTGCTAAGTCATTGTGATTCAGGAGAGCTTCGAGGTGAGAAACCATTCAGAGTTTGTAGTATATATTCTTTGCAATGTTGCTTAGATGTGCAGTAAGAGATAGGTGTTGATCTATTATGATTCCTAGGTATCGAACCTGGTTCCTGACCTTAAGTTCAAATCCGCCGATGGTGATAAATTCTGGTGGAGTTCATAATAATGTAGAGTGCATCTGTCTTGCTATTATTGATTGTAAAATTATGAGCAGATAAACAATTGTTAAGAAGCAGTTTTCCATGTTTGTGAGTGAAGGCTTGGTTATTTCAATAGGAGTTTAAAGCATAACATCATCAGCATAGATGTTGTATTGTATGCTGAAATTCCTTAAGATTGTGCATAGAGGTTGTAGAAAAATGTTAAAGAGGAGGAGGACAATGCTGATCCTTGCAGAACACCTTGAAGCTGGGAAAAAGGGATTGATTTTTCTTCACCTACTTTTACTTGTAGTTGCCTACTGGAGAAGTAGGACTTGAACCATTTAAGTGTAGCACCTCTTAAGCCAATGGTTTCTAAATGCTGAAGGATCTGACTGTGTGGTATAGAATCAAAAGCAGCTTTAATATCAAGAAAAATGAGCAAGAATCCGTTGTTGTGTGCATCAGTACCCTTAATTATGTTGTCAACAAAGGTGGCCATTAGGGACTCTGTCCCATGGTTAGGCCTGTGTCAAGGGGGCAATGTGAGTCGATATGCTCTTTGAGCTGTATTAAGATGGTTTTTTCAATGATTTTAGCTAAGAATGGCATGCTTGCAATAGGTCTATAAGATGAAGATTGTTTAGGATCATTTGCTGATGTCTTTTTTACTGGACTGATAGATGCAAATTTTAAATCAGAGGGTAAATAACCCTGGACCAGTGACTGCTGAACAATGTTTAAAAAGAATGGTGATAGATTAGTGCATGCAGCTTGAATCCAATTGACAGGACATGGATCGCGTGGTGATGTGTTTTTAAGACTCACAATAATCTTGATCAGTTGATTGAGATGGTTGAAAAAGAGTCCCAGGTAATTATATCGTCAGGGAGGCTGGATGAGGTGATGCTTGATGTGTTCAAATGAATGGTGCTTAATGGGCAAGTTAGTAATTGAGAGTGATCGGCCATTATCTGAGGTGGTATCTGAGAATTATCATTATGAGAAGCAGGATCCTTTGCAAGTGCTTTGATTCTGTCAAATAGTTCCCATGAATGACTTAGGGATTTATTTTAAAGATGAGTGTAATATTCTTTTTTGGCTTTATATGTGGCTGCTTGGTATTCATGTAATTTAGCAGTGTGCAGGTGAAGGCTGTCTGGCATCTTATTTGAGTACTATTTTCTTTCTAAAGCTCTAAGCTTGCACTTAATGTCTAAATTGGGGGGAATACCAGTTTGCGGAATGCTGCCTGCAAGGCACTGTGCACAAGTTATTTATTTATTTACTTTTCTTATATACCGTGCTATTAAAATCAGTGCGGTTTACAATTGAACAGAACATACTGCAAAGTCACATGACAATTGAGTTTACATTGAACAAGGACAAAACAACTTGGAGGTGAACCGGGGTAACTATTTACAGAGGAGGTATCGGAGTATAAAGTTGTGAATGGAGTTATACTGACTGCTTATTTACAATAATATAGGTCGGTTTTCAGCAATGTTAAAACATCAAACATCAAATAGAGAACATAATGGTGGAGCTAGTCGTTCTCTTTATGGTGTTGGGTTGTAGGTGGAGTGGAGTAGGATGTGGAGGTATTTGGTTGATTTCTGGGGTTGGGTTCTGGGTAATGGGTTAGGAAGAGGTGGTGTTTGAGGGCTTTTCTAAAAGATGATAGGTCTGGGATGGTGCGGATCTCAGTAGGAAGGGCGTTCGAGGCCATGGGTGCGAATATGGAGAAGGCCCTGTTGGCGGTAGCCTTTGTGCACTTTGTTGGCTTTTATGGCTATCTTCATGATAGTGCGATTCCAATTATGTACCAAAGCTTCAAGGTCTGTAGTGGATATGTCAAGGTGAGTGATAATTTTTTGTATCCATATTGTGAAATCGCCATTTTACACGCACACACACACACACACACACACACACACACACACACACACACACACATAGACACACACAGGCAATGCAGATACAAACAGATAGCTACACAGAGGGGTTGGAAAGAAGTCCATGAGCCATGCTCTGCCTGCTTTCCCCACTTCCTTCCAGTTCAGTTGCAACCATTTATAGGTATTGGAATCCTAGTACAATAAGCTTTTATTCACACAACAACCCATGGATTTTTCCTTCTATTTTAGTAAACACTCTCTTCAACATGCTCTTTCACTGTTCCTAATCTGATCATTCCAACAACTGTCCTCAGGCATGGGGCTATGTACCTGGGCTCCTTCCAGAACACTGTATCATGGGTTCTAAATGCAGTCACGAGGTATTGCCCTGATTCCTTCCCAGAGGCTGTGAGTGTTATCATCACAGTATCCTGAGACTCAGCTGATTCAGGGTGTGGAGGACCTGATTTAAGAAATAAAAGGGGTACCCTCCATAAGGTAGTGAACAAAGCTGCCAATGAGCCACCAGTTATGGTATAGTTCTTAACTCATTTTGAATGACAGTCAAAATTAAAAGGAAGATGCAACACTATGAAAATTCAGATGGGTCAATCAATATTCCATAGGATTTATGCATTTACTGGTGGCTGATAAACATATAAATCCTCTGTCCACAGATTTTTCAGCCCCTATAATGATAGTGATGAGTGGGAACCATATAATCTCCTTACGGTGCCGATATTACTTTAGGGCAGTTGAAAAGCAAAATGCATAGGCTAGGGGCGCGGTTCCGACATCGACGTCCTGGCCCTCTGTGCATCCGGTCGGAACCAGACACACACAGTTAGCCGGGATTCTGATCCCGTGGGACACGTTTAGCCCCATGGGATCAGAATTGCGACCAGGCCTGTACGTGCAGGCTGGGACCCCGATTCATCCGGCCTGCATGTACAGACCTTGCCCAGATAGCCTAGTCAGAGCTTTTCAATGGAGCCGTGGTGCCATGGTGTCTGGTTGCCATGGCACCGCAGCTCCATTGAAAAGCCGCAATCACCGGCCGCCGGCTCAGAAAGCGCATTCCCCGCAGCCCAACTCCTGATCTGGCCTCCTAAGGCCAGAGTTGGGCCGCGGGGAATGTCCTCTGCCCCCTCCTGCCCCTTCTGAGCCCTGGGCCCGCCGTCCCCCGCCGAATAGGAATAAGTGGAATAAGTTCCCATTCAAGCCACTGGACCCAGACATACAAGACTGACATTGGAATAGGCCCTGTATGTCTGGGGCTGATGACCACCCACTGCACGCCCTAATGCCACCCCTGATCTGTCCCTTTCCTGCCCCTGTCTATGTTCCCCGTACAACGAGCGGGGAAGTTAGTCGGGGTCGGGAAGGGGCCCGAATAGCGGAGATGAACGTCCCAATGGGACGTCCATCCCCCTATTCATACCTCGGAATGACCCCTTATCTGTATTGTGACTGAATATTACTGCTATACATATAGCGGCTTGTGGTCAGCAGTGAATATATATATTCATCACTTTCGTGCATTTAGAAGGTGATTTTATAAGGTCATGCCTAGGTAATTAATGCACATTTTCATGTGCCTATTTTAAGCCTATTTTATAAAGCCAAGTGCATATGTACTTCACTTTATAAAATACCAGGTAAGTGGCAGAAAATGCTTCTTAAATTAAGAAACAATCACTAGAGCTGGTGTAAATGAGCACACCTACTTATTGCAAGAACACATGCAAATGATCATATTCTACAAATATGTGTGCACCAGCTCACACCACCCACACTCCGCCCATGCCCACAGTGAAACTACGTGCCATGCAAACAGCAAGTGCTCTTTTATTCTAGTCAATATTTCATTAGTGGTTATTTATACTCATACGGGGCTTCTTAGACACTTAAATGACTAAGGGGCATGCTTACTAACGCGCGGTAGCTGGGAGCATGTGGCCAAAAGGCGACCACGCTAAAAGCGCTGCACTACCCAAGCAGCATGCAAATAGGCGGTGTTAAGGTGGAGAATGGGTAGAGAGGGGGTTGCGACGTAGTGTGCAGCTGGTGCGGCCACACTTGTTGTTTACCAGCGGCATAAAGTTACTGCTAGTGTGGGTGCAATTACTGCCTGCCCTGAGCAGGCGGTAGGTACACCAGACTTGCTAGTATATTTTCAATGCATGGTTCGTATGCAAGGGTTAGGCAATATGAAAGGCAGAAACAGGGCAAATGCATAAGCAAAAAAAGGGCAAATAGGCAATGTTAGCGGAATACCTAGGCAGCTGCCTAGGTCATCTGTTTGGAGGGGCTGTATGGTGTAGCTGCCATGGCAGCGGACCACAATAGCCTGTCAGCCCCAAAAACAGAGCTTGCATGTCAGGAGTGACCCTGTTGGGATAGTGGGCAAACATCCACAGGAACCTCAACAGCTGCATTGACTGACTGCTGTTACATATGCATTGGACAGTTGTCAGAGGGCTGCTGGTATTTTATGGTGTGGTGTCAGGAGATAGGGCCTATGGGTCTTATATTCAGCGGCGGTGGCTAGCGCTGCTAACATGGCTAGTCATTGCCACTGAAGACTAACCCTGGATATTTAATGCTGGAGCCTATTTGGCCACTGATATTGAATATCAGGATCGTCGCAGAGCCTGGAAGCTAACCGGGCAGTGGTGATATTGGACAGATTTGTGGAAAGTGACATTGAAAAAACAAAAATGCTAAACAAATGCTTCTTTCTGTATTCACGAAAGAAAATCCTGTAGTGTACATTTGTTTAGCATTTTTGTTTTTTCAATGTCACTTTTCCACAAATCTGTCCATGGGTAAAGTAAGACATGGCAAAGGCTGACCTATCCTTGCCAATGGAAGCTAACTCAGCAGTGGCTCAATATCACCACTGCCCGGTTAGCTTCGAGGCTCTGCGACGATCCTGATATTCAAACAGAGCAGTTTGGCTAGGATGTGTCTGTATCAGAGGATGGGTCAATGGCTGAGACAGTGTAGTGCCCGTCTGCCACGTGCATGGCCTGGGTGGCCATAGCATTTCATGGTGCGAGGGCACTCTCACTCTGACCATGGCATGGCTGTGTAGCCACATAGTGCTGTATAGTGTGCAGCTCCAGTGATGTGGATACACTCCCTATCCTGGGAGTCCAATCACTGAGCCACATGCTGGATGTCCATGCTGTTTGTCTCAAGCCAGGGTGTACATGGGTGCTCTGTGCATGTGCATTGTGTGCTTACCAGCAGACTAACCACAGTTTGTATTGTGGTAGGCGACGGCCTATGATCCATGCTAATTGAACTAAGCAGACAGGCCTAAGCAGCTTGACCTGTAACTGAAGCCTGTAGTTAGGCCCAGAGGAATGAAAACCCCCCTGAATGATGACACCATAGAATTGAAACTTAACTCTGCTTAACTGAACATAGCTAAGCAGAAACGAAACACTTAGAAAAGACAGAAAACAGCTCTAATTGGTACTGATAAGAGAGCACAGCTTCTATAGAATTAATTAACTCTGCAAAAAGCAAGGTTACAGTGACCTGCTTCCCATATGTTTTAACAAGCTAAGCGACCTTGGAGGAGAGATGTAACAAGTTAGAGACACTGACCATTGTAATTGGGACTAGAAGGGGGGCAACCAGGTGCTGAGCCCAGACCAGGGTCCCGATTGGGTAGCCATATCAGTACCAGGACCAATAGATGGGTGAGAGGGGTTACTGGGACCAATGAAAAGTTTGCCTATGTCTAGAATGGAGAAGAACGCTATAAAAGTTGTTGTTTTGCTAGAAACCATTGCTCAGCCATTTTGAATTTGATTATTGCTTGAGCCATGTGCACATTAAACTGGCTTGGATCCTTGAAAAGACTCCTGGTTTTATTTATTGCATGCTTATCTGCTGCTACATTTCTTGGTGCGTTGGCCGGGAAGTGCGAGTGGTGGATGGTGTTCAAGTGAATAAATCCACGTAATTCGCCTTGAGGTTTGGTCCAGTTGGAACCATGCCAATCCAACGCAGGGGAATTTCCCTGGGCCCACCGATCCTCTTGAATCGGAGGGGGTTCTGCCTGGCCTCGGCAGGCACTGGGTCCAGCTGGCCAACACTTCCGACCCGGGGGAGTCCAGGATCCAACTCAGAAGCTTGGGAACCAGATCTGGTAAGTATAGTTTTGAAAACCTGTCTAGACAGATGAGTTAGAACTGCAGTTTGAAACTTGTGAAACTTGTAAGTTGTAATCTCGAGAACTTGGAACTTGGAATTTGGAATTTGGTAATGAGAGCACTGATCCCCTCTCAAGGACGGTCCTATTACCCTTGCATGAGTATGCGCAAGGCGAAGCCATCGTCCTTTTTGTTTGGTAAGACTTAAGTCAACCTCGCATGAGTATGCGCGAGGTCCCTACATGAGTATGCGTGGGGAAAATTTGTTTGAAAATCCTTGCATGAGTATTCGCGAGGTACAGCTGTTAAAAAAAAATCATGATTTAGCCTAGTCAGAACAGACAGGAACTTGGAATTTGTAATCTCGAGATATTGGAAATTGGTAAGAGAGCATGATCACCTCTCAAGGAAGGGCCGAGTAACCCCGCATGGGTATTCGCCGGGTGAAACCCCCATCCTTTTTGTAATTGGGAAATTGAATAAGACTAGTCAGAATAGATAGAAAGGAATGCATTCTGAGATACGTTGCTAGCATGACTGTGTGAATGAAGTGTGAATGAGAGGTCTGGCAGCACGGACCAAGCGAGAATGGACTCTGGACTAGCGCAGTTCCTAGCCGGGTGACTGCGTCTAGGTCGCGAAACGGAGGAAGCGTTTGGTGTATTGTCTGCCCTACTGTGTATCTGTTTTTTGTTATCTGTTGAAACTGCGAGTTTCCCTTCTGTTATAAATGTGAGATTATTCTGTTGGGTAATTTGTGACAGTTCACTGATTAAGAAATTGTATTAATAGAGCAGAACGAAGACCCAAAACACCTAGAATCATTTTAAAAATCCAAAAGCTGGTCTGACCCAGTTCGTTTTTCTACTGCAGTGTAAAAAAACTGACAGGGGGCGTGTCTGAAGGAAAGAATGTACAGTGTCGTCTTTCTAATCCTGTGCAGGCTTAAATCTCAATGCTGTTAGTTTGTGCTTATTTCAGGACAATTGTACCTGTGTTATTCAATATGTTTTTAATAGTAATGTTCCTTCTGCTATGGTTAGGTATTATATACCATTCGATAGGAATATTTAGTCAGGATTTTAGTTTTGAAGGTCGAATTAACCTCATTGGAGCTCCGTAAACTGTTTTTAAATGATTCTGGCTAGCATGTCTCTGTGAAACTGTGATTTCGTTTCCAGTGAGTGGAGGGGTGTGGCTCACACAGCTTACTAGGGAATGAGACAGCCGTTCCCGATTGAGCAGTCTCTTTTGCTTGTTTAAAATAAAGGATTCATTCAATCAAAGTTTAAAAAAAAAAAAAAAGTTTATCTTGCGGAGTGTTTGCACTAACCTTTTTATGAACAAGTATAAGTCATTTGAATACATGCTTCCCCAAACTGTAAGCTGTTTTTCTGTATTTGAAAAAAGGGAAAGGTGCACTTTATGAAAAATATCCGGAATGTCTTTTGAATATTTGCTTCCTGAACTAAAAAAAGTAATATTTCTTTTGCAGAGACATGCTGATTACGGCTGGTTGCTAAGTATTTTTATTCTAGTCATACGTAACAGATAGCTATAGTTCTCTCTATAAGATATTTTAAGAACTGTATCTAAATTGTATGTCTGTGCTCAATTTAAGCTTATGATTACGGTAATAAGGTTTTTTAATAAGTGTCTTTTCAAGTATGATCAAGAATTTCAGTAAGGGATTTACTGAAGACTATGAAATGTCTCTGTCCCAATCAGGAATGTTATGTGAAAGGGAGTGGTTTCTGCTGTTCACCATATTTTGCCCCAGAATCTCTAGATATCCTGTCTCGTCTCTCTCTCTCTCTCTCTCTCTCTCTCTCTCTGTAAGTAGCTCCGCTTAGAGTGCTTAAGGGGGGGATGGAGCCCAGTCCACCGATGATGTCACCCCCCGGTGGGCGTGAACTAATGTGCCCACAGCAGAGAAGTAGATCATTTAAAAAAAAAAAATCAACCTCCTGGATAGAGCGTTGCTAGGAGAAACAGAACCCAGGAGAGGGGGAGGGGGGGAAATCCACCCTGCAGATTCCCTAGTTTGCCAGCCACCTCCGCAGCAGGGGGATGTGCACCCCCTCTGGACCAGAAGTGAAAGTCAGCTGACCAGACTTGTTTAGAACTGAAAAAAACTGCATTATACACTGAGAAGTTTTAGGACTTGATTGAACTAATGAACAGAAATTACAGAAATATGAAAGTTGATCAGAAAAGTATGTGGATTGTTGAAGAAGGACAGAGAATGTAAAAATTGTAAGATGGAAAAAGAGAACAGATCTTTTTGCTGATATTTTAGTTGAATGATGTGGAGGAGGTTTTCCTAATCAAAGGACCAGAGAACGTGTAAGAGGCCGCAGAAGTAGCAGGCCTCCACTGGGTGTGAGTGCGCCCATTACATAGGAGAAAGACATTAGAGAAGTGAATGCCCGTATCTTGACTCCTCCCCAGGAGGGGAGGAGGGAGTACTTGATTGCAGAGTCCTAAAACAATAAACCAAGCACAATGTTCTAGTAGGAGAAGAGTAGCAGTTCTATAGTGCATAGCCCCACCTGGATTATGGGCAGAAGATAATCCACCTGGCCTAGCGAAGAACATAGCCCCTGTCATTGTCACCCTCAAGCCAGTTAAGAAGCCTGGGACAGGTGATTACCGCCCAGTGCAGGATCTAAGAAGAATGAATGATGCAGCTGAAACTATACAACCAGTGGTACCAAAATCCTTATATTCTCTTGGAACTGATCTCTGCTGAAGCTATACATTTCATCATTCTGGACTTAAAAAGATGTCTTTTTCTGCATACGCTTAGCCCAAGACCCCACTACAAGGAGGGGGGGGGGCCAACTCATCTGGACAAGATTACCTCAAGGATTCAAGAACTCGCCTCACTCAGCAAGGATTTGACAAGTTATTCAGAAACTGCAGGAGAAAAAAAATTCTACTTCAATATGTGGACAACTTGCTCATAACCACCAACTCAGAAAGTGAATGTCTACAAGCCACCAGTGAACTTTTGCACCCTCTTAATGAGGCTGGATACAAAGTCTCAAGAGCCAAGGTGCAATTATGTCCAACAAGTTAAATACCTAGGATTCCAGTTGTCCAGCGGAATTCGACGCCTGGGACCCTTACCAGAACGCAAAGCAGCTGTATGCAGTATTCCTACTCCAACCACCAGGAGGCAAGTGAGAGCCTTCTTGGGTGCCACAGAGTATGTTGTATATGGATCCCCAATTTTGCGCTGCTAGCAAAACCGTTGTATCAAGCTATCAAAGGAATGGAAAAGTCTGCATTGGAATGGGGACTTGAATAGGATGCAGCCTTTTGATCTTAAAAAAAAAAAAAAAAACACTCTGATGTTGTTACCAATTCTGGGTCTACCAGATGTCCAGAAAACCTTTCAGTCTCTATGTTCATGAGTCACAAGGAAATGTTCTAGGAGTGTTGACTCAATCTCTTGGACCTTATTTGAGAAGCTGTTACAGCTACAGCCTTCCTAGTAAGCAAAAACTAAAAGAAAAATCCCTTTGAGACAGAATCTTCAAGTTACTGTACCACACTCTGTTCTAACCAATATGAAATACAAAGGAAATTACTAGCTAACAAATCTATGAATGTTGAAGTATTAGAGTATGTTGTGTGAAAACCCCAGATACAACTGAAGGGTCAGTCAAGCTTTCAATCCTGCTATGTTGTTATCAGTTAGTCTTGATCCCCTGATCATGACTGTTTAGAAATTATGGACACTGTATTCTCAAGCCGCCTGGATTTGACTGATGTCCCTATGGAGAACCCTGAACAGACTTTCTTTGTGGCTGAAGGCAGTTTCATCATCAATGGACATTGTGGTGCTAGATATGCAGTGGTGACCCCTGATTTGGTAGTTGAGTCCTCAGCCCTGGCCCCAGAAACTTCACCACAGAAAGCTGAACTGATAGCCCTCACTAGAGCACTAACAATAGGAAAAGAGCCCTGTCTAAATGTGTACCCAGATTCCAAGTATGCCCTTACAACCTTGCATGCATATGGGGCCCTGTACAAAGAATGAGGGTGGATAACCTTAGGAAGCAAGTCCATTAAGTATAGCCCCAAGATATTGATATTAACAGATACATACTGCCTATAGATCTCAGAATTTAGGAAAAGTAGAATGTATGAATAGAACCCTGAAATCTCAGTTGTCTAAACTTTGCCAAGAGGTTTACCTGAAGTGGCCCCAGGTTCTTCCCATAGCCCTTCTTAGGATATACTTAGCCCCTGCTAAGTCTTTAGGAGTTTCCCTTTTTTGAGATTCTGTATGGGCAACCCCTGCCTATTGTATAGGAAATAAAAGGAGATATGAGACAGATAGGATCTGAAATTATTAGACATGAACTATTGGTTTTAAGTTCTGTTTTGCAGAAGTCTTCATACCTGGGTACAAAAAAAATCGATTACCCATCAATTTGCCTGCACCCCTGCATCCTTTCAAGCCTGGAGTCTCGGTGTGGATCAAAGAGTGGAGAAAGATACTGTTAGCCCTGCATTGGAGGGGACCCTATGTTGTCATCTTGTCAACTCCAACTGCAGTAAAAGTCGCAGAATTTGAACCTTGGATCCATCATAATCAAGTGAAGCCAGCAGCTGCTCTTGAACCTGATCACTGGACTACTGTACAGCATCCTGAGACTCCATTGCACCTCACCCTACGACAACAGCCACGGACCTAAGACTTATTGGCCCCTCAGACACTGCACTATTTCAAGACTATCTGTTTATCTGAAGAGTGAACTGCTCTAAAGAAGCAATAATAGCCTAAGAGACTATGCTATGATATTTTAAGAAATTGAGACATCCCAGAGGACAGTGATACTTTGGAATCTACAGCCCTACTCCTGCCAAAAAGCTGGTAGGTCTACGTACCGCAGAAGCTTGAGGATCTACAATCAACCCTACATCTGTTATCTGTTGTGGAAGTCGACAGTTCCACCACTTTTCCAGAGACTATGCCCATTATGAATTATTATTATTGCTTTATTCTGGCAACAGTTTTGGAGTGCTTTGAAATGACTTTTGCCTTATCTCCCTGGGCAGCCTGTATAAGTACAACATGAACTGGACCGAAGGTCACTCAGACCTTGTTTTATCATTCTTCCTATACTTGCATTGGTATACTCTCCAATCCAAAAGTTGTTCTAGATCTTGACTTTCTACAAGGCTATGCAAGCCACCGTTGCAATTCCTCATACCACCACCAGAACTTGTTTCTTGAACTTGCTGGAGCAATAGCATCTAGTCTCCACACTTCTGACTGTTTCTATTGTGGAGGAACTAAGATGGGAGATCAGTGGCCCTGGGAGACGCAAGAACTGAACTATTCTATCCTATACAATCAGACTGATTTACATAATACTACTAGTGAGTGGGTATTGGCCCACCCCATTGTTGACAGTTTGTGTTTTGTTCGGACTGGACCACAATCTACTATGAAGGATGGACAGCTGGTCTGTCTAAATCAGAAGCTTTACGACAGCACAACAAAGATGCAACTGAACCTTCTAATCCTTTAGTTCTTTTTCCCACTCTTGCCAAACTATGGACTTTGACTATCTGCTTGTTGCTCCCTTGCTTCTTGCCACTTTGCTTGCAAATGATAACTTCAGTTATTAATAACACTGTAGAGCATAAGGCAGCTACAAAGATACTAGCTATGTGAACTTACTACCCTATACCACAGAGTGATACCTTTACCTAGTATTATGTGATTTGATTCTCACACCTTATTAACATGCGGGTGAGAATAATCAAAGGGGGGAATGTGGTAGGCGACGGCCTATGATCCATGCTAATTGAACTAAGCAGACAGGCCTAAGCAGCTTGACCTGTAACTGAAGCCTGTAGTTAGGCCCAGAGGAATGAAAACCCCCCTGAATGATGACACCATAGAATTGAAACTTAACTCAGCTTAACTGAACATAGCTAAGCAGAAACGAAACACTTAGAAAAGACAGAAAACAGCTCTAATTGGTACTGATAAGAGAGCACAGCTTCTATAGAATTAATTAACTCTGCAAAAAGCAAGGTTACAGTGCCCTGCTTCCCATATGTTTTAACAAGCTAAGCGACCTTGGAGGAGAGATGTAACAAGTTAGAGACACTGACCATTGTAATTGGGACTAGAAGGGGGGCAACCAGGTGCTGAGCCCAGACCAGGGTCCCGATTGGGTAGCCATATCAGTACCAGGACCAATAGATGGGTGAGAGGGGTTACTGGGACCAATGAAAAGTTTGCCTATGTCTAGAATGGAGAAGAACGCTATAAAAGTTGTTGTTTTGCTAGAAACCATTGCTCAGCCATTTTGAATTTGATTATTGCTTGAGCCATGTGCACATTAAACTGGCTTGGATCCTTGAAAAGACTCCTGGTTTTATTTATTGCATGCTTATCTGCTGCTACAGTATGTGCATGGCTGAGACAGCTGTGTGGTGGGTAGCAGGTACAGTGTGGACTGTGTTTGCTGTGGTGGAGTGGTAACGCCACGTGGTTGGAACAGGAGCAGTTCCTGCCCTGATCACTGTGGTTATGGCAGGATGGTGATAGCAGGCCTAGCCATGGCACTAGCTGCTGTAACACTGGGTACTGTAATGCACTGTTCTAGGAGCAGGAGCAGATATGACACTGTTCTAGAAACGGGAGCAGGATACAGATATAACAGGCACCTATAGCAGACCGCAATTGTGCAAGAAACAGGGTGACTAATATAACACACTAGCAGCAATGTGGATATGCAGCATGGCCAGCAGAGACCATCCTTAATAGTGCAAGCTCTGGGGACCAGGTGCTAGGTTCCCATCCCTCAGGATGACTGCTGAAACTGCCCAGTAGCATGGTTTGCAGCTGTTCTGTGCTTGTACCACACACTGTCAGTGCATCATACTGAGCTGAGGTGATGGATCAGTGCATTCTCCATTTGGTGATCAGCTGCAGACCGCTGTTCTGCATGTGCAGTGCATCATGGGTACTGGAGGGGCTAACTTATACTGACACACACAGCAGTCATTTTGAGCAGTGATCTACAATCTCTTTGAATCCAATCATTGTTATGTGACACAAGGTGCTGAGGTGTAGCCTACTGGCTAGTACATTGTCCCCATAAATGGGGACAGTGGTTTGATTCTCACTTGCTCTTTTTGTGACTGTGTGCTACTCAGTTCATTTTCATGCCTGTAACAGTCTGGGCTCTGCTGTGACTTGCAGATACACATCCTTATAGTTTGTTATGCATTCTGGCCACAATTTGGGTCAGCAAAAGGACTATGCCATCATGCCCTTCTGAATGCATGGCTTTATTGGCTCTGCTGCAGCCCATGGGCTGGGGGTTTGATTCCTGCTCAGGGACAGCAACTTCTGGCCAGAGAGACTGATGTCTCTAGTCCCCTCTTGCAGCCTTGGGCAAGCCACTTAATCCTCTGTTGCCTCAGGTACACATGTAGATTGCAAGTCCTTTGGGGACAAGGGAATATATACAGTACCTGATTGTAAACCACCTAAATTGTGTTATTATTATTTATTAGAGTCTCTTTTATACCGCGCTATTCAGCATCAGTGCGGTTTACAATGAACAATAAAATACACATGTTGTTTCACAGATGGCGGTATATTAATGCTTCAAATACAGTGGTCTTTTTCAAACATTTTTTGAGGGCTCAATAGGCGTAATGGTGAGACTGAGAGCTTGGTGTGGTTTTCCTTACTTTGTTGTTTGATACACATCAGTATGAGGCGTTTTTGGATTTGTGGCAGATTAAGACCAGCATGGTCCATCTAGGCTGCCCAGGGAGATGGCTAGAGTTATGTCCACCACTGAGACCAGCTTATCCCTCTCTATTTTTGAAGTGTAAAAGTTATTTATATTTGCTTTGATTCCGTCCTTTGTGTCCATCCCATGTTTTTTTTGAATTCCATCACTGTTTTTATCCTCACTATCTCCATTGGGTGGGGGGGAGGGGGGGCATTCCAGGCATCCACCACCATCTCCGTGATAAACTATTTCCTGATGTTGCTTTTGAGTTTATTTCCTTGAAGCTTCATTTCATGTCCTCTACTTCTGCGGTTTTTCCATCTTTGAAAGAGTTTTGTTTGTTCATTAATATATTTTAAATATTGAAACGTCTGTATCATATCTCCCCTATCCCTCCTCTGCTCCAGGATATACATATTTAGGTCTTCAAGTATCTTCTCATATATCTTCTGTGCAGGCTCCATATCATTTTGGTTGCCTTCCTCTGAATCATTTCAAGTCTTTTAATATCCTTTGCAAGATAAGGTCTCCAAAACTGAATATTATGGGCCCAATATTCAGTTGCCCGTAGTTTGTAAGGTCTATGCGCCGACAGACACATAACCCTCCCCGCCGACCCCTAAACTGGATATTCAATGCTGCAGCGATGGCATTGAATATCCAGTGATCGCTGCCGATGCCAGAAACCATCAAAGCTAACTGTACAGCAGTGATATTGGAAGCTGCATGGTTAGCGATCAATGCCTCAAAGATAGACGAGAATTTTCCTTGCCTATTTTTGAGGTGCCGATCACTACCCGTGCAGCTTCCAATATCACTGCTGCATGGTTAGCGCCATTCTCTGCCTCTGCTCTGCTTCAGACTGCCCCCAACATGCCCCGATGCTAACCAGATAGCATCAGGGCATGTAGAGGACATAGCCAGGAATATTCAACGGCACTACCCGTGTAGGTGCCGTTAAATATTCCCATCTAAGGCAGTTACATGACTTACAGGGGCTGTAAACCATGTAACTGCCTTTCAAATATTGGGTCCTATGGGCTTGATATTCATTTGCCCAGATCTTCGAAGGTCTATGTGCCGATGGGTGCATAGCCCTCCCCGCCGACCTCCAAACTGGATATTCAATGCTGCAGTGACAACACTGAATATTCAGTGATCGCCGTCAAAGCTGGAAGCCGCCGAAGCTAACTGTGCAGCAGCGATATTGGCTGCTACCCAGTTAGCTATCAGCGCCTTAAAGATAGGCAAGGGTTTTCCTCGCCTATCTTTAAGATTCCGCTCACTAACTGGGCAGCAGCCAATATCACTGCTGCCCAGTTACCATTGGAGTACCAATGGAGTACCATTCTCCAACTTTGCTTCACCCCGGTATGCTCCCAATATGCCCCGATGCTAACCGGATAGCATTGGGGCATGTAGGGGACTTAGATGGGGATATTCAACAGCAATAACATGTAGATGCTGTCGAATATCCCCATCTAAGTCATTTACATAGTTTACTGGGCTGTAAACTGTGTAAATGCCTTTTGAATATTGGGCCCTATACTCCAAATGAGTCCACACCAATGACTTGTACAGGGGCATTAATACCTCCTTCCTTCTGCTGGTTATGCCTCTCTATATGCCACCTAGCATTCTTCTGACTTTAGCTACTATCTTGTCACATTGTTTTGCCATCTTGAGATCTCCAGGCACTATCACCCCAAGACCCCTCTCCTGGTCCATGTAGCCTCTCACCTCCTATTGCATACAGCTTCTATGGATTTCTGCATCCCAAGTGAGTTTTTATTCCTGAGCACAGCCTCTACTCCACAGACTTGCTAGATTTAGGAATTGTAGGGTTTCAGTATGTACAGCTTCTGGGTGTGGGAGTCCATGGCTATGTGCCATTGTGTCGCCACTGGCTGGTTTAAGGCTATCTTTGTTGCATTTCAGAGGGAACCATAGCCTGTTTCTTTTTGCTAGTGGATGATCACTGTGATGGCTGGGCTAGTTGGGAAAGAGTTAAAATTGCAGGAAAGTCCCTGGGTAATTTAAAAAAGATTAATGTTGTTTCAGCAGTGGCTAAGTTCCTTTCAGGGCAATTTCTCCAAATGGGTTAGTTTTGCAAATAGGATGACAGCCATGAACCTCACTTCTAAGCCAGGGTCCTTTGTGAAGTTTTAAATTATATTAAAATAAGCACTGAGCATGGCAGGAAAATGGAATACCGTGGATAAAGACCGTACCAGATGGACTCACCAAAAGTTAAATAATCTTTCAGAATGGGTGTCTGCTTGTATCTGACAAAGTTCAATAACATAAAAGAAATGTAGTTCCTGAAGCAGCAGAGAGCACTCAGGGGCTATGTAGGAAATGTAATTGGAGGAGAAGATAATCGGACAAACTCGTCATCCATAGCAGGGTTATCGTCTTTCATACTTGGAAGCAAAATGCTCAGTGACAAGACAGTGGCCAGCTACTCTACAGTGAAGGGCACATCGACCTGTTTAAAATCTCTGGTGCTACTAATAAGGTGAAACATATTCCCTTGTTGTTTTTCAGAGTAAGCAATGGTATCCATTTACCGTGCTCATTACTTTCCAATTAATTCTCTCCTACTGTTTATTCCAGCATGTACAGAACCTGCCATGAGAGAGCGAGCGAGCGAGGCTTTCAGCATATGATTGCTAAAGCTTTTCTATTAAAAAAAAGTTGAAAACTTAGATACAATTACTTTAATGAATTGCATTCAATAAGTTGATTGCTTGCAAACTGCATTTTGAAATTACACAAAGTTGACGTGCTGACCCAAAGATGTGCACAATAATGTGATTGTATTTCTCCTCTAGGTTATTAAGTGCTCTAAATCCAAATACTTTAGATACAATAATAGATTTTTTTTAAGAACATGGACTTGAAAACTTTAATATTCATGATTTACATGATTAGAAAACTGCACTGTGCCTGCCAACTATCTCTCACAGACTCACAAATTCTAGTCATTAATCAAGGCGCACAGTTACTTGTCCCTGGAAGTATAGAGTTGGGCTATAAAACTACCTCACCTGTATTAGTGTTTTCACTCCTCCATTGCCATTCTATAGCAAATCTCGTGGAAGATGATTAGATTCAACGTTCCGCTGAAGCTAGGCTTCAGTCCTCTACCTGTCGTGGCGGTGCTGCCTGCTATTCGCACATGGCTGGTGCTATCTACTAAGCGGAGTAAACACAGTAGAGGGGCACCGATCTCTAGGGATGCCATCGCTAGCTGCTCTCACCTCTCAAGTAGGAAGACAAGTGCGGCCGGAGAAGCAGAGCCTGCACGCGGGACCAGCATGCCCTGAGAGAGGAGGCGGTGCAAGGCTGCAATTGCTGCCTTAAGCAGCTTCTGCCAGCAGGATACGCTACTCCCATGAGCAGGCTCGGCCCTCTCTCCACTACAACCTTAAACCACTGAGGGCTGAGCCTGGCCGCAGTCACAGCCAAGACAGGGTCGAGACTGCCCGTGGGAGTGGCCTATTACTACTACTACTACTAAGCATTTGTATAGCGCTACAAGTCGTACGCAGTGCTGCACAGACATGTAAGAGACTGTCCCTGCTCATCAGAGCTTACAATCTAGTCAAGACAGAGACTGTTTAAGGCAGCGATGGTAGCCTTGCACCCAGGGGCGGCCCAAGGGGGGTGCGGGGCCATGTGCGGAGACTCGGTGCGGGGCCTCATTTGCATAAGGGTCCTCATTTGCATAAATATTTGCATAATGTTACCATACACGAACTTTTAGTAAACATGCCTCTTAATGAGTGTATGAATAAAGAAAGACTAAAAGACTTCTACATTACTATAATCCAGTGCCAACTGCCAGACACATTAGGAACTACTACAAACACTGCCCATTTAGAACCCATAGCAAACCCGCCGTATCCTAACAGCACTACCAGGACTCATAAAGCACCATACCCTAACTATCAAAAGGAAACGCTGCAAATATTAAACCAATACATTTCAGAGAACAACAATACATGACCTACTGGGGAAAGAGAACAAGTGGCAATGTCAAATAGGAATTACATAAACAGAATACCTCAGCTCAGTTACACATGAACAGAACATAAACCATCACCAAACAAGGAATCACAATTTAGAAACAGGAAGACAATAATTAAACTGGGAATCCCAAAAGCCAAACTTGGAATGTACAACACTGTAGAAATAAAACTATACATTAATTTGCTCTTGTACTAAACAAAGCGCAGACGTTAATGATGCACATTTCCCAGAGCTGACATATTCCAATTAATAAATTCAAAATAAAGAGATATTTTTCTACCTTTTGTGCATTTTTTTTCAGCTGCAATTGCTCCAGCCACTTTCTTCTGGTTTCTTCGTGTCTTCCGCTAATTCTTCATCGTCTGCTGTCCATTTGTCTTTTCTTCTCTCTTCTAGTTTTTTTCCATTCTCTCTCTACATCTGCTTTAACATACTAATCTTTCTCCTTTTCCTCTTTCCTCATTCCTATTTCATTCACTCAAATTTTACCCCTCCATCCTCAATCCCCACTTACTCTCCCAATATCCGGACAATTGTAGATTTGTCTTCCCTCCCACACAAAATATTTTTTCCCTCTCCATTTCACTCTCCCAGCTCCATCCCATTCTAATCCTCCCCCAACATCAGCTCCATTCTAGTTCCAGTCCCACCCAGCATCCGCTCCCTTCTAGTCCCCGCATCAGCCCATTTCCAGTCCTAGCCCCCCATAAGCCCATTTCCAGTCCTAGCTCCCCCATCTATTTGCAGTCCCATCCAAGTCCCTCCATCAGCTCATTTCCAATCCCAGCCCCCCATGAGCCCATTTCTAGTCCTTTCCTAGCCCCACCATCAGCCCATGTCAAATCCTAGCTCCCCTCCACTCAGCCCATTTCCAATCCAAGCCCCCCATGAGCCTACTTCCAGTTCTAGCCCCTTCATGAGTCCATTTCAATCCAACCCCCACCACAGCCCATTTCCAATCTTAGCACCCCCAACAGCCAATTTCCAGTCCTATTCTAGCCCCTCCATCAGCCCATTTCCTGTCCTAGCCCCCCCCTCACCCATTTCCAGTCCTAGCTCCCTCCCCCTCACAACCCATTTCCATTCCAAGCCCCCGTCCCCATCAGCTATTTGCAGTTCAAGCCCTCCTTCCACTCAGCCCATTTCCAGTCCTAGCCTCCTCATAGCCCATTACTAGTCCTAACCCCCCATCAGCCCATTACGTCCTAACCCCCCATCACCCTATTTCCAGTCCTAGCCCCCCATCAGCCTATTTCCAGTCTTAGCCCCCCTCCCATAGCCAATTACCAGTCCTACCCCCCCATCAGCCCATTTCCAGTCTTAGCCCCCCATAGCCCATTACCAGTCCTAACCCCCCCATCACCCTATTTCCAGTCCTAGCCCCCCATCAGCCTATTTCCAGTCTTAGCCCCCCCCATAGCCAATTCCCAGTCCTACCCCCCCCATCAGCCCACTTCCAGTCTTAGCCGCCCCCCGCCTGTCCCATTTGCTTTAGTAACCCAGCCCCCCCCATGGCCCATTACCTGTCTTAACCCTCCCCCCCATCAGCCCATTACCAGTCCTAACCCCCCCCCCCCGGCCCATTACCAGTCCTAACCCCCCCCATGGCCCATTACCAGTCCTAACCACCCCCCCCCATCAGCCCAATTCCAGTCTTAGCCCCCCCATAGCCCATTACCAGTCCTAACCCCCCCCATCAGCCCATTTCCAGTCCTAGCAATCCCCCAGCCCATTACCAGTCCTAACCACCCCCCCCATCAGCCCACTTCCAGTCTTAGCCCCCCCATAGCCCATTACCAGTCCTAACCCCCCCCATCAGCCCATTTCCAGTCCTACCCCCCCACTTCCAGCCTTAGCCCCCTCCCCATAGTCAATTACCAGTCCTACCCCCCCATCAGCCCATTTCCAGTCTTAGCCCCCCCATCAGCCCATTTCCAGTCCTACCCCCCCACTTCCAGCCTTAGCCCCCTCCCCATAGCCCATTACCAGTCCTAACCCCCCCCATCAGCCCACTTAGCCCCCCCATAGCCCATTACCAGTCCTAACCCCCCCCCCATCAGCCCATTACCAGTCCTAGCCTCCCCCCCATGGCCCATTACCAGTCCTAACCCCCCCCAGCCCACTTAGCCCCCCCCATGGCCCATTACCAGTCCTAGCCTCCACCCCCCATGGCCCATTACCAGTCCTAACCCCCCCCATCAGCCCACTTAGCCCCCCCCATAGCCCATTACCAGTCCTAACCCCCCCCCATCAGCCCACTTCCAGTCTTAGCCTCCCCCCCATGGCCCATTACCAGTCCTAACCACCCCCCCTGGCCCATTACCAGTCCTAACCAGCCCCCCCCCCCGGCCCATTACCAGTCCTCACCACCCCCCCCCATCAGCCCACTTCCAGTTTAGCCTCCCCTCCCATAGCCCATTACCAGTCCTAACCACCCCCCCCTTATCATTCCAAATTTATATAAAAAAAAAACCAAACTGGCTGCTTCTGCCGCGGCAGCATCAAGAGCTCTGCCGCGGCAGCATCAAGAGCTCTGCCGCGGGGCCCCCCCCTGCCCGGCAGAGCCTCCGTGCATCCTCAGCAGCTTTCTTCATGTCCAAAACGCGGGCTTCTTTCAGAGCCGCGAGAGTTTCTTTTCTCGCGGCTCTCTTAATCCCGCGGGGCTGATGGGAAATCCCATCACCCTCGGCGGGATTAACAGAGCCGCGAGAAAGGAAACTCTCGCGGCTCTGAAAGAAGCCCGCGTTTTGGACATGAAGAAAGCTGCTGAGGATGCACGGAGGCTCTGCCGGGCAGGGGGGGGCCCCGCGGCAGAGCTCTTGATGCTGCCGCGGCAGAGCTCTTGCTGCTGCCGCGGCAGAAGCAGCCGGTTTGGTTTTTTTTTTTAAAACTTGGGATGCTGAAGAATGTTTTTTGCGCGGGGCCCCCTGAAACGCGGGGCCCTGTGCAAAAAACATTCTTGCTCAATGGACGGGCCGGCCCTGCTTGCACCACCTTCCACCTGTGGGACAAGCTGGTCCCACTGTAGGCTCTGCTTCTCCAGCCGCAGTTTCTTAAAGAGTCTCTGCCCATGGGACACACTACTCCCGTGGACAGGCTCAGCTCTCTCCTGACTGTGAGGGGGGAAGTAGACAGGAGGGCATTGGGAGCTGGAGGAGATATACTGGACACCGGAAGAAAGATGGGAAATAGCGAATACGTTGAGGGGGAGGGAAGAGGAATAGGGAAGCAGAGGGGACAAACTAGAAGGGGGGGGGGGGCTAGGGAGATGAAAGGAGATAGTAGACATGGGAAGGTGGCATACGAAGAAGTGGAGATACTGGATGGAGAGAAAGAGAGAGAGAGACTGGGTGGGGAGGGGCAGAGAGAGTGAGTAAGACTGGGGAATAATGGACCAAGAAAAAAGAGGTGGGGAATGGGAGGACTGGGATGAGGGTTGAAAAGTGATAGGTAGATGGAGTAAAAAAGAAGAGGAGTGAGGACAGGATAGTAAGAAAGAGTAGTGAAATCTGAGTGGACAAAAAGCGAAAAATAAATGGAAACAAGCTTAAGGGAAAAGATCAATATCCAAGATGGAACAAAATGAAGAAAGCAACAGAGGAGACAAGAAATGGTAGATGGACTAGAGAGCATAGAAAGAGAGCTGAGAAGACAGAGAAAAGCAGAAACCTCAGATTTGGACCAGCATAATCAGAGAATAAAATGGTCAGACAACAACGGTAGAAAAAATATTTTTATTTTCATTTAGTAATCGGACTTTGTGCTATCTCTATATTTTATACAGCACAGGGAAAATGGAGTTACTTACCTGTAACAGGAGTTCTCATTGGACAGCAGGATAAGTCAGCCACACTTGGTGACATCATCCCACGGCGCCGAGACGGCAGTACTCTCTATAGCTCAGAAGGACTTTCGCCCTTCTGAGCATGAGCCCACTGGCCCCACCCCAGGCCCGCCCCTAGCCAGCCAGTTTATTCCTAGCTGAGCCTTAGCTGCTAGGAGGCGGGCACAGGTCAGAGGTCGACCCCCTTTCAGGGGAGGTGGGTGGGTATGTGTGGCTGACTTATCCTGCTGTCCACGGAGAACTCCTGTTACAGGTAAGTAACTCTGTTTTCTCCTAGGACAAGCAGGATGAGTCAGCCACACTTGGTGCCTCCCAAGCTGGCAAGTGATGCGATGGAAGGGGGAGGCTGAGGGCCAAATCAGAAATGAGGCCACCGAGGGATCGAATTCATGACCAATGCCTTTAAAGCCATTGCAGTAACCAGAGGGCTATACCTCTATGGCTGCCACTTTACCAAGGCTGGAAGTTCGAAAATGAGGCCGAGGGATCGAACCCATGACCTCTGCCTTGGAAGCCATTGTATTAACCAGTGGGCTATACATCTATGGCAGATATTTTACCAAGGTTGGAAGTTTTATTGGTGTGCCCAGGAATCCTGGAATCCCCCGTTAGGCAGGGCAACACCGTAGCATTAGGTAGGGTGACACCATAGTGTTATGCCTTGGAAGCCATTTCAGTAACCAGAGGGCTATACCTCTATGGCTGTCACTTTACCAAGGCTGGAAGTTTGAAAATGAGGCCGAGGGATCAAACCCATGACCTCTGCCTTGGAAGCCACTGTATTAACCAGTGGGCTATACCTCTATGGCAGACACTTTACCAAGGCTGGAAGTTTTATTGGTGTGCCCAGGAACCCCGGAATCCCACCGTTAGGCAGGGCGACATCGTAGCGTTAGGTAGGGCGACACTGTAGCGTTAGGCAGGGTGTCACGACATTGTAGCGTAGTGCACCAGTGGGATCAGTACAAACGCGCAGCGACAATGGTTTTGCCCCCATGAGATGCAGCACTTGGTGGTGATAGTGAACGTGGCACATGCAGTCGCCATGCGTGCAGGTGCAGCTGCTGTGATTGCGGGAGTGTATCTCTGTCACCGCAGTGATTGTGAGAGTGTATGATCTCAATGGGCAGCCGCAGAGAGCAGGAGATAGAGTCCAATGAGCAGTAGTGTTGGGGTAGCCACTGCGAGCAGGGACAGCCGCCGCCTCAATGTTGAGCATGCTACAAGAGCCGCCACAAGTAAGGATAGGAATTGCAAACACAGGACTCTAGCTGTGGCAAAGGACCCATTGCCAAACTGCGACCCGTACAGGCAACACGGACAAACGCCTAGCTGTCTCAAGATCTGAACTGCTACCTCCTGCCTGGGCACACCCGACCAGGCCAGCCGTCGCGGTATCAATGCTTAAGGTGCATCACTCTGAAGCTCATTCGATGCTGGAGGTCTTGCTTGTGCCCCTGGCCACCTTCGGGCAGATTAAGGAGCATGTGGGGATCCCTAGAGGGAGCCTGGATGGCCAGGTTTATTGGGGTCACATGCGATGAAAGGCTGGGTCCCTTGTTGCTGGCACATTGTTCCGTGCATGCGCATTGTTCCGTGTGGGCATGTAGTTGTGTAGGGCTTTGAAGATATCCCGAGTACGGAGTCTCTGCTCCTCGAGGGAGGGATCCTTTAGTCCGATGGACAGGAGTAGCAGTTTGGAGCGCTATCCAGGATGCCATAGGGCTAGCAGATTGGACCACTATGCAATAATCCTACTGGTGGTCTACCCCAGTTCTGTCTGCAGTGTTATGGCCAAACACCAATACCCAGTGAAAGAAACCAATTAAATAAATTGATTTTTTGTCGGAATGGCCAGCACAGTAGAAAGGATAAACACCTTCCACCACTGTGGCCCGTCCTTTTTAATCATATAAGAAATTTTTTTTATAAAAAACAGCACTTATCCAAAATTGGCTGATACTTAGCTTGTGTAGAAAAACAGACTTTTAAGACGCTGTGGTCAACAGTAGGTCGAAATCGACGTACTGTTGACCACAGCGTCTTAAAAGCCTGTTTTTCTACACAAGCTAAGTATCAGCCAATTTTGGATAAGTGCTGTTTTTTATAAAAAAAATGTCCTTATATGATTAAAAAGGACGGGCCACAGTGGTGGAAGGTGTTTATCCTTTCTACTGTGCTGGCCATTCCGACAAAAAATCAATTTATTTAATTGGTTTCTTTCACTGGGTATTGGTGTTTGGCTCTGTATTTAAACCCAGGAAGAAGGTTTTTTTCTGGAATTCAATGCAGTGTTATGGCTGCATGGCTGTCATAAGGGGAGTCCTTGAGGTGATGACCATATTAGCAAGGGGGGAATCCTTGAGGTGATGGCGAGCTGAGTAGGGTAGCAGCGAGGCTGTTGAGTGCAGACGTCGGAGGCCGCAATCACCCTGCTAGTTGCTGCCAGGCATTGCAGGACTTTAATGATAGAGTTTCATTCGTACCACATTGGCTAGGAAGAGATGACAGGTCAGATCTGAATTGTATGGCTTCCATGATGACCAGGTCAGGTTCTCGAGTTACTCATTGTCCACCCACACTTACGGGGGGGGGGGGGGTATCTGGGGGCCCTTGGGTGGGGGAAGGCATCCAGGGGCCCAATAGCCATGTGTTTAGGGAATATCACTGCTATTGGAGATGGCCAGGGCTCGGCCCACTTTAAACAGGTGCCCTTTATGTCCACCACGTGGTGGGCAGGTTGATGGCAGCTGAGTCTGCCTGGAGGCTCTCCCTGAATCCCTAGTGCGCAGGCACAGGACTACGGCCACCTTGTTGCCTTGTGCTGTCTGGGCAGGCTCTAGAGAGCAGAGTCGTTGTGGCACTGTTGCCTGTATGGGCAGGCTGTAGAGAGCGGAGTTATTGTGGTACTCTGGCTGTGAGCTCATACCCCAACCGGACCAGCAGCCAGGTATTAAATCTGTGACCTTTGTTCCTATTATCATAAAGGAGGGTCCCTGCCCCCTTGCACTCAGTGCCACAGGTCACTTAGGATTAGTGTCATGGATCTCAGGGATTGTCTTGTCACAGATCTCAGGGCCTGTCTTGTGCAGGATGCTCTTGGTGGTAGCCTGTTGCCCCTGTTTGGGTTTTTATTTTTTTTTGGAGCACAGGTGAAAACCTGTTGCTCCTGGTCTGGAGGGCAGGGTGCAGCTGGGAACTGCGGATCTTGGTTCTGCTGCTGATGTGGTTCTGCTATTGGCCTTGTGAAGTTTCGAAAGAGATGCAGGCTTCACCTGGTAGGCCATGTTTCCGAGATCTGCAGTTGGGACCTAGACCTGTGACTCTGTGCTCTAAGATACGAAGACTGCGACAGGGTCGGGGAGGCACCCCATATCATGATGATGATGATGGTGTTTCTCCAGTGTTACAGTAGGATTGACTTGGACGCTGTGGAGTTGATGTTCACCCCAACAGCATGTAGTCAATGTGAGGCATCTGGTGGTTCACCAGGGAGCCTGGTTTGCTGGGTTGTTGCCTGGGTCTCCCATGATGGCAAGGCACAGGTCGGCTCATTGTTGAGGTGCAGGGAGTCACCGATATCCAATAACATTTCACAAATCAACCCTTGCTGCTGTCAATGGCAAGTGTACCGTATGGACCTTCTGACTGTCGATGAACTTTTTTTTTTTTTTGGAGTGACCACCCGTTCCTGGACAACCTCCGATTGGTTTCCTGCGGGTGGAGGAATGCAGGCCTATGCAACCTGTGGTAGTGTGGGGTTGGGAGAACAAGTGGGATCAAACTCCGACCCTTGCCTATGCAGCGGATGTCCCTGGCTGCCTTGGTTGGCAAGGGAAAGGGGTTGGTAATCTATTAGTTTCCTGGATCCTGAAGCTCCAGCACTAACCAGTGCGAGAATGAGTGTGGATTGCCAAGCCTTCCACTGAAGGACACAAGGGCACCTGAGGCTTGGGTTCAGATCCAAGGGTGAACGAACCAAGTTGCCACCTGTGTCATTGTGTTTTAATGTGGGGAGATGCTCTGCAGGATCCACAGCTGGGACTTGAACCTGTGACCCTCTGTTTCATGACACACTGGCTGTGTGTACTGCACCACACTGTTGCCACTGTTAGCTCTTGTGCGTCGTTCCAGCCTTCCTGGAAGAAGGCAGGAGGGCCCAGGGGCTCTTATCCATGCGGTCCTGTGAGGAAAGTGTGGGGAATGCCTGCGCTTGCCGATACTTTATTCTCTGAGGCATCTGATCTGCAATGTGCCCTTGGGTATGGAGACTGTCCACAGCCAGGTGGGAGCCACTGCCTTCTCTCAGGCTAACTGGATTTGGTGCAGGCTCCATTTGTGGCTAGCCGCGCCCATAGACCCAGCACTGTTATGTGACCTTGCTTTCTTGGGAGGTCGACGAGGGTCCTCACCACAGGGCCAATGGCTGCAGTAATGCAGACAGTCATCAGAGAGGCTCTTTCCCCGGAAATCAACGCAGTGAACTAAGCGTGCAAATTGGGCTTGGAGTGTGGTCCTGCCTGTGGAGATCACCCTGAAGGGGATGGTGCAGGGAGCTGCACTGAACCCGCTTCGGGATAGTGCAGGAGGCTGCACCGAAGCCGTGGCCTTCATTAATTTCCCCTTCTTCAGCATAGATGAGGGTTGAAACCGGTCTGTATAGAGGAAGCACGGATGGAGTCCATGTGGGGCCCGGGAGCGCCAATGGAGTCCGTGTGTAGTCCTGCTGCTGAGCGCTATGCAAAACCTAATATAGATTTGACAGCAAAAGGGAGGTGAGGCACTCGGCTCAAGGAGCAGTCCTTCCATGTCGATCTGAGGCGAAACTTGCCTCCTGCCTCCATGGAGACGGATCTGGACCGAGAGATTGAGTTGCAATGGAGAGCAAGACAGATTCTCGCTACTGCCTGATGTCCGGAGTGGCGTGGGGAGCACGTCAGATGCTTGCTGCTGCCGGATGTTCAGCGGTCCAGGGGCACTGCTTCCGAATTAGCGGGGTGCGCTCTCATAGGGTAGCAGGACTGTATGAAGCATCAAGGACAGTGCCTTCCTTCGTGCGATTCCGGCGCAGAGACGTTCCTACATCGGAAGCTTTGGCGGCGCAGATCCCAGGGTGCTGGCTGTTGCAGCGCCATCCATTGGCATGGCTCCAGCCAATGGCACTGTGGGGACTAGCGATTCTGTCCAATCCTGCAGAGGAAGGTTCCCGGAGCGTCGGAAGAGGCAGAAGAAGGCTGGCCGGGGACAGAGCCAATGGCATCGCAGGCAGGTCAGTTTTGGCCAATGGAGTTGGATCTCAGCAGAGGGGGCGGCGGCTTGGTCAGAGCAAGATGGCCGCCTCCATGGTCCCCCACGTGAGGTGGTCCCAGGTAGAGGAAGGGGGCGCCGGAGCTTCAGCCTCTCTGGAACGGCTCCCCAAGTCCGGAGTTCAAAAGACCTCGATCCGCAGCATCCGCCTGCACGGTGCTGGCTGGGACCAAGGCTGCGGCCACAGGAGGCCTGAATCATCAGGAGTCCTGAATAACCTGTGCTGCATCGACAACTGGGAGCCTGCAGCTGAGGATGGAGGCCCCGAGGCACATCCAGAGTGACGCAAGCTGCTGGGGAGGTGTCCTCAAAATCACGAATGAGCAGCGCTTGACCTGATCTCTTGTTCGCAGCACACGAAGGGAACCTCTCCGTGATGAGGCTCTTGCAGTGAACTTGCTGCAGGCAGAGAGCTGAGAGCACATGGCTGGTCAGAAGTGAGAATGCTGGAACAGATCCAAAACAAGCATTAATGCAGTTTATATACATACGTAAAGCAAGGTGAGAATTATTCTTCTTGTTGTTTTAAATAGTTTCTATAGTGTACATTTCAGTTGGAGAGTAGAAAAAAACCGTCTTACTGGCAAGGCGGAAGAACTGAAAAAATGGCTGGCTAGGGGCGGGCCCGGGGGTGGGGCCAGTGGGCTCATGCTCAGAAGGGCAAAAGCCCTTCTGAGCTATGGAGAGTACTTCCGTCTCGGCGCCGTCGGATGACGTCACCAAGTGTGGCTGACTCATCCTGCTTGTCCTAGAAGTGCATCTCTCCCTATTTCTCTGGTGTTATATGCAGAATCTGGATTCTTGGGGTTGCAGTTTAATTTTTGTCTACATATTTTTATTTTTACTTTAGTTTGTAGTCACTTAGTCTGTACTTGGTGAGGGTCTGTGTTCTGAATGTGTGACCAAGTCCAGGTGTTCTGTTAACATGTAATTTGTATGTAGGGATCTGTACTGTAGCAATCTGAATTGTTCAGCTTTTCAAATAGGTGTCTGGATGTTCCGGGGCCCGCTGCAGTATTTACTACTTTTTTGGGCAGGCTCCTTATGTGAGTTCTGGAAGCTGGTGCTGGTATGGTGTGGTAGATTTGCTTTATAGATCCTCAGTGACTTTTGTAGGGTTTTCTATTAGTTCACAATATGCCTGGTACTGGAGAATGTTTATGTTGTTGTCAGTGAGATGACCAGAATCAGATTTTTTTTAGATATTGAGTTCTGTGGGTGAGTCCTAATTCTGCTCTGTACCCATTATCGAGAGAGAGGGTTCTGTGGATGCAGAATATATGTTTGAAAAGAAAAAGCAAGAACCACAGCACAGTTTATAACAACAAAATAAAGAGTTATAATTATATAATGCCAGTTGTCATGATCTTTGTCTTCTTTACATTAAGGTGCAGGCCCATTTTGAGACTATGTTCTTTGATTGTGAGAAGCAAATGTTTCAGATCATCTTCACTTTCAGCCAGTAATGTGGTATCATCAGCATAGCGAAGGTTGTTGATGAGTCTTCCACCAATCTTCACACCTCTGTGGTCTTCATACAGTCCTGCTTCTCTGATGATTTGTTCTGCATATAAATTAAACAGGTAGGGGGAAAGTATGCAGCCTTGTCTTACACCTTTGCTTATTTTAAACCATTCTGTTTCTCCTTGTTCCGTTCGAACTGTTGCTTCTTGATCAATGTACAGATTGCGCAAGAGAACGATCAGGTGTTCTGGTATACCCATGCTTCTTAACGTGGCCCAGAGTTTCTCATGGTTTACACAGTCAAAAGCCTTGCTATAGTCGATAAAGCACAAATATATATCCTTTTGGTATTCTTTAGTCTTTTCAAGGATCCATCTCACATCCGCAATGATGTCTCTCGTTCCTCGTCCTTTCCTGAACTCTGCTTGCACTTCAGGTAGTTCTTGTTCTAGGTATGGCTGTAGTCTCTTTTGAATAATCTTCAGTAGAATCTTGCTGGCATGTGGGATCAGAGCGATTGTGCGATAATTTCCACAGTCAGTTGGATCACCTTTCTTTAGTATTGGTATAAACACAGATCTTTTCCAGTCAGTTGGCCATGATGTTGTCTTCCATATTTCTTGGCAGAGCCTTGTAAGTATGGTAACAGCTGCATCAGATTGCTGCAATACTTCTATGGGAATGCCATCAATGCCTGGTGCTTTGTTCTTTGATAAGGCTTTCAATGCTGCTTCAACTTCTTCTTTCATCACCAATGGTTCCTGATCATAAGGTATAGGTTGAAACGGCTGTTGGTCCACTTGATCTTTATCATATAAAAACTCTGTATATTCCTTCCACCTTTTCTTGATCTTCTCAGCATCATTCAATATAGAACCTTGAGCATCTTGTAACATTCCAATTCGAGGCTGGAACTTTTTCTTTAGCTCTCGCAGCTTTAGGAAAGCCGATCTTGTTCTTCCTCTAATAGTTTCTGCTTCTATTTCCTTGCAAGTGTCATTGTAGTACTTTTCCTTGTCCTGTCTTGCTGCACGTTGGAAATCTCTGTTGAGTTCTGAGATTGTCTTTCTTTCTCCTTTGGCTTTAGCTTCTCTGCGTTTCTGGGCAATTTTCAGAGTTTCTTCCGTCATCCATTTTGGCCGTTTTTGCTTTTTCACCTTTTGTAGAGACTTCTCGCTTTCTTCCAGCACAACCTTCTTGACGTCATTCCATAACTCTTCCGGAGCTCTGTCATTTGTATCTAAAGCAGCAAATCGATTTTGCAGGCAGTCTTTAAATTCCAGTGGTATATTCTCAAGGTCATATTTTGCTGCATTCATGAGTGGTTTGCTCTTTTTCAACTTTAGCTTGAGTTTGCATACTAGTAGTTGATGATCTGTACCACAGTCAGCTCCAGGTTTTGTCTTTGTTGATGTTACAGAGCTTTTCCATCGTTGACTTCCACAGATGTAGTCAATTTGATTTTTATACAATCCATTGGGTGAAGTCCATGTGTACAGTCGCCGCTTGTGTTGCTGGAAGAAGGTGTTTGAGATGAATAGATCATTGGTCTTGCAGAATTCTATCAATCTTTCTCCAGCTTCATTTCTGTTGCCAAGTCCATATTTTCCAACTACTTTGCCTTCTTCTTTGTTGCCAACTTTTGCGTTCCAGTCACCCATGACTATCAGGATATCCTGTTTGCATGTTCTGTCAATTTCAGCTTGTACCTGTTCATAGAACTCTTCAATTTCATTCTCTTCTGCAGCTGTTGTTGGGGCATATACTTGAATTATAGTTGTGTTGATAGGCATTCCTCGTAGACGAATAGAGATTAAGCGTTCGCTGACTGCATTGTATTTCATTACAGTTCTTGCAAGTTTCTTCTTTATTATAAATGCAACACCATTTCTTCTTTGTCTTTCATTTCCAGCATAGTAGACCATGTGATCATCTGATGCAAAGTGCCCGATGCCAGTCCATTTCAGTTCGCTGACACCCAACAGATCAAGTTGTACACGTTCCATTTCATTCTTGACCACCTCCAACTTCCCTTGGTTCATGCTTCGTACGTTCCATGTTCCAATGTGTAAGACATCTTTACAGCTTCTGACTCTCATTTCATGTGCAGCTACATCAGCAGTCAGACTTCCCGAGGGCTTTGATCCAACCACATCATAAATGCTGGCTTTACTCTGAAAAGTCTTCAGCTCTTCCCCAGTAGCTAGTTGAGTGCCTTCTGACCTGGGAGTCTCATCTTCCAGCACCATAGCACAATTTGTTTTGTTGTAACTATCCATTGGGTTTTCATGGCAAGATACAGAAGTAGATTGCCGGGCCTTCCTTCCGCGCAGTTTAAGTTTGGTGTTGTTGCCGTTGTCACAGAAATGTGATCCTCCGCCGTCAACACTATCCCATTCTGCTGCTGCCCATCTGCTGCTGCCCATCTGCTGCTGTTCTGCTGCTGTTCATCGTTGAAGGAGAAGAAATTGAAATCGTGAACAACTTTAACCTACTTGGATCAACTATCAATAAAGAAGCAACAAGCAGTCAAGAAATCAGACGACGCATTGCTCTTGGCAGAATGGCTATGAAAGACCTAGATAAGATTCTCAAGAGCAGAGATGTCTCTCTCCATACAAAGATTCGACTTGTTCAAGCCATGGTATTTTCAATAACATCATATGGATGTGAAAGCTGGACAGTGAAAAAGACAGACAGGAAGAAAATTGATGCCTTTGAATTATGGTGCTGGCGGCGAATACTGTGTATACCATGGACTGCCCGAAGAACAAACCAGTCGGTACTAGAGGAGATCAAACCTAAGCTTTCTTTAGAAGCTCAGATGACAAGACTTCGACTTTCATACTTCGGACACATCATGCGAAGAGAGAGATCATTAGAGAAAGACATCATGCTTGGCAAGATAGAAGGTCAACGCAAAAGAGGAAGGCCAGCAATGAGATGGATCGCTACAATAACAGCAGCTACGGGTACCAGTCTGTCAACAATGAGCCGCCTGACTGAAGACCGAACACAATTTAGGATAGCTATCCAGAGGGTCGCCATGAGTCGACTCCGACTCGACGGCACTTAACAACAACAACAACAACAACAATTATATAATTTGGTGTTATAAATTGTGCTGTGGTTCTCGCTTTTTCTTTTAGTCCCGTGGTGTACAAACATCTTGCATTTCCTTTGTTTTTTTGCAGAATATATATTTACATTAGCACCATGTTGGTCCAGTGTGCAATTTTAAGTTATGTTGGAGATGCCTAGCCCCTGTTGGTGATTATGTTGGAGTGGGAAGTGTTGAGTTGGGGTCATAAAGCCCCTCTTGTTTTTCTGAGGATGGAAAGTGCTTTATAGGGGCCACTGAGCCTCTCTTGTTTTTTTGTGAAGATGGAAAATGCTGTGTTGGGGCCACCAAGTCACTCTAGTTGTTTTGTGAAAGTGGGAGCTGCTGCATTTGGTGCTGTTGAGCCCCCTTGTTGTTCGGCACATTTAGCAGAATGTTTCCTAAGCTCTATGCTGGTAACAGATGTGTGGGTCACATTATCAGCAAGGGGCAATAGGCTAACTTCAGGGAGATAGTTACATCCTCCTGCAGTTATCACATTTCAGCATGGCAAAATGGCTGCAGAAGCAACTAAGGTCACCCATTAAGATGGCATTAGCTGCACCCATTCTACATGTGCTGAGGCATTATGTTAGTTTCTCCTGACAATGCAAATGCCTGCATGTGAGAGTTCTTTCTCTCGCCTCACTCAGGAGGAAACTATAATTTTGGGAAAGAATTCCTGAAAACCTGAGAATAATGGAAAAAGTATGGACCTTGTTGCCTGGTCAAGCTGGAAAGTGGCCATATTATTTTTGCTGTTTGGCTGCTCCATCTTCACTTTATTTATTTAGCTGTACTGTATTTATACCCTGCTTTTTACTGGGTCAAAGCAGTTGGGGGATATGTTTAATACAAGGGGATATGACACACATACACTAATACTTACAGGGAACATGGGCAATGGAGGGTTAGGTGGCTTGCCCAAGACCACAAGGAGCACCTGTGGGACTAGAAACCCCAGTCCTTCTGGCCCAAGGTTGTTGTCCTCTAGTGGGATTTGAACCACTTACCTTCTGGCCTGTGGTACCTTGCCCCAACCACTAGGCTACGCCTCCCTACAGCCAGTCTATTTTCTGCATGACTGCCAGTAGGAAGTGAAGCTAGAGCAAGAGAAAGCTAGTACACCACATGCTGGATCAAGAAATGACAACACATCCTGTGATCCCGCAAGGGGAAAGCATGGATTTATGGGTTTCTCATTGAAACCTGCTTAACATATGTGGATTAAATTAGCAATATATTAATGCTGTCACTGTCTTCCTATATTGTGACTGTTCTTTGCATCAATATTATACCAATTTTGCTTATAGTTTCTGGATGTGTATTGGCTATATGGCTATCATGTTTTTGATTCCTACATTCTGTATAAGGTCTTTCACATGCATATTTATTCAGTGAATAAAATATTTTTGAGCTGTCCCTACAGCTGAGTATTTTCCTTTTGATCCATACCTAAAATGTAGCATGATCTTGGGCTATCACAGTCTGTTCATATGGTGCTATTGTAGGTATTTACTGCTCAATAGTTGTTTTTATTCTGGCTACACATTTTTCCCTTCCCTGCAATTTTCTTTCAACGCTGGACTTACATAGTAACATACATAGTATATAACAAAGAACAGAGCCTTTATGTTCTATGCACCTACTCGCTGGAAAGAGCTCCCAACCACCATCGGAGCGATCACTGACCTCGCCCAATTCAGAAAGGCACTAAAGCACCACCTTTTTCTCCTACACTATTCACAACAATCCAACTCCTCCCACCATACCCCCACCCATCAGTACAACCATCTAATTGTAAATAGCTGACAGTCCTGTAAATAACTTACAATCCTGTACATAGTTATTAGGGCACGCCATGTCGCTACAACAGCTCAGTGACATCCTGCTCAAATTGTATATAGTTACCCCAGTTCTAAATCCAAGTTACATTACCCGTAAGTACGAAGCAGGCTCCCCCTGCTCTGTACAAAAATATTACTTGTAAACCGCACTGATTTTAAAGAGCGAGATATAGAAAAGCGTTAAATAAAATAAATAAAAAATAACGGCAGATAAAGACCAGCATGGTCCATCTAGTCTGCCCAGAAAGGCGACAAGAGTAGGTGCACCTGCCGCTCCGTGCAGGTCACCCCTCCCCATGCCTTTGTTTAGGGGTGCACCCACAACTCCCTGTAGGTCACCCCTATTTGTTCAGATATAAGAGACTTGAAGGAGAAATACCAGCATCATGTGAAGCGTTCACAAAGGAGTTTTGGGAAAAGGGGCGGGGGGTGATGTGTAGCCAGCATTAATAATAATGAGAGAAGAGGACCCCGATCTATAGATTTCAAGGGGACACCAGAAACCCTAGCACCGGCCCTCTCCTCACGACTGAAAACGCGATTTGGCAGCACCTCTCCCTACAAGTAGTCAGCAGGCGGAGTATTCCGGTGCAGCTTCGGCGGGGGTACACGGTACTGTTACATAGATTGGCTTAAAGCCTAAGAAAACTGTCTTTGAGCTATACTCGTGCATGAAGTTTGGCGATGAATAAAAGAAGCGAATCAAGTTACTGGAGCTCTTAGGAAATGAAAGCAAACGCTGGGGCGTGCGGATGCAGTACGGACTGCTAGATACAGCTAATGCCGCAGCACTGACAGGATCATCTGTCTCACGTCTCTCCCTCCCCTCCTTTCTCTCCCCACCTCTTACACCGAGTATCTTGGGAAAGAGCAGCAGTTTGGTTCTGGCACTCCTATGGGGTACATAAAATGACCACAGCCCTGGATCTGCTTGCGCCGGGTGAGGCCAGCCGGCTCCTGATGAGCCCCAGGAATCGGTCCCGGGGCGTGCTGGCGACAGCCCACCCGGAGCACGACAATCGCGACCACCCCAACAAAACGGCGGACTACTCGGAGGTGCAGGGGGATGCCGGCATGATCGTGATCCAGTTCATCTACGCCCTCGTCTGCCTCGTCGGGCTGCTCGGCAACTCCCTGGTGATCTTCGTCATCCTGCGCTACGCCAAGATGAAGACGGCCACCAACATCTACCTGCTGAACCTGGCGATCGCCGACGAGCTCTTCATGCTGAGCGTGCCCTTCCTGGCCGCGTCGGCCGCCCTGCAGCGCTGGCCCTTCGGTGCTGGCATGTGCCGCGCGGTGCTCAGCGTGGACGGACTCAATATGTTTACCAGCGTCTTCTGCTTGACCGTGCTCAGCGTGGACCGCTACGTGGCCGTGGCACATCCTCTGCGGGCGGCCAAGTACAGGCGGCCCACCGTGGCCAAGATGATCAACGTGGGCGTCTGGCTTGCCTCCTTCCTCGTTATCTCCCCCATCCTGGTCTTTGCCGGCACCATGACCACCAAGGACGGCGCGGTCATCTGCAACCTGCTCTGGCCCCAGCCCACCTGGTCCGCCTTCTTCGTCGTGTACACCTTCCTCCTGGGCTTCTTCCTGCCCGTCTCGGCCATCTGCCTCTGCTACGTGCTCATCGTGCTGAAGATGCGAGCCGTGGCTCTGAAGGCGGGCTGGCAGCAGAGGAGGAAATCGGAGAAAAAGATCACCCGCATGGTGCTGATGGTGGTGACGGTCTTCGTGATCTGTTGGATGCCCTTCTACGTGGTGCAGCTCCTCAACCTCTTCCTGCCTCCGCTGGACACCAGTATCAATCACATTTCCCTCATCCTCAGCTACGCCAATAGCTGCGCCAACCCCATCCTTTACGGCTTCTTCTCGGAGAACTTCAAGAGGTCCTTCCAGAGGATCGTCTGCCTGCGCTGGCTGGAAAACGGCACTGACGAGCCGCTGGATTACTATGCCACGGCTCTGAAGAGCAGGGTATGTCAGAACAGCCCCTTGGACTTCCAGCAGGAAATCCTGCCCTCCGATCCTTGCTGCAAGCGTGGCACCATCACCAGGACTACCACTTTCTGACAGCCTCCGCAGAGTCTGGCTAATGCAGACGGACAAAGGGACAGTGTTTTCTACGGATGTGAACATGCCGCCGGGTTAGACGTATTTCATTCTTGTCTATCATTAGTTAGTGAAAGTGTGTAATATAATAATAATATTAATACTACTAATAAAAAGAATGTATGCTTGAAAATACTCATTGCCCATTCTAGAGCTTAAATGTTTTTGTGTATGAAAGTGCATGGCTACTGTACTTCTGTTGCTCCTCTTAGTCGTTACTGAACTGCCTTTGCTTTGGAAGTTCAATGAAAGTTGTGTTGGGAGACAGCCTTGTTCAGAAGGGATATTTCTCCAATGGGACCTTACCATTCCACTCTTGGAATGGAGGTGCAGAGATGCTAAGGATGAACCACCTCAACAAATGAGATTTACCACTCCAGAGAATGAGACTAAATGCCAAAGAGTGAGTTGTTTTTTTTTCAGATGATGGATCCAGAGCATAAATCTAAAAAGATTTAAATGTAGTATTGTTTGCAAATGAAAATGAAACCCCCTCAGCATACAATGAGATAATTAGGTTACTTACCTGTAACGGAGGCTGTGGACAGCAGGATAAGACAGCCACACCCAGTGACATTATCCGACGGCACCATAGACAGAAGTGCTCTCCTAAACTCAGAAAGGTTATCCTTTCTGAGCATGTGCCAAGGTAGCCCTACCTCCTGGCCTGCCCCTACATAGCAAGTATGTTTCTAGCTGTGAGTTTGCCATTAGGTAGGTGGGGAACCCAGAGGTGAGGCTGACCAGGGGAGGTGGGTGAGAAATGTGTGGCTGACTTATCCTGCTGTCCATGGAGAACCCCTGTTACGGGTAAGTAACCTCTCTTTCTCTTAGGACAAGCAGGATGCATCAGCCACACTTGATGCCTCCCAAGTTGTGCCATCTGGCATGTGCTGTGGTGGATGAGGGAGGAGCGTGTTCTGTGCGGGTGCTGTGGCTAAAAGTGTGCCTTAGGATGACAGTACACCATGTGCCAGGAACTGGTTTTAATGAAACAACCAACTGGGAAGGGCATTGAACAATCAACTTGGACACTTCACACTTGAACAATACACCTTGAATGATAGCTTCAACACAAACCATTCAGTTCCAGCACAGACTGCTGTTGCCCGCAAACAAGGCACATGGTAGGCCTAGAGTCTGTCTCCAGGATGTGTGTGTGGGAGGAGGGTTCCTGGGCATTTCGTCCCTGGGCCCTTCACTTGTTTGTCTGATGGGAGCTGCTGCTGCCAGGACCATCCTGCCGAATGAGTGCTTCTGAAAGGTGTGCACTGAGGCCCAGGTGGTGACCTTGCAGATTTCGGTTACCGGTATGGTGTGTAGGTTGGCAATGGTGGCGGCCATGGCATGGAGCTGGTGGGCTCTGACCTTGGCCGTGGCATGTGCATCTGCCTGGTTGTGACAGAAGGCAATGCAGTCTGATACTCATTGTGACAAGGTTCTCTTCGTGACCGAGCCTCTTGGTCTGTTAGGGTCGAAGGAGACAAAGAGCTGTGTCCTTTTCCACAGGGCTAGTGTCCTTTGGAGGTAGATACATAGGGTCCTGACAGTCGAGGGTGTGGAGTCTTTTTTCCTCTTGGGAGGCGTGAGGCTCTGGGTAGAAGTTGGGTAGTTCCAATGTTTGGACAATGTGGAAGGCCAAGGAGAACCAAGGAGATCTTTGGGAGGAACTTTGGGTGGGTGCGAAGGATGGCATGGTTGCTGTACAGCTGCGTGTAAGACTGGTGGGCCACAAGGGCCTGTATCTTGCTGATCCTTCTGGCAGAGGTGATGGCTATCAGCAGGAGGGTTTTCCATGAGGTGTATGTGAGCATTGTTGATTGGAGTGGCTCGAATGGCTCCTGTGTTAACTGTAAGAGGACAACATTAAGGTACTAGTGTGGTACTGGGGGTCGTATAACTGGGTGCAAGTTGTTAAGTCCCTTCACAAAGCAGGCCACCAGCGGGAACATGGGGACGGAGTCATCATTGGCGCAGTCGTGGAAAAGTGGCTATGGCAGAGAGGGGGATTCTGATGTACTGAGTCTTGAGCTTGCTGTCAAAAAGGTGAGTGAGAAACATAGAAACATGATGACAGCAAAAGACCACATGGCCTGTCTAGTCTGTCCTTCCATATCAACAACTACAACAGTCCCCTTTTTACATTAAGAGATCCTCTGTGTTTGTCCCATGCTTTTTTGAATTCAGTTACTGTCCTCATCTCTACCACCACTGGGAGACTATTCCACAGATCCACTACTCTTTCCGTAAAGAAATATTTCCGCATATCACTCCTGAATCTATCTCCCTTCACTCTCATCCCAGGTCCCCTTGTAGCAGAACTTGCTTTCATTTGAAAGAGGCTCTCTCCCTGAACGTTTATGCAACGGAGGTATTTAAACATCTCAATCATATCACCTCTATCCCACCTTTCCTTTAAGGTGTACATATAAAGATCCTTCAGTCTGTCCTCATATGCTTTATAATGAAGACCACTAATCATTTTAGTAGCCACCCTCTGCACCGACTCCATCCTGTTCACATCCTTTTGAAGGTGTGGTCTCCAGAATTGCACACTATACTCCAAATGAGGTCACACCAAACCTCACTATTTTCTCTTTCAGCAGCGTTTCCAATAATTTATGCACCACCGAAGTTAAACTGATCCGGCCTGTAGTTTTCAACCACATCCTTACTTCCGCTTTTGTATAAAGGCACCACATGAGCCTCTCTCCAGTCCTTTGGCACCACTCCCGACTCCAACGAGGCATTGAAAAGGTCAGTCAGTGGAGTTGCTAGAACGCCCCCAAGTTCCCTCAGTATTCTAGGGTGTAACCCATCCGGTCCCATTGCTTTGTCTACTTTAAGTTGAGCTAGTTTCTCACGAACACAGTCTTCTGAAAATTGTTCAAGATGTCCCTCGCTTCTGTTCCTATTTGTGGGTGTTTTCTGAGGTCCTGCTCCTGGTTCTTCATCTGTGAACACAGAACAAAAATATTTGTTAAGCAATTCCGCTTTATCCTTATCAGCTTCTACATATTCCTCCCCTGCACCCTTGAGTCTGACAATACCACTTTTGCCCTTCCTCTTCTCACTAATATATCTGAAAAATGTCTTATCCCCCCATTTTATTGCATTGGCTCCTCCTCCTTTTGAATCTTTGCCTTCTTGACTACTTTGCTAGCTTCTCTAAGTTTTTCCAAATACAGATGCCTGTCTTCCTCTCTCTGTGATCTCTTGTATTTCATGAAGGCCTCCCTCTTCTTCTTCACTTTTTCAGCTACTTCTTTCGAAAACCATAGCGGTCTCCTTTCCTTTTACCTTTATTTACCATTTTAACAAAAAGGTTGGTTGCCTTTAAAATATCCCCTTTCAGTTTTGCCCACTGTTTTCTACATCCCCCAGCTGTTCCCATCCCACTAACGACTCCCTGAGGTATTGGCCCATCTTCGCAAAGTTAGTCTTCCTAAAGTCTAAGATCCTCACCTTTGAATGGATTCTAACAGCCCTAGTCCTAATACTGAACCACACCATCTGGTGATCACTGGATGCAAAATGATCTCCCAACACATCAGAAACACTTTCACCATTGGTAAGCACCAAGTCCAGTATGGCCCCTTCACGTGTGGGGTCTGTTACCAATTGCCTGAATAGTTCTTCCTGTAGAGAATCCAGGATCTCCTTACTTCTAGATGATGCTGCAGCAGGAATGTGCCAATCAACATCTGGCATATTGAAATCTCCTATCAGTAGCACTTCACCTTTCCTAGCAATGCGCGTATGTCTTCAATTAACTCTCTGTCCACCTCTTCCTCTTGTGAGGGAGGTCTGTATATCACACCAATGCAAATAGATTTCTCTTTCCCTCTTTCTAGTTTAACCCACAATGCCTCCTCTCTCCCTTTTAAGCTCTGTAATTCCAAAGCTTTAATAGTAGTTTTTACATATAGTGCCACTCCTCCTCCCCTTCTTCCTATCCTGTCCTTTCTGAATAAAGTATAGCCAGGTATAGTTACATCCCAATCATGGTTTTCTGTGAACCATGTTTCTGTTACTGCCACTAAATCCAAGTCAGCCACTCCCACCAAAGCTTCAACATCAGGGATCTTATTTCCCATGCTACGGGCATTTATACACACTGCTTTCCATATGTTACCCCTGTTACCCATTTCCATAAAGGTATTTAATGTATCACCTACCTGGGGGCTTTCACTTATCTGGGGGCTTTCTTCACCCATCCCCAACGAATCTAGTTTAAAGCCCTCTTCAGTAGATTAGCCAGTCTACTACCGAAGATGCGTTGACCTTTCTTGGACAGATGGATGCCATCTCTGCTCTGCAACCCTTGGAACAACATCCCATGGTCTAGGAAACCAAAACGCTCTCGATGACACCATCCACGCAGCCATGCATTCATCTCCAGGATGCGAGCCTCTCTGCCTTTACCTTTACCCTCAACAGGGAGGATTGAAGAGAACACCACCTGTGCACCTTACTGCTTCACCCTCTGTCCCAGAGTCATGAAGTCACTTTTGATACGTTCTGAGGTATACCTGGCAGTATCATTTGTTCCAACATGGATTAGCAACATTGGGTAATAGTCAGTGGACTTGATGAGTCTCGGCAAACTCTCCGTAACATCTTGGATTTTGACACCAGGCAGACAGCATACCTCTCTGGACATCAAGTCCATCAAGATGGACGCCTCAGTACCCCTCAGAAGAGAGTCTCCAACCACCACTACCCTTCGTTTCCTTCTGGTCACTGATTCTGCAACTTTGGGGTACTTGAGCTCTGGTTCTTCCCTTTCCAGGCATGCTTTCACCTCCTCCACTTCCAGGGCTGCATAATGGTTCTTCAATTCAAGGGCTGGAGAAGTTGGATTGGTGATTTTGCAGGCCCTGGTGACTTGTGTCCAACCATCGACATTCTGTTGGCTCCCATCTTCTCCTCTGCTGGAGAGCTTGGTTGCTGCAAGAAGCATCTCATCAATGTACTTCTCACTGTCTTGAATGCTCCTCAGCCTCGCCACCTCCTCTCTTAGTTCCTCCACTTGTTTCCTCAGAGCTTCAGCATGCAGGCATCCTGCACATGGAACCGGTCCTTCAACTGGCTTTAGGAACTCTGTCTGGACCGAGGCAGAAGCTGTAACGGGGGCAACAGCTTTAGCGATACGATTTTTCCCAGCCATTGTTCTGTTCGTGGAGCTTAGGTATCTGTTAAAGCAAAAGAGAGAGATCTACCAAGTACCAGCCGGTTTCCCAGCTGTCCTTTCAGAGAAAAAGCAGTTAAATCTCTTTAATAATATTCAAAATGTGCTGGTCCAATTCTCTGTGCTTTGTTAAATGGGGAGGTGCCCTATAAAGCAAGACTGCTCACTAGGGGTGGGTGGGAGTCGGGGTGGGTAGGGAGGGAACTAACACCTGGTTAGGTGTTAGCAGTTCCCAAAGCTGAGGAGGTTACTGGAGTTCAGCAACCTACTGTGCTCAAGGAAAGTTCCACTAGAGCACCAAAAAGTAAGTAACCTTGCTTTAAAAATATACAAAAAAACCCTTTTAAGAGCTCCCAGTCAGAGAGCAAGCAATTTAATATAATAAAGTAAACCCTCAAATCCTTACTGTTGGTTGATCTGTAGAGCCCCTGTTTAGGGAAGCCTCAACAGGGCAGGGCACTGGAGCCTTTTATGCAGGCCTCAGCTGCTCTCAGGCAATCAGGCCCACTAACTCCTGATTAGGTGTTAGCAGTTCCCAAAGCTGAGGAGGTTACTGGAGTTCAGCAACCTACTGTGCTCAAGGAAAAGTTCCACTATAGCACCAAAAAGTAAGTAACCTTGCTTTAAAAATATACAAAAAACCCTTTTAAGAGCTCCCAGTCAGAGAGCTAGCAATTTAATATAATAAAGTAAACCCTCAAATCCTTACTGTAGGCATACATTAGTGCCCACTCCTCCCACACCACATAAAAGGCATCCAAGGCGAGGCTCCAGGTGGATGGGTGTTTGGAGCAGAAGAGGAGGCACTTTGCATTCTCGTCTGTGGTGAACAGGTCCACCTGCGGGTGCCCCCATCGCCGGAAGAGGGACACCATCTCTTGAGGGGTCCAATGTCCATTCATGTGGGTCCAGTTGGTAGCATAGTCTGTCCATCAGGTCGTTCTGCACACCTGGTAGATAGGTGGCACATATTTAGCAGCGCTTGGAGAGGGCGAAGGCCCAGAGTCAGAGTGCCTCTCTGCAGAGGGCATGGGAGCCTGTTCCCCCTTGTTTGTCGACCTAGAACATGGTCAACTGATTGTCTGTTATGATTAGGACATTCTTGTCGGTGATGTGGGACTGGGATGCTGTCAGAGCATAATGGATGGCCCGGAGTTCTAGGAGATTGATGTGGTATGCTTGCTCCTTTATAGTCCAGGCTCTTTGGATGCGTATGTGTTCCATGTGGGCCCCTCATCTCATGGTGGAGGCATCCGTGATGATGACCAGGGTGGGGTGGCTCCCAGAGGGGCTTGTCTTCCTCAAGGTTGACTGGAGGATCCACCAGAGAAGCGAGATCTTGACCCCCTTGCCCAGCAGGACACGTGTGGGCCGTGGTTGTGAGTGCTGGTTCCAATGACTGTGAAGGTGCCACTGCAGGCATTGCTTTGCTAGGGACAGTACTTGTATTGTCGCTGCCATGTGGTCCAGGAGACAGAGGAGGGTGAGGGCAGTGGTCCAGTCTGCTGAAGAGATGCTCTTTGCCAGAGCTGTAATAGTATTTTTGTGGTTCACTGAGAGGGAGGCTTTGGATGTTGAGGTGTCAATGTGCACCCCAATGAATTCCTGGCTTTGGGTGGGTTGGAGGTAGGACTTCAGGTTGTTCACCAGGAATCCTAGGGTGGACAGGAGGTTGACGGTATTTGTGATCACTGTACTACAGGTCTGTGGTGAGGGAGCCGTGAGGAGCCAGGCATCGAGGTAGGAGAGGATGCAGAGACCCTATTGGCATAAGTGGGCCACCACCACTGCAACACACTTGGTGAACACTCTTGGGGCTGAGGATAGGCCGAAGGGGAGGATCCTGTATTGGCAGTGGTGACACAGCATCTGGAAGAGCAGGTATTACCTGTGCAACCCATGGATGGGGATGTGTGTGTATGCGTCCTGTAAGTCCAAGGTGGCCAGCCAGTCCCCAGCCTGGATCAAGGGCAGTATCTGAAATTTCTCCTTGTGGATGAACTTATTCAACTTCCTAAGGTCGAGGATCGGGTAGACCCCACCCAAATTTCTTGGGTATCAGAAAGTATCTAGAGTACAATCCACTGCTGCGCTCATCCACCAGGGCTGGCTCTATCGCCTGTGCCAGAGGAGGGACAGAATTTCCACCATCATGGCTGGGGGTCTTGATGCTGGGTGGAGGGTGTTAGCAGGGGGGGGGGGATAGGAAGCAGATGCGGTATCCCTCTGCTATGATCGTGTGGATCCACTTGTTCATTGTGATTTGGGACCAGGTGTTCAGGAAGGCTGAGAGTTGACCTCCCACCGCAGTTCTGGGTGGGGGACCGGCTTGGGCCGAGTTGTCAAAAGGAAGGGGTGCTCTTTCCGGATGAGGGAGCGGTCTGCTTTTGTTGCTTGCACTCTCTCTGGCGGTGCTTCTGCTGGTAGGAGAACTGGGATGATTGTGGTTTATAATGTGGGGTTTGCCATTTGTGGTAAGGGTTGTTACATCTGGAAGATACATATGATTTGCAGTGGTAGTTGCCCTTGCGGTTGCTGCCACTGCATTCGAGACCCTCTTCCGCAAGGGTCTGCAGGGTCGTGCAATGTTCCTTCATGCCATTGACCGTGTCCTTTACTTTGTCACCAAACAGCAAGTACCCCATGCAGGGGCCTCAGCTATGCGGTCATGCGTGTCCTCCCAGAGGCCGGAGGCCCAGAGCTAGGCTAGGCATCATGTGGAGATGGCTATGCCGGCCATGCGGGTGGCTGTGTCGAATGTGTAAAAGACTGCTCTGACAAGATATTTGGTGCATTCTGTCAGGTCTGACAGGGTTGCTGCAGTGGTCACCTGTGTGTCTGGAGGCAAGCTTGTCAGGCTGCTTTTGAGGTTTTCTAGTAGTGCATCCTGGAACAAGACATGCTGGAATTGGTGAACTGTGATCTTTGTGCTCAGCATGGCCCATTAGAAGAACTTCTTGCCCACCTCATCTAAGAGCTTTGAGTCCCGCCCCGGCAGGGTGTTGGCTTGTTTGCAGAGGACTTGACTTATTTGAGGGCGGACTTTACCATGATGGATTGGTGTGGGAACTGTGTCTTGGAGAATGCTGGCGTGGTCTAGACCTGATACCTGGATTTGAGCTTGCATGAGCATGTGTGACATGAGGCCAGGGTGAGCCAGAGCTTCGTCATGTTGTCTTGCAATAGCTGGTGAACTGGTAGGATTGCGAGTGTCTTGGGGGGGGGGGGGTTGAGATACCTGAGTGCCCCTTGGGTATTGGTCTCTGCGTCCAGTAGGTCGATCGGTACGAGGGCGAGCTGAGACACCATCTTCCGCAGGAACATAGGGTAGGTGAGGTCCTCAGGTGGAGGAGGCGATTGTGATTGAGACTGGGGGCTTTGGAGCCTGTCCCTGGAGAGGTGAGGGGGTTGCCACAGCCCAACATGCCCAGTGTGGCTGCCTTCTCCTCTCCACTGTATGTGGGGTTCGAGGACTCGTAGTGCAGCAGTGAATATGGACAATGCCCTTTGGTGGCAGCAGCCAAGGATTTCTCCATCCCCCTCCAGTCCAGAGGTGGCATTTCCAAGTCCCTGGGCCGATCTTGCCCCTTCTGTTGGAGTAGGCATTGCAAGAGTTTGAGGATGGCAACTGAGGTGGGGATCTGGAGGTTGAGGGGCTGCTGGAGTGTCTGTGGTGGCGGCATCTATGCCTGTAGGGGCGTCTGTTATGGTTGTGGCACTTTTGATGCTCGTGGTTTGGGCTGTTGCTGCCACTGCAGCTGGAGTCCCTCCTGTGGCATTTTCCGTGGCTGCCTCTTTTGCTCCATTGGTATGGTGTTGGGGATCCTGCACTAACAGAGCTGGATGCCCTGCCAATGGGGGCTTTCAGCATTGGCACTGTGGAGTCCTTCTCAGACCCCCTGTTCTCCAAGTGGTCAATGAGACTTTGAATTGGATGTTGGGTATTTTAATTTCTGTGGATTGTAGCAATGTGCTTCAGCTACAAAATCAATTAACAGTACTTAACGCCCTGTTTAATACCTGTTTCATTTGCACCTTAAGTCAGATGCCACTTTGAACTGTTTCAGTCACATCATAGTAACATAGTAAGTGACGGCAGATAAAGACCAGCATGGTCCATCTAGTCTGCCCAGCAAGATGGCAAGAGTAGGTGCACCTGTCGCTCTGTGCAGGCCACCCCTCCCCATGTTTTTGTTTTTGTTTAGGGGTGAACCCACCACTCCATGTAGGACACCCTTATTTGTTGAGACGCTAGATAGTTCAGAAGTTAGATGGTACCGTTTATTTTGCTTTTATCCTGTTGCTGTAAAGGGATCCACTGTGTTTGTCCCATGCTGTTTTGAATTCCATCACCGTGTTTGCCCCCACCACTTCCATCGGGAGGGCATTCCAAGCATCCACCACCCTTTCAGTAAAGAAATATTTCCTGACATTGCCTTTCAATTTACCACCTTGCAGCTTCATGTTATGCCCTCTAGTTTTACAGCTTCCCCGTCTTTGGAAGAGCTTTGTTTGTTCATCATTTCTCTTTAAGTATTTAAAGGTCTGAATCATATCTCCCCTGTCCCTCCTCTCCTCCAAAGTGTACATATTTAGGTCTTCAAGTCTCTTCTCATAAGGCTTCTGACGCAGGCTCCAAATCATTTTGGTCGCCTTTCTCTGAACAGTTTCCAGTCTTTTTACATCTTTTGCAAGATATGGTCTCCAAAACTGAACACAGTATTCCAAGTGAGGCCTCACCAGTGACTTGTACAGTGGCATAAGTACCTCTTCCTTTCTGCTGGTAATCCCTCTTTGTATGCAGCCCAACATCCTCCTGGCTTTTGCCACCGCCTTGTCGCACTGTTTTGCCACCTTGAGATCATCAGAGATAATCACACCAAGGTCTTTCTCCTGAACCGTGCATACCAACCTCTCACCCCCTATCGTGTACTTTTCCCATGGATTTCTGCTACCCAAGTGCATGACACTGCACTTTTTCACATTAAATCGTAGTTGCCAAGCATTAGACCAGTCTTCCAGCTTTTGTAGATCTTTCCTCATGTTAACCACTCCCTCGGGGGAGTCCACTCTGTTGCAAATTTTTGTGTCATCTGCAAAAAGACAGACTTTTCCATTCAGTCCTTCAGCAATATCACTCACAAATATATGGAACAGTGCCGGGCCCAGGACCGAACCCTGAGGCACCCCACTAATCACCTTCCTCTCATCCGAGTGAGCTCCATGTACCATCACCTTCTGTTGTCTGTCAGTCAACCAATTTCTAATCCAGTTTACTATCTTGGGACCCATCCCCAAGCTACTGAGTTTATTGACAAGCCTCCTATGAGGAACAGTATCAAAGGCTTTGCTGAAATCCAGATAGATGACATCCATTGCATGCCCCAGATCTAGTTCCTTGGTCACCCAATCAAAGAACTCAATCAGATTTGTTTGGCAAGACCGTCCTTCGGTAAATCCATGTTGCCTTGGATCTTGCAACCTGTTGGTTTTGAGAAAGTTCACTAGTCGCTCTTTCAGGAGCGCCTCCATTACTTTTCCTGCCACCGAGGTAAGGCTCACGGGCCTGTAATTTGACACTTCTTCCCTGTCACCACTTTTGTGTAGAGGTACAACATTAGCCATTCTCCAGTCCTGAGGAACGACTCCTGTTTCCAAGGATCTGTTGAAGACATCCTTTAACGGTCCTGCAAGAACCTCTCTGAGCTCTTTCAGTATCCTGGGATGTATCCCATCTGGTCCCATGGCTTTGTCCACTTTCAGTTTAGCAAGTTGTTCTAACACCTCATCTTCTGTGAATGGTGTGGTATCTACTTCATTCCTATTTTTATATTTGGGAGTCACATCTGGTCCATCTCCAGGATCTTCTTTAGTAAAAACAGAGTGAAGTATTTGTTTAGCAATTTTGCTTTTTCAGTGTCACTTTCCACGAGTCCTTTCCCAGCACTTCTGAGTCCTGCAATTCCAACTCTGATCTTCTTCCTTTCCTGAATATACCTGAAGAAAGTTTTGTCGCCACCTTTAACATCTTTAGCCATCTTTTCCTCTGCCTTTGATTTTGCTATCCTTATTTCTCTTTTTGACTCTTTGAGCTTGATCCTGTATTCATTTCTGTGTTCTTCTGTTTGCAAGCTTTTGAATTTTGCGAAAGCTGTATTTTTTGCCTTTATTTGAGCAGCCACCTCTTTGGAAAACCAAATAGGTTTCCTTCTCCTCTTGTTTTTATTTATTTTTCTTACATATTTATCTGTTGCTCCTTTTATTGCCGCCTTTACTTTAGTCCATTGCAATTCCACTTCCCTTATCTCCTTCCACCCTGTCATCTCCTCCTTTAAGTACTCGGCCATTTTATTGAAGTCAGTGTTTTTGAAGTTTAGGACTTTGAGCTTGCTATGATTGGCCTGTACCATGGCTTTTATCTCAAACCACACCGTGTGATGGTCGCTGTTGCTCACAGGGGCACTCACGCAGACATTCGACATGTTATCACTGTTGGTGAGCACTACATCCAGTGTTGAGCTTTCCCTGGTTGGTTCCATCACCATTTGTCTAAGTAATGCATCTTGGAGAGCATCCACAATTTTTTTGCTTCTTTCCAGATGTGCAGAAGGAGTAATCCAATCCACATCAGGTAGATTAAAGTCACCCAATATGATTGCTTCCCCCTTTGTTGCTATCTTGGCAATATCTATAATCAATTCGTTATCTCTCTCTTCAATTTGAGTCGGAGGTCTGTAGACTACGGCAATATGGATGGCAGTGCCATCTCCTCTTTCCAATGCAATCCAGAGCGCTTCTTCTTTTCCCCATGTTCCCTGCATTTCAGTAGCTTTAATACTGCTTTTGACATACAAGGCTACTCCTCCTCCTTTTCCATTTTCTCTGTCTCGTCTGAATAGATTATAGCCAGCTACGGCTATATCCTAATCATGCGATTCATTAAACCATGTTTCTGTAATGGCCACAATGTCCAAATCCGTTTCCACCATTAGGGCTTCCAGGTCTGGAATTTTTTTGGCTAAGCTTCGAGCATTTGTGCTCATTGCTTTCCAGCATTTATCTGGCTTGTGTGTATTTTGCATTGATTTTATTCTGCCCACTTCTTCCCACTTGTTTTTGATGTGTGGTTTAAGAGTGTGGCTGTTTCTGATGTTGTTCTGCTTTTGCAGGGGGTGGCATGCAGATGTTGACCTTCCACATCCGTCACCCCCTTTTCCTAGTTTAAATGCATATCCACATACTGCCTGAATTTTTCACTTAGGTTTCTTTTCCCTGCGACAGAGAGATGTAGTCCATCAGCACAGTATAGTCTCTTGTTGGTCCATCTGTTGCCCCAGTTGCCAATAAATCTGAATCCTTCTTGTTTGCACCAGGTCTGGAACCATGTATTAAAGCTGTTAATGCGATGCAGCCTTTTTGTCCCCTTACCAAAAACAGGTAGAACTTCTGAGAATGCAACAGTGTTAACAATGGGCTTGAGTTTCTCTCCCAGAGATTGGAAGTCCTTTTGGGCTGTAGAGGCACTGTTTCTAGCCAGGTCATTTGTGCCCAAGTGGATAATAACATCAGGTTTGGAGTGCTCACTTTTTGTGCTAAGTATTTCAACAACTTGGTTTGTATTCCTGCTGGCTGAAGAGCCTGGTAGGCAAATGACTATCTTCTCTCCTTTGAACTGTGTTCCCAAGTTGGTGCCTCTGATGATGAAATCTCCAAGTAGTAATAGTTTTCTGTTTGGTGAGGTTTTCTTCATATTTGGTGCTTTAGCAGGAGATTGGGCATTGTCTGACTCATTTAAGGGCCCTTCAGTTTCTTTGGATTGGGCATCCTCATTAGCCAAGGCAGAGAAGGCATTTTGCAGGGATATCTCTTGATGTGTAGGATGTCTTGATGGACTAGAAAAAGGGACTGTTACTTCTGGAGAGAGATCTGCAACTGTGAGTATATACTTCTGGTAATTTTCTAAAATGAATTCTTTGTATTAAAGCTACTTAATCTGTGAACCCACTATTATTGTTAAATCAGTCAGGGCCTAGTAGCAGCAGTTTAAGTTTAAATTTAAAACACAGAGGAGAACTTTCTGGTTACATTTCATACCCAGCAGAGAGCTTGTAGTTTAAATTTAATAGTCACTCAGGGCCTAGTAACAGCAAAGTACTTTTAGTTTAAATTTAAAACACAGAAGAGAGCTTTCTGGTTACATTTGGAACCCAGCAGAGAGCTTGTAGTTTACATTTAATAGTCACTCAGGGCCTAGCATCAGAAAAGTACTTTTAGTTTTAAAACACAGAGCAGAACTTTCTGATTACATTTCATACCCAGCAGAGAGCTTGTAGTTTAAATTTAATAGTCACTCAGGGCTTAGTAACAGCAAAGTACTTTTAGTTTAAATTTAAAACACAGAAGAGAGCTTTCTGGTTACATTTGGAACCCAGCAGAGAGATTGTAGTCTATATTTAATAGTCACTCAGGGCCTAGCATCAGCAAAGTACTTTTAGCTTAAATTTAAAACACAGAAGAGAGCTTTCTGGTTAAATTTAGAACCCAGCAGAGAGCTTGTAGTTTAAATTTCATAAGAAGTTAGAGCATAGCAGCAGCTAAGAGCTATAATTTAAATCAAATCAGAATATAGCTTACCTCAGCAGCACAAGACAGGGTACTGTGTAGCAGCCCTCTTTTAATAAGTGTTATTTCTCTCCCTCCCCTGGGATAATCGTAGCTTTATAGGTACTTACACATCTTACAAGACAGGAGGTGCTCTCAGGTGAAGCTCATTACCCAAATCAGTCATACACTAAGGACCTGAGATTAGTTAAGCTTCAGGTGAACAAGGTATATTACACATATTAGGTACAGTTTTATTAGTATAAATATCCATAGCAACCCTTAGTAAGTAAAGAACTTAGATCTAAACACAAACTTAAAACTAAGATGCAGACAGCAGTCCAGCAGTGGGATGGGGACTTTCCAGTCTTTTGCATTGAGTGTCACATGTATGATTTTCTCCCAGTTGGTGAGAGGTCTTACGTGTGCACTAGGTGCAAGGAGCTCTTTGCTCTCAGGGAACGAGTCCGTTCTCTAGAGGCTAAAGTAACAGACTTGGAAAGCATAAAACAGACAGAGAGGTACATAGACGAGACCTACAGGGATATAGTCCTGAAGTCCCACCTACAGTCTGGCAGCATCCATGTTGCCATGGAGGAGAGAGGTCACGTGACAGGAGAGCATCACCCTGGTGTGGCAGGAAGTGATCCTGTAACTAGGACTTGTCCTCCAAGTGATGTAAAACCCTCTCGCACCGAGGAAGTTTCTCCAGGGCCATGTGCCCATGAGGGAAGGGTTAGGACAGCCGTTATAGTTGGTGATTCGATCATTAGGCATGTAGATAGCTGGGTGGCTGGTGGACGTGAGGATCGCCTGGTAAAATGCCTGCCTGGTGCGAAGGTAGCGGACCTCACACGCCACCTAGATAAGGTCTTAGATAGTGCTGGGGAGGATTCTGCTGTCTTAGTACATGTTGGTACCAATGACATAGGAAAATGTGGTAGGGAGGTTCTGGAGGCTAAATTTAGGCTTTTAGGTAGGAAGTTGAAATCCAGAACTTCCAGGGTAGCATTCTCTGAAATGCTTCCTGTTCCACGCGCAGGACCCAAAAGGCAGGCAGAGCTCCGGATTCTCAATGCGTGAATGAGACAATGGTGCAGAGATGAGGGTTTGGGATTTGTTAGGAACTGGGGAACATTCTGGGGAAAGGAGGGGCTCTTCCGAAGGGATGGGCTTCACCTTAACCGGGATGGAACCAGGCTGCTGACATTAACCTTTAAAAAGGAGATAGAGCAGCTTTTAAACTAGATATTAGGGGAAAGCCGACAGTCGCCCAAGAGCGGATGGTTCGGAAGAATGTATCTTTGAAGGATACTACCAAAAGCAGAGAGGTTCCACAAAAGAGTAAAGTAGCCCAAATGCCCTCAGGTATGGAGCAGACAGAGCTTAAAGATCCTAAATTACCCATGTCTAACAATAGCCAAATTAATATGAATAAAATACATTCTCTAAAATGCTTGTATGCAAATGCTAGAAGTCTAAAAAATAAGATGGGAGAGTTAGAATATATAGCACTAAATGAAAGGTTAGATATTTTATTTATTTATTTGCATTCTCTTATATACTGTGCTATTCTGCATCAGTGTGGTTTACATTGAACAAACTGAAATTACATTGAACAGGGCATTATAACTTGGAGATAACTATTTTACAGGGAACATTGGCTATGGAGGGTTAAGTGGCTTGCCCAAGACCACAAGGAGCACCTGTAGGACTAGAAACCCCAGTCCTTCTGGCCCAAGGTTGCTGTCCTCTAGTGGGATTTGAACCCCTGACCTTCTGGCCTGAAGTACCTTGCCCCAACCACTAGGCCACTCCTCCACTCCTATGATATGATTGGAATATCAGAGACATGGTGGAAGGAGGACAACCAGTGGGATACTGTGATACCTGGGTACAAACTATATTGTAATGATAGAGCTGATCAAATTGGTGGAGGGGTTGCTCTCTATGTTAGAGAGGGCATTGAATCAGAAAGGATTAAAGTTTTGCAGGAAACAAAATCTGCTGTAGAATCTATATGGATTGAAATTCCATGTAAAAGGGGGAAGGCAATGGCAGTGGGGGTGTACTATCGAGCGCCTGGCCAGAATGACCAAATGGATGATGAAATGCTCAAAGAAATCAAGGAAGCTAACAAACGTTACAGCACAGTAATAATAATGGGTGATTTCAACTACCCCGGTATCAACTGGGTCAGTGTCACGGCAGGACATGCTAGGGAGATAAAGTTCCTAGATGAAATAAATGACTGCTTCTTGGAGCAGCTGGTTCATGAACTGACCAGAGGGGAAGCCATATTAGACCTAGTCCTTAGTGGAACACCAGATCTAGTGCAAGAGATAAGGTTGTTGGGGCCACTTGGCAATAGTGATCATAGCATGATCACCTTTGATTTAATTAGTGGAGGAGGGATAGTAAGGAAATCCACAGTACTACCTTTTAACTTTCGAAAGGGAAACTATGATAAAATGAGGAAAACAGTTAAGAAAAAACTAAAAGGAGCAGTTGCAAAGGTTAAAGACCTACATCAGGCTTGGCTGTTGTTGAAAAATACTATCTTGGAAGCCCAGACCAGCTGTATTCCACGCTTTAAGAAAAGTGGAAGGAAGTCCAAAAAACTGCCAGCATGGTTTAAAGGTGAGGTCAGAGAGGCTGTTGTTGCCAAAAAAGCATCTTTCAGGAAATGGAAAAAAGAGCCAAACGACGAAACCTGGAAACAGCACAAGCACTGGCAAGTCAAATGCAAGGCATTGATAAGGCAGGCAAAGGGAGAATTTGAGAAGAAGCTTGCTGCGGAAGCAAAAACGCAAAGTAAAGACCTTTTCAAGTACATTCATAGCAAAAAACCTGTGAGAGAGTCAGTTGGTCCATTACATAATAAAGGGGTTAAAGGAGCACTAAGAGGCGACAAGGCAATAGCGGAGAGATTGAATGAATTCTTTGCTTCAGTCTTTACTGAGGAAGATGTAGGGATGTTACCCATGACTGAAGTGGTATTTAAAGGTGCGGAAGAATTGAAGGAAATATCGATACATCGGGAAGATGTATTACAACTATTAGATAAACTGAAGAGTAGCAAATCACCTGGGCCGGATGGTATACATCCAAGGGTGTTGAAAGAACTGAAATACGAGATTGCAGACCTGCTATTAGTAATCTGTGAACTATCATTAAAATCATCTCTAATACCTGAAGATTGGAGGATCGCCAATGTAACACCAATTTTTAAAAAGGGTTCCAGGGGTGATCCGGGAAACTACAGACCGGTGAGCCTGACATCAGTACCGGGAAAAATGGTAGAAACCATCATAAAGAATAAAATTACTCAGCATGTAGATAGTCATGACCTAATGGGAGACAGCCAACATGGCTTTAGACAAGGAAGATCTTGTCTTACTAATCTGTTATGTTTTTTTGAAGGAGTGAATAATCAGGTGGACAAAGGTGAGTCGGTTGATATTGTGTATCTGGACTTTCAGAAAGCCTTTGACAAGGTCCCTCATCAGAGACTTTTGGCAAAACTAAAGAGTCATGGGATAGGAGGCAGTGTACTATTGTGGATCAGGAACTGTTTAAAAGATAGAAAGCAGAGGGTAGGGCTAAATGGCCAATTTTCCCAATGGAGAAAGGTGAATAGTGGTGTACCCCAGGGATCTCTGCTGGGTCCGCTGCTTTTTGACATATTCATAAATGACCTGGAAAGTGGAATAACGAGTGAGGTTATCACATTTGCAGATGACACAAAACTATTTAAAGTTGTTAAAACCCAAGAGGATTGTGGAAAATTGCAAGAGGATCTTGATAAATTGGAAGACTGGGCATCAAAATGGCAGATGAAATTTAATGTGGACAAGTGCAAGGTTATGCACCTAGGGAAGAACAACCCAAACTATGGTTACACGATGCAAGGTTCCACATTAGGAACCACCACCCAGGAAAAAGATTTACGCGTCATTGTGGATACCATGTTAAAACCCTCGGCCCAGTGTGCAGCAGCGGCCAAGAGAGCAAATAGAATGCTAGGTATGATAAGGAAAGGAATGGAAAATAAAACAAAAGATATTATAATGCCTCTATATCATTCCATGGTGAGACCGCACCTTGAATATTGTGTGCAATTCTGGTTGCCGTATCTTAAAAAAGATATAGCGATTTTAGAAAAGGTTCAGAGAAGAGCCACCAAAATGGTAAAGGGGATGGAAGGATACTCCTATGAAGAAAGGCTAAAAAGGTTGGGGCTCTTTAACCTGGAAAAGAGACGGCTGAGGGGAGATATGATAGAAGTCTATAAATTAATGAACGGAGTGGAATGGGTAAACGTAGATCGATTGTTTACCTTATCAGAATATAGAAAGACTAGGGGACATGCAATGAAGCTACAGGGTAAACTATTTAAGACTAATAAAAGAAAATATTTTTTCACTCAAGGTGTAATCAAACTCTGGAATTTGTTACCAGAGGATGTAGTAAAGGCTGTTAATGTAGCTGGGTTTAAGAAAGGTTTGGACAAGTTCCTGGAGGAAAGGTCCATAAACCATTATTAAGAAGGGACCCAGGATATTAATGCTTGAACCAATACAAGCATTGTGGAACCTCTGTCCCTTGGGGAAACTGCTAGGTACATATGACCTAGATTGGCCACTGTTGGAAACAGAATATTGGGCTTGATGGACCTTGGTCTGACCCAGTATGGCATATCTTATGTTCTTATGTTCTTACAGGTCGCAATCTTCCGGAACCCACTGTGATCCATTTGTTCCTGGGGTGTTTGATTCTTTGTGGGAGCGGTGGTGGACTTTCTTCAGTTTGTATCCTAGAAGAGGTGCGCTTCATTGCAGCCAGTTCCTCCCTCAGTAGAGACACTTCTTTATGCATGGCTGCTAGGTCTTACCTTAGTAGAGTCAGTTCTTCATGCATGGCAGCTGACTTTAGGCATATAGGACAAGCTCTTAGGCTCCAAATGATTCTTCTTTGAATGAAAGTACCACAGTTATTGCACTGAATACATGACATGTTGATTAAGCAGTCCCAGAAGAGGAAGAATAATAATAAGAAAAGTTGAAGATGTGGGCGTTACCCAAGTTAGGAATGACAGATGGCACGTATGTGACCACTACATAGGCAATGTAGCCCCTGGGGTGGGTGGGGTGAGGGGTAGGTTGGGCGGGAACCTAAGTGTCTCTGGCCAGTAGGCTGTTCCTGAACAGTGGGCACACAGCAAAGGAGTAGGTAAGGGAACCCACCAAGAAGGGCAAATAGATAGATAAATATGTGGAGACAAACAGACAGACAGATAGAACTCACAGTTTAGCAGCAAATTCAGAAAAAATATCACTTTTTTGGGAGAGCCCTGGAAAGCACTGCTCTTCTCAAGGAACAGAAGGGCAATCTGAGCAAGCCCACATGCACAACAGGAAATGGAGGTCTACAACAATGCCTCAGCAGGGGGGAGGGGTAGTCACTTAGGTAGACTAAGAGAAAGATAGTTTAAAACTCTACAGCAATGGAGGCTGTTCCTGAACAGTGGGCACACAGCAAAGGAGTAGGTAAGGGAACCCACCAAGAAGGGCAAATAGATAGATAAATATGTGGAGACAAACAGACAGACAGATAGAACTCACAGTTTAGCAGCAAATTCAGCAAAAATCACTTTTTGGGAGAGCTCTGGAAAGCACTGCTCTTCTCAAGGAACAGAAGGGCAATCATGTAGATGTTACTTCAACTCTCAGCACTTAATCTCCTTGACCCAAATATGCTCTGCTCCATTGCTCCCTACTGCACTGCAGGACTCATAGTTCTTCCTTTCAAGATCCTCTATTAAGACTTTCAGGGTGGAAGATCCAACCGAATGGCACGTACCATCATAATGAGTAAGGGAGTTACACATATTTTGACAGAGCAACTCACACAGCAAGCTTGGGGTTTCTGCATCTGAGTGTACACTCAGTAACTGCTTTGGTGAACCAGTGCGCACTTTGAGTCAGCACATGGATGGAAAAATGTCAATATCATGGGCAAGAGCAGATACACATTCAAATCTACAAACACAAATAAAGACCATAGCATTACTTACAATATTCACACTATACTTCCCTCACAACATTATACAGAGACTCTTTCTCTTCTTCACTCATCAGAACTCTGGCCCAAGACTCATGACCTACATCTCTGGATATGATGTTAAGACCTAGGGAACATGGTCAATCCATTTGTCACCAGGGCTGGCCCAATGGTTAGACAAGTCTAGGTGGTTGCTTAGGGCGGAAACATCTAAGGGGTGACAAAGAGCAGCAGCAGTCGGAGTAAAACAGAGATCCTGATAGCCTGACAAACTCAAAGGGCTATCAGCACATTCTTTTACCTACAAGATTTCGGCTCTCAAGACTTCGACTTGGGAGAGAAGAGCCGCTGGGCCTGTATTGATCTTCCTCCTGTTACTCGTGCTAAATTGGAAAGTACTAGAAACACAGCTTTTTTTCTTTCTAGCCCCTATTGTTTGGGATGCTCCTCCACTTGCCTTACGCACAGAACTCTCATTTAAAACTTTCAAGACTGCCTTAAAAACATCTTTTTAACGAGGCTTTCCATGATGGGTCGTACATGGTGTGACAGTGGGGCGGCACCTGTGACCTGTTACCTGTGACTTGTTATTGATAATCATTAATACACAATTGCAGCCTATATTGTATGTCTGTCACTTCTATACTCTTTGCTTCTCTCTCTTTCTCATTTTTGATTTGTAGTTCCTTTCCAATATTCCTATTTATAATTTTATTGGAAACCGCTTTGCTGTTCATTCAAAAGGCAGTATATTAAGAAGCAATAAACTATAACAATTATTAGAGGGGCACAGAAAGCCACTTGGCTTTAAGGTAAGTTTGCCGCACTGCCTCCAAAGTGTGGGCCTGGCGGGAGTTTATCCCACCACCCAGTCCTTGGTACGCCACTGGTCATAGGTGAATCCCATTGCTACTGTAAAGCAGTCCAGATTATTGCCTTGTACAGTAGGTCACTTGAGGTGGCAAACTTGGTCTGGCCCAGCTGTTGGCAAGCTTCTGCCCATCTTTACCTATGTACCTTGGCACACCCCAGCCACCACTGATTCCCGCTTACTGCTCCTTCCAAACTCTAGTTTCTACTTGCTGGAAAAAAATATTAACAGGCCCTGGCCTCTCCCCATTCTGTCAAATGGCGTAAAAAACCTTTTTAAAAATTTCTTTTCCTGGGCATCTTTTGAATCCCTCCAAACCTTACCTCATGGTCAGGGACCAAATATGGGCCCAGCCACTTCTGCACCACTAGTGTTGTATTTCTGATCCAAGATCGGCACTATTTTGAAGTACTGGAATAGTAATGCAGAAGCAACCGGGAATTGCTCATACCCCATTTGGTTGCTGACTGTGGAGCAGTACAGAGGAAAGGAGCAAGGGGTATGGCAGAATATGGAGGTGAAGTAGGTGTTTGTAAATGAAACAAGTGGGAAAAGTATGCAGAGCATGGCTCATGAAATGCTTTCCAACACCTGTGTGTGTGTACTGTATGTGTGTGTATGTATCTGTATTGCCAGAATGTATGTTTGTCTTGTGAATGTGGTGTCTGTATGAGTGTGAGTGTGTGTCTGTGTGTGCGCACAAATCTCTGTTTTGCATGTTTATTATCTGTGGTTTTTTTGTGTGTGTAGATTTATTTTGTTTTTGTGTGTGCATGAATGTGTATTTGTGGGTTTATATCTGTGTGTGTTTGTATGAACATGCATGTGTTTGTGTGTTATGACATATGTGCTTGTACGTCACTATATTTTTGTATGTGTCTGCATTCTTGCATGTCTGTGTGAATGCTTGCGTGTATGTGTCTGTGCATGCATGTGTGTATGCTTGTTTTGTGTGTGTCTGTGACTGGGAAAGAAGATAAGAGGTACAGTTGTGTAATTGCCATATTACTGTGAATAAGTGTTAGTATGCTGCAGCAGTTGGAACTGATTTTCCCAGTGAAATGCATGACTTATCTTTCACCAGTGCCGCTATGTAACCCCTCTTCTCAAGTCACTTCATTGGCTCCCTATCCATTCCTGCATCCAGTTCAAACCTCTCCTACTTACCTAAAGGGGCATTCATTTTGTGGCTCCTCCATATTTTTTCTCTCTTATAGTGTTCCTCATAGGAGGCTTATCAATAAACTGAACAGCCTGGGGATGGGTCCCAAGGTGGTGAACTGTATCAGAAATTGGTTGACTGACAGACAACAGAAAGTGATGGTAAATGGAACTCACTCGGATGAAAGGAAGGTGATTAGTGGCGTGCTCCAGGGATCGGTTTTGGGACCAGTACTGCTCAATGTATTTGTGAGTGATATTGCTGAAGGACTGAATGGAAATGTCTGTTTTTTAGCAGATGACACAAAAAATTGCAACAGAGTGGACTCCCCTGAGGGAGTGGATAACATGAGGAAAGATCTACAAAAGCTGGAAGAATGGTCTTATGCTTGGCAGTTTGCAGAAATCCAAGGGAATTGTATGCGATAGGGGGTGAGAGATTGGTGTGCATGGACCAAGAGAAGGACCTCAGAGTGATTGTTTCTGAGGATCTCAAGGTGGCAAAACAGTGTGACAAGGCTGTGGCCAAAGTCAGAAGGATGCTGTGTTGCATATAGAGAGGAATTACCAGCAGAAAGGAAGAGGTACTAATGCCACTGTACAAGTCACTGGTGAGGCCTCGCTTGGAATATTGTGTTCAGTTTTGGAGACCATATCTCACAAAGGATTTAAAATGACAAAATGGTTCAGAGGAAGGCGACCAAAATGATTTGGAGCCTGCACAAGAAAATGTATGAGAAGAGACTTGAAGACCTAAATATGTATACACTAGAGGAGAGGAGGGAAAAGGGGAGATATGATACAGACCTTGAAATACTTAACGAGTATTAATGAACAAACAAACCTTTTTCAAAGATGGGGAAGCTGTAAAACTAGAGGGCATAAGATGAAGCTGCAAGGGGGTAAATTGAAAGGCAATGTTAGGAAATACCTTTTCAATAAAAGGGTGGTGGATGCTTGGAATGCCCTCCCGATGGAAATGGTGGGTGCAAACACAGTGACAGAATTCAAAATGGCATGGGACAGACACAGTGGATCCCTTAATAGCAACAGGGTAAAATCAAAATAAACAATTTTTTTTTATATCTCAACAAATAGGGGTGACCTGCATGGAGTTGTGGGTATACCCCTAAACAAAGGCATGGGGAGGGGTGACCTGCATGGAGCGGCAGATGCACCTACTCTTGCCACCTTGCTGGGCAGACTAGATGGACCATGCTGGTCTTTCTCTGGCATCTTATACTATGGTACTCTGAATCTCATTCTACACTCCTGCTCGGGAACTCTGCTCCTCTGGCAAATCCTTTATTTGTGCCCGTCTCTGCCACTGCCAACTCCAGAATTTGTCCATTCCACCTTGCTGCTCCATACACCTGGAACAAACTTCCTGAGTCATTGCATTGTGTTCCTTCTATGGCCCTACTCAAATCCATGCTAAAAATCCACATCTTTGAGGCTACTTTTGGATCCTGATGCCCCTCACTCTCTCATTCACTACTTATGTGTATCTTGCCATATTCTAGTTCCCAGTTTTGTGATGTTTTTTTCATCTTGATTAGTTTGTAAGCTCTGATGAGCAGGGGCCGTGTCTTAGTTCTTTATGTACAGCAATGCATACGCCTTGTAGTGCTATACAAATGATTAGTATAGGCATTTTTTGTGGGGTGAGAGCTTCACTTCTCTTCCATGTCCCATCATACTCAGAAACTAAACTTGTACAGCATAGGAACTTCCGCCAGCGCACCTCCTCCCTTTCTGTGAGTTTAGCAGCATTCCAGTGCTCCGCCCCCACAGCCTTCTTATCTGTTGAATTCTACCCACAATCCCTGGGGAGATATTTTTGGTGGGTGAGACCGTTTGCAGGGTATGGGGCAGTTATGGAGGAGTATTTTTTGGAGGTGGTGGGGCAATTGTGAGGTGTTAGAATTTTGGGAGTGGAGGAAGTTTTGGTGGTGGTGGGTTATATGCAGGGGCATTTGGTGAAGTGGTGGAACAGCTGGGGTATTTTATAGGGGTGGAGCAGTGATTGATTTGATGGGGCAGCTATGGCATGATAGTTTTGGGAGTGTGTGGCAGTTATGAGGGTAGTTTTAGGGGGTGGAGCAGTTGGCAGAGTGGTGGGGCAGTTGTGGGGGATATTTTTTAGGGGTCAATTTATGTTGTGGTAGGGCAGTTGTGAGAAGGTAATTTTTGGAGGTGGGGTAATTTGCAAGGTGGTGTGGCAGTTGTAGGAGGTTGTTTATTAGGATGGGGTAGTTTGCAGTGTGGTGAGGCAGTTATGGGGTTGTAGATTGTGAGGGTGGCGCAGTTTATAGGGTGGTGAGGCAGTTGTAGGGAGTACTTTTTTATGTTGAAAGTATTTGGTGGGTTGGTAGGGCTGTTGCAAGGGAGTATTTTTTTGGGACATGGGGGCAGTGTACAGGATGGTGGGGAAGCCATGGGGGGCATTTTTAGGTAGTATGGAAATTTGAGGGGCTGAGAAAGTAAAGAACAAGGAGTTTTTATTTATTTATTTATTTAATTTATTTATTTAAGTGTATTTATATCCCGCTTTTCACCGGGTCAAAGTGGTTTAACAAAAAAAGGGGGGGGGGACAGTAATCAATTCTTAGGGTGGGGGGCTGTCACCGGAGAGGCCAACATTAATGATCTGAACAGACATTAAGGACTTAAACAATGGACATCAGTCTCTTAGTAGGTAGATCTGTGGGTATGTTAAAGGGTCTGGAGAGGGAGTCATTGATGGATGTTTGTTTCTGGTCCGAGGTATTCCTGGAACAGAATGGTTTTTAGTTGTTTTCTGAATGTTGAAGGATCTCCGTTGTTTCTGATTTGATTTGGTAGGGAGTTCCAGAGGGATGGCTCGTATAGTTCGAAGGCTCTGTTGCAAGTCCGTTGATTGTATTTAGTTCGCTCATGGGGTATGGTGAGGGTGTTGCTGGTGGTTTGTCTGATTGTTCTGTTGTGGGTGGGTTGGGGCAGTAAAGTTCAGAGCTGGGAGGTCTGCGTTTGATAGAGGGCTTTGTGGATAAGTAGGTCTGATTTGTATTTGATTCTTGCTTTGAGAGGGAGTATGTGCAGTTCTCTCAGGACTGGGGTGATGTGATCTTGTTTTTTTTCTTTCTGGATAATTCTTGCTGTGGTATTTAAAGCAGTTATTAGTGGGTTGGTGTGGGTGGCAGGTAGTCCGTGATAGATTATGTTGCAGTAGTCCAGGTGGGGGAGTGTCATAGCTTGCATGACTGTCCTGAAGTCCTGTGGATCAAGGAGAGGCCTGAGGCGTTGTACTGTTTTTGCTTTGTGGAATATTATTCCGGTAGTCTTTTTGATCTGTTGCTTGAGTGTGAGTGCTTGGTCTATGATGATTTCTAAGTATTTTATGTGTGGTTGTATTTGTATTTGTGTGGTTCCTAAGTTGAGGTGTGGTGGTGGTGTGAAGTTTGGGTCCTTGGTTACTATGAGGGCTTCTGTTTTTTTTAGGTTGATGGATAGGTTGTTCTTTTGTAGCCAGCTGGAGACTTCTATGCAGCAGTCTGTTAGATGATTGTTTGTTGGGTTGGTGGTTGTGATCGGTCCATAGAGCATTATGTCATCTGCGTAGATGTGGTAGTTGATGTTATGGGCCCGTATAACTGAGCAGAGTGGTTTCAAGTAGATGTTGAAGAGCATGGCGGATAGTGTGGATCCTTGGGGTACTCCTTGGTGTTGTTGAAAGGGGGGGGGGGAGGTTGCTATGCTTGTGCGGATCAGTTGTTGTCTATTGGTCAGGTAGGAGTGGAACCACTGAAGTACGACATTGTTGATGCCAATTTCTTGGAGTCTGTGTAGGAGGATGTTGTGGGAGATGGTGTCAAAGGCTGCGGATATGTCCAGGAAGATCATAGCGTAGCCAGAGTGCTTGGTCTGTGTGCCCTTGATGAGGGTGTTCATTAGTGATGTCATGAGGGTCTCGACTCCGTGGAATGGACGGAAACCATGTTGTTGTGGGTCCAGTATGTTGTTGGTATCCAGGTGGTCTTGAAGTTGTTGTTGAACTATCATCTCGATGATTTTGGCGGTGAATGGAAGACTTGCTATAGGCCTGAAGGAGGCGGGGTCAAGGGGGTCTAAGTTGTGTTTTTATAGGGTTGGGCGGATGATGGAGGTTTTGAGGATGTCTGGCATGTGTCCTTGTCTGAGGGATTCATTAACAATGTGGGTTAGGGGCGTGCTTATGTCCTCCTTGGATTTCTTTATCCATTCTGCAGGGCATGGATCTAGTGGGGAGGTGGTAGTGTTTAGACAGGAGATGGTGGATTCTATATTTTCTTTGGTGATTGTTTCAAATGTGCTCCAGTCTATGTCTATGGAAGTAGGGCGGGTTGTTGTCTCTGCATTCGGTTGCGGAATTTGACGTTGTTGAATTTGCTTGTATTGGCGTGCTAGTAGTTCTGGCGGGATGTTTGGTAGCTGGCTGGAGTGCTTGGGTGCTTTTGTTAGCTTCTTGACAATTTCGAAGAGCTCCACGTGGTTTGTTTATTGAGGTGTTTATTTATTTATTTATTTATAGTTCTTTTATACCACATTCTTTTTCATCAGCGCGGTTTACATTGAACAGGAATACTCATAGCAAGCAACAGGCTATTGTGAGTTTACATGTAAGAGGAGAATTCAACTGGGATTCAACTTTGGGAAACTTTGTACATATATGATATGAACCTATATACAATGAATAGAATTTCTTATTACATGTAACAGGAGAATTCAACTGGGATTCAACTTTGGGAAACTTTGTACATATATGTTATGAACCTATATACATGAATAGAATTTCTTATTAACATCTTGAGTAAATATGATATTTACAATTTTACTATGAGGGCTTGGAATGTGTTAGAGGGTTGATGATGGGCACTGGAACTGGGAGAAGTGTAGAAGGAAGAGGTGGTGCTTTATGGCTTTTCTGAATTGCTTGAGGTCCGTGATTGCTCTAATGGTGGGAGGTAGGTTGTTCCAACATCTGGGTGCGTAGTGTGCGAAAGCCCTGTCTGTAGTTGTGCGTGTGCATTTTGTGGCTTCTGATGGTGTGGCTAGGGTATTTGCAGCTACTGACCTCCTAGATCTGATGTTGGGAGTGTGATTGAGGAGGCTTGAGATTGATGAAGGGGCTATCGTGTTGATCGCTTTAAAGGTCATGAGAAGGGCTTTATACGCAATTCTGCAGTTTATGGGGAGCCAGTGTAGTTCCATTTAGGATGGGTGTAATGTGGTCACTTTTTGAGGCACCGTACAGGACCCGGGCAGCAGCATTCATGGCTAGTTGTAATGTATTTAGGGTGTTTTTTGGGAGGCCATGGAGTATTATGTTCGCATAGTCGAAGTGGGGTGTGACTATGGCTTGGAATATGGTCCTGAAGTTGTCTGGGTCGAGCATATTTTTCAGATGACGGAGGCTCCTTATCTTGAAATAAATGTTTTTTACCGTGCGGTTGAAATGTTCTTTAAAGTCCAGATGATGGTCCAGTATTACACTAAGGTATCTTATGGAGGACTTGATTGGGAGGTCTGCGTCTCGTACTTTTAGAGTAACTGGGGGTGAAAATTCTCTGTTTTTTGTGATGATGAGGACTTCGGTTTTTTTGAAATTTATCCGCATATTCTGGGTGAGGAGCCAGTCTGCTATAGCGTTAAAGCAATCTACTAATGCTGTGTAATCTGGGAGCGTGAGATTGATTGGAGTGAATATTAGCACATCGTCTGCATAGATTAGGGAGGATATGCCAAAGGAGCGAGTGATATCGCATAGGGGCTGCATGTATATATTAAATAGCAGCGCTGATAGGGAGGAGCCCTGAGGTACTCCTTGTTTTAGCTGGAAAGGTTCTGAGGTGCCTGCAACCTTCCTGACTTGTTGCCAGCGATCTTCCAAGTATGATTTGCACCATTCCCATGCTAATCCGTGGATTCCCTTGTCATATAGACGGGTTAGTAGTATGTCGTGGTCCACGGAGTCAAATGCTGCAGAGATGTCGAGGAAAATTAGTGCAAAGCCCTTTTTGATGTCATCCATCCCACTGATGAGTATGTTGGTTAAGGATGTCAGCAGTGTCTCAACTCCGTGGGCTTCCCTGAATCCATGTTGACTGGGGTCAAGCAGTGAGGAGGTGTCTATGTGTTGTTGGATCTGATTGTTGGTCACTTTTTCAATTATTTTGGATAGTAGAGGTATACTAGAGATCGGACGGTATGATTCTTCTCTTGTTGGGTCTAGTTGATTGTTCTTTAGCAGCGGTCTTATGGAGGTCTGCTTTAGGGCAGATGGGAAAATGCCTGATGAGAAGGATATGTTTATGATTTCTGCTATGATTGGGCTAAAATCAGAGCGCATAGCTCTTATCCAGTATGCTGGGCAAGGGTCGTTAGGTGCTGTGGTGGTATTCATTTTGATGATAATGTCTTCAACGCATTTTGCTGAGGGCAATGAGAGCTGAAGGAGAGGAATGTGTTGCTTATGCTGCTGGGGAGGACTTGGGGAGGAAGCCATTGTTGTTCTGATGGCTTTAGATTGTATAAAGTTGGCATACCTTTGAGGGTGTATAGGTTCATGTTGTGGTGGTGAAGGTTCTGTGGTTAGTGTCTTTACTAGATTGAAGAGCTCCTGTGGTTTGTTTAAGGATCGGTTGAGGAGTTCGGAATGGAAGGTTTTTCTTGTGTCCCATATTGCTTCACGGTGAGCTTGCAGGTGGGTCAAGTATGTTGTTTGATCTGTCAGGTTATGTGATTTACGCCACTTTCTTTCAAGCTTCCTCAAGAGAATAAGAGACTTCCTTAGTTCCGTGGAGAACCATGGTGCAGAAGGTCTTTTCACTACATGGTTATTCGTTGTTGGGTTTTTGTGGGCTGGAGGTAGTTTGGCGTATTGGTTGATGGTTTCATTCCAGGTAGCAACCATGTCGTTGATGTTGGCCGAAGGTTGATTGAGTTTTGGGAGTATGTGTTTCTTGATTTCTTCTTCGTTGAGAGGTTTGAAGCGAGTGGAGTTTGTTGCTGACCATTTCTTTGTATCGGTGAATGAATCTTGTTGTGCTGGTATTTTGAATGAGATCAGGCTGTGATCTGACCAAGGGACCGGAGTGATGGAGAGGTCGAATTCATATTTTGTGGATGTGTAGGTGGGTGGAGCGAAGACAAGGTCGAGAATATTGCCACGTTGATGGGTGGGCTGGTTTATGATTTGATTGTAGTTGAGGTTTGTCATTGCGTCTAAAAAGGAGTTAGAAAGGGCAGGTTGAATGGAAGTGAGATTGAAGTCGCCCATTAGCCAGTTTGATTTATCTGGATATACGGGGTTGCAGGCTAGGTCAATTATGTTGGATAGTTCTTCAGATGTTGAGTTTGGTGTCATGTATATAAGGTTGATAGTGTTGTAGTTGTTGTAGATTGAGATTGTGTCTAGTTGTTTTGTGCTCCTAGCTAGGATTGTACGATATTGGAGATCGGTCTTTGCTACAATGGCGACACCTCCTCCTCTTTTGTTTGCTCTGTTACATGTGTAGGTGGAGTAATTGGGTGGTGTGAGCTGGTTTATTAGGACGGTATCGGTTTCTGAGAACCAAGTTTCTGTGACCATTAACATGTCTAGCTTGCATTTGATTATTAGGTCTGAGATGGCTGGCCATTTCTTGCGTGCGGAGCGAGCGTTTATGAGTGCACATCTGAGTTCTTCTTGTTGAGGAACAGGTCGGTTGCGCTTTGTGTTGGTTGTTTGGTTTATTGCTATATGTAGCAAGTGAAAGTGTCTCTTGTGGTAAGGGTTTTGTGGATGTTGGTGAAAGCTGTGAGAGTGTTTTTTGCTCGTGCTGTGTAGTGAAGGGATATGGTGGTGATCTCGAGAGAGTGAATTAGCTTCATATATGACGCTGGAGAGTAGGCAGACTAACGTTATGGCCAGTATGGTCATGGTTGCTGAAGTGTGGGAGAGAAATGCTTTATTAATGACACGATTGTGGAGCGATATTTGTTAGGTAGACAACTGGTAATTCAGATTTGCTTACTTTGTTTCAATCAGCAACATTCCATAATCTAGCATCAACAGCTTGACATAGTAGTATGAGACAAGGTTTCAATTAAAGAATTTGCTAGGTAAGAAACAATGAAACAACTGTGGTTAAGCAAGATACAACTGAGGCTAAGTAAGATACAGAGATTCAACTGTGGTTAAGCAGGATTTAACCGAGGCTAAGCATGATACAATGGTTACAACGGATACTTGTAGTAGCCGAAAAGCAAATCTTCAGTGTGTGGTAGAGCAATGCTTTACAGGAGATTGTGGATTAGGTTATTTGTGCTGCTGGAGGTGCGGCGGTAGTTTATTTCGGTGTGTGGGATAAGTCAGAGTAGTTAAATACCTTAGGGTCCAGTTCGAGGCTTGTGCCTGTGGGTGTTCAGGTTGCAACAGCTTTTCCTGACGCAGGTAGCTGGCTCTGCTCCGGGTGAGAGTTCTGGCTTCGCTTGGGGGTTGCTGGAGTGCCACTGCCTAAGGGCCACGCCAAAGGGCCCTCTGGCGAGGCCCTCAGGCGCGGGCCCGACAGGCACGGGCCCGCCTAACGGCGGCTTCTTTATCAGTGCTTGGCTCCGCCTCCCACAGCCCCAATTGGGCTGGAGGCTCCTGAGCGGGAGAGATGGCGGCGCCCGCTCAGGTGTGCTCTACCCCAATCGGGGAGCAAGGAGCCGGAGAGGAGAGGAGGAGAGAGGCTGGTTGCTGGACGGCGGCTTCTTTATCAGCGCTTGGCTCTGCCTCCCACAGCCCCGATTGGGCTGGAGGCTCCTGAGCGGGAGAGATGGTAGCGCCCGCTCAGGTGTGCTCTACCCCGATCGGGGAGCAAGGAGCCAAAGAGGAGAGGAGGAGAGAGGCTGGTTGCTGGACGGCGGCTTCTTTATCAGCGCTTGGCTCTGCCTCCCACAGCCCCGATTGGGCTGGAGGCTCCTGAGCGGGAGAGATGGCGGCGCCCGCTCAGGTGTGCTCTACCCCGATCAGGGAGCAAGGAGCCGGAGAGGAGAGGAGGAGGGATCTTTATGATCTTCGAGTGGTAGGTCCTTTTTGCTGTATCGGTTTCTGTGTGGTAAGCATCTAGTTCACTCATGTATTTTACTTTATCTTCCTCTTTTTTTGTCTTTCTCCATTTTCTCTCTGCTCTTCTGAGTTGGGTCTTTAGTCTCCGTAGATTGGGGGTGAACCATCGGGCTTTTGTTGAGGTATGTCTGGTTTTGGTGCAGTTTGCCATTGCACAAGATGCAGAGGAGATCGTAGTATTCCAGTTGTGGATTAGGTCATCGATGTTGGTGGAGCTTGTTTGGAGTTTTGGTAGTATTTGCGCCAGGAAATCCTCTTTGATGAATGGTTTAAATCTTCTTGTATGTTGTTTATTTTCTTTGATGCTGGTGTGCTGGTAGATGAGGGAGATGCTGATGAGATAGTGGTCTGACCATGGTACACATATGATCTCCGGGTTTTTGTATGAGGTAGTGTTTTGGGAGTTCAGGAATATGAGGTCAAGTGTGTTCCTTTTTTCATGTGTTGGTTCGTGTATGATCTGGTTAAGTTCATTGCTTCCATGGCATTGATGAAGGCTTCGGCATATTTGTCCTGGAGTGTTGGGAGGTTGAAGTCTCCGAGGATTAGTTGTTCTTTTGTGGAGATGGCACTCTCTGATATGTGTTGTAATATGCCTGATAGGTCGGTGCTTGGGGTGGGCGCTCGGTAGAGTAGGCATATGGAGAGGTGCTTGTTGGTGAGAGTGAATATGTCCGCTTCATTGGTTGTTTCTGAGGCATGGTTTCTGAGGTGGAGGTTGGCTTTCGCAATGATGGCTACTCCTCCTCCTCTGGTGTGGGCTCGAGAACAGTGATGAAGACTGTATCCATTTGGTGTTAGTTGGTTCATGAGCATAGTGTCGGTGTCCGTTAGCCATGTTTCGGTTATGCATAGGATGTCAATCTTTTGGGTTGTGATCAGGTCTTGGAGCATGTGGTGCTTGTTTCTGACTGAACGAGCATTTATTAGTGTGATGGAGAGAGGGATTGGGGGTGTGGATTGGTGTGGGTGGTGTGTGGGTGTTGCTCCATGTAGGGGAGGGGGTTTGTTGGTGTTTGTGGTTTGGATGGTTGTGACGCTTGGTATGGGGTGGTTGGGGAGCGTGTCGGTAGTGGAGGGATAAAGGGTTAGGAATGGTGCTAGGAGGTAAATTGGGGCTAGGAAGGGTGGCATAGTTTATAGGTGTACCTTTGTGTCCTGGAGCTGGGTTGGGCTTCCGCGTTGGTTTCCTTAGTGCGTTGGGTGTTCCATTCCTTTTTCTCGCTGTCTCATGTGGGCTGAGGTTTCTGTGTTGGTGGTGGTTTCTCTTGTGTAGTTGCTTGAGTTTGGCTGTGTGGGCTGGTGGATGATGGCTGCTGTTGCTTTACTCCTGGTTGCTTTTGTGGCTGCTTCTGTGGCCGTGCCTAAGGGCCATGCCAAAGGGCCCTCTGGTGAGGCCCTCAGGCACAGGCCCGCCAGGTGCGGGCGCGTCCTGCTAGGGCGCCGCTTTTAAAGTGTTGTTCATTGCTCCCACTGCCCCGATTGGGCAGGAGCTTTTGAGCAGGAGGATTTCCCGCTCAGGCACTCTACCCCGATCGGGGGAGCTTTTGATGGCCATCAGGCGGGTGGTGGAGGCTGGAGCGGCAGGCTGCCTGCTGGGGCGCCGCTATTAAAGCATTTTTCGTTGCTCCCACTACCCCGATTGGGCAGGAGCTTCTGAGCGGGAGGAGTTTGAAAGGAGCAATTCCCTAATTACTGTGCTTCAGTGTGTGGAAGTTTCTATGATATAGAATCTGGAACACCTGTACCCATAGAAAATATTGGTCTAGTTTTTTGGGAAGCTTATTTTTATGGATCTCTGGTCCAATCTGGCTCATTTTCAAGCTTGATGTGTCACGTGCCAAGTTTCACCCCATTCTGTTAAATTTTCGGAGAGTTATTTTGCCCCCAGGCAGACAGACAGACAGTTGGAAAGAATAACAAAATGAAAAATGAACAAAATTCATAAATGCTTATAGTCATTATCTGCTTTATTTATTTGGCTTTATTCATACCTTTTCAGTAGCTGAAGGCAAGTTACATTCAGGTACAATAGGCATGTTCTTGTCCTTGGAGGGTCTACAGTCTAAACTCGTAGCTGTAGCAATAGAGGGTTAAGTGGCTTGCCCACGGTCCCAAGGAGATTTGAGCCCTGGCTTTTTTGGTTTTTACTTTGCTAATCTAATCACTAGGGTGCAAATTCATGTTTTAACTGACCCTTAAACAAGATCTACAGTTTAATATAGCTCACTAGCAAACCATTGTTGTTCTAGATTTAAGGAGCTGTTGGCTGTTCCAAAGTGATGAATCCCGAGACTCTATCTGCTTAGCTTGTAAAGTTTGGATAGAGGAATGCCATAACCCATATAGCCAGGGCCAGCCCAATCATTAAGCAAGACGAGGCAGTCCCTAGGGCAGCAGTTTCACAGGGGGCGGGGGGAGGGGGGGAGCTGTAAGTTAAAGCCTGGTGAGACTCCGAGAGCCCTATGCCAATGAATTAAGGGTTTAGCATTGAAATGGTTGACACCAGAGGCTAGAACTATAGATGCTATTCTAGATTGCATTATATTGGAACAATTTATGGCCGCAGTTCCGAAAGATGTACAGACCTTTCTGATCCTACAAAACTGCTGGAACACCAATGACGCTACCTCACTGGCAGAACACTTTATGGAAGCGGAATTGGCGGGCCAGGAGAAGGGTGGTGTTTCCAAAAGGGCAGAGGTAGTATCATCAGAAAGGAAGGTAAGGCCAATGATGTCTGAAATGAAATTGTGTATGCCCATGGATAAAAGCTACTATACCCGAAAGAAATGTTTTTCATGTGGTAGTGAGGGACATCTAAAAAGAAATTGTAGAGCAAGGACAGCATTGATAACAGCCCATTCCAAGGAGAGTAGGGAAGGTTTTCTCTTAGCTGTGGAGGTAAAAGGGGTCGCTACAGAAGCCTTGCTAGATTCGGGAGCGGATCAATCCATGATCTCCAGAAAACTCTGGCAAGAGATTGAATCTCATTCTAGTCAGGTCCCAAAGCAACCTGAGGGTAACGTGAAGATCAGGTGCATCCATGGGGCAGCATCACTTTACCCTATTCACAGTGTGCTAGTAAAGGGTCTAGGGATAAAAAGGAAAATACCTATAGCCATCGTGCCTAAGTTACCACACGCCCTGGTGTTGGGGAGGGATTGGCCCCAATTCAGGCGAGGGCTGGAAGAGGAATTACATCAAAAGGCAGGCATGGTATCTACCCTAGCGCAGTCCAAAGCCCTAGAGGGGGACAATGAATCTCCAGCTGAGCTGGGAGGGGATTTACCACTCCAGAGAGACCTGAAAGTTTCCCTTGCGGGTAGGGATAGGAAGGGACAGAATATATCCCAACATAAGGCGGAAGCTAGGGTAAGTGCAGTTCCTGGTCCCTTGTTTGGGAAAATGCTGAAACAGGGACAGAGAAGAATACCTTGAAAAAAAGAACTGGAAAATAGGCCAAAGTTTGTCCTAAGGTATTGCCGAACCACTCCTAATGCAAGGATTCCTAAGAGCGCTTTGGAGCAAGCAGCCGGCTATGATTTATGTAGCACGGTAGATGTAATTATTCCCCGGCAAGGGAGGGCCTTAGTGGATACGGGCCTCCAGATGGAGAGGCCGCTAGGTTGCTATGGCCGCATCGCTCCACGCTCGGGGCTAGCTCTAAAACATTTTATAGATGTGGGCGCAGGTGTTATTGACCCCGACTACAGGGGAGCGGTCAAGGTGCTACTTTTTAACTTTGCGAAAGAAGATTTCCGGGTAAACATAGGCGATCGGATAGCCCAACTTATATGCAAAAGGGTGGGTTTTCCACCCCTGGAAGAAGTGCCCGTGATAACCCCTACGCTCCGAGGATCCGGGGGGTTTGGATCTACCGGGCGGGAGCAATGGGTTGAGCCGACCGTGGAAGAGGTAGAGATACCCCAATTCTTGAGGGATCTAAGAGGACGGTTACATCGAACGTCCCAAGCCGCAGAAGAGAACTTAAAAGCTAGCCAGACATGCCAGAAGAGCTATTACGACTGTCACACTAAGCCTCGCCAACTAGAGATAGGAGAAAAGGTAATAGTAATGGTAGCGGGGGCCAGTCCTAAATTTTAAAATAAATGGAAGGGACTCTATAGGGTAGTAAAACATGTGGGGCCGGTATCTTACTCGGTAGAAAGTAAGAGAGGGCGACAGCAGGTCTATCATATCAATGTATTAAGACCTTGGCATGAGCGAATCGCATTGGCTCATTTGGCCGCAAGAGAGCCTAAGGCGGATAAGTAGCAGATAGGCCTTAACATCCGAGCAAGAATTACGAGCTGTGCGGGACTTCGTACGCCAGCCCGTAATATCTTAAGGGGGGGGGATGTGTGATGGGAAAAGTGTATCTGAGCCTATGGAACTGGAAGAAAAACAGGCTTTTACCTTTAAGGAAAGAGACAGGCCAGAAAGCACTGGTTTTCAGACTGCAAGCAAAGAGAAAAAAAAACACACATAGTTGCTGGGTACAGACCACGCCCAAGCTCTGAGGCAATCTGTGAAGTTAATGAGAGGCACCTGGGGGAGGAGCACGGCCCGATAGTTCAGGCACACTCATATAAGCCTAGGGGACTAGAAGAGTGGAGAGAGACCACCAGGGAAACGGAAGGAGAGAGGACCACCAGGGGTGCAGAAAGAGAAAGAAACTTCAGAGGAGCTGAAGGACAAAGAGTTACCAGGGTCAGCACCAGAGAGGATTCCAAAGGAAACCAGCACACAGGGAGCCACGTTCCAGAAGGAAGTCAGTACTGCAGGGGAACTGCAGCTGATTCTGGAGGCAGGAGGGTTTTGCCTGGGAGAGCTACTGACAAGCTACTGACAAGCTACTGACAAGGTACGATAGCAGCAGCTCATGAACCTGCTGGAAAACTGCCAACTCCCTAAAGGTGTGTGAATAGAACTGTAAATAAAAGTAATGTGAGTCAGTTAGAGGCTCTGTGCCGGTTAATGAAAGAAAAGAATCTCCATGTGCCTGCTAAGAACCCTGAGCATAAAGAGAAGTCTCACTGGAGAAAGGTCCTAGAGTTATTAGAAGAGATTAACCCTGGGTTTGTGCAAGCTGATTTAAACCCAGATATAACAGACACAGGTTATGAAGAAATGCAAACAGAGGATTATGATTCTGACCAGGCGTCTGTAGAATCATTAATGGATTGCTCTCTATGCAAGAAAACTGCGTAAAAGTGCTAGGTTTTGAAAGGAGAAAAACCTAGAAACAAATTGTCCTGGTAAAACTGACAGAAGCAGTTAAAGGTTTATTTTGAATGCTGAAAGCTTTGAAAGAAACAACTACATGTGCTTAAAGCTGGCAGAAGCAGTTAAAGCTTTATTTCTGAATGCTGAAAGTTTGAAATAGACAACTACATGTGCTTAAAGCTGGCAGAAGCAGTTGAAGCTTTATTTTGAATCCTGAAAGTTTAAAAGGAAACCGCTATTTGTGCTTAAAGCTGATAGAAGCAGTTGTAATGTTCTGTTCCGGTGAAAAGGGTCTTCTTTTTGTTCGAAGTTTGTGTGGAGAAGAATCCCATTTATTTTGCCATGCGTTGAGTTTTTGAATGCTCTTTTGGAAAGGAAAATAAAAATTCCTGTGTTTGCCTAAAACCCTCGAGTCACAACTTTATTGTTTGAGACCTCACAACTACAACTACAACGTCCCGGCCTATAGGCGACCGCCTGGGCACGGGGCGCGACAGTAGGGATGTTATAAAAAATTAATTTCATCCTGTCCTCAGAAACACCTCTTCCCTCTTAGGAATCTTTACATATGCCTGTAGGTGATAGCAGATTGCAAATAAGCAGGTCTGGCTGTCTCTCTACGAGCTCCTACTGATTCACAAGCAAAGAGTCACATTAAAGATCACTTTTTAAATGTATGAATTAAGGGGGCATTTACAAAGGCATTTACCCACCTTGCAGACCTGTTAGTGCTACTGAAGTGGTACCTATGGCTAACTAGGCAGCAGTGATGTTGAGCCGCTCCCCAGTTAGTGATATGTGGCAAAAATGAGGCTTAATTGATTATCATTGCGTTAGCTAACCAGGTAGTGGCTCAATATTGTTACTGCTCCGTTAGCCTCGCAGCAAGGCAGTGAACCCGGATATTCAATGTCAGGGCCGGTGGTTAATTGCATAGGCGGCACTAGCCCCCTAAGTTCTTTTGTACTCTATTAGCTTAATGCAGTAACAGGATTTTGCTGATGAAGCCCTATTAGAAAATGTAGCATACACTGACTGAAGCAAATAAGTATATATAATACTACTTTCTCCATGGGTGTATGCTGATGTGAGACATGGTATATATGTTAATTAAATGCCTCACTCCATGTTGACTGGATTGCAGGTTACAGTGATTTATAAAATCTTTGAGGGGCCTATTCAGTGGCGGTAGTTAAGCTATTTAAAGCGCCTAACTGCCGCCGCTTTACATATACCCGGATATTCAGTGCCGGAACGTATCCGGTTTCCAGCACTCAATGTCCGGGTTCGCAGGACAGCGTTGTTTCTATCCAGTTAAAGGCAATATTCCACCACTAAATGGCACCATCCCTGATCTGCCCACAGACCACTCCAGTTTTAAGCAGGAGTTTTTACACAATCTGTAGGAATATTCAGCAACACTAATCAGCTAGTGCCTCAGGTTCAGTGCATTTTAGCTGGTTAGCCACCTGGCTAAAATGCTTTGAATAGTGACCTCTTTGATAAATTATTTAGCTCATACGTTTTAAGTAGTAATTCCAAAGTATGTTATAATCAGGCACAGTGGATGTTTCCCTTCCCTAGATCTTTTATAATCTAAAGATAGCAGCTGAGGTAATGGAAGGTTCAGTAACTTGCCCAAGGTCACAAAGAATGGTTGTGGGATTTGAATGCAATGAGGTTGCTGTTTTAATCACCAGGCTCCTTCTCCACCCCTTAAATGCAAGCTTAGAAACACAGAAACATGACAGCAGAAAAAGACCATATGGCCTATGCAGTCCGCCCTTCTATACCAACTACTGTGGTCCCTTTTTTCTTTGAGATCTTCTGTGGTGGTCCCATGCTTTTTGGAATTCAGATAATAATAGGTTCCATTAGTCCAGCAAAACAATTATGCAAGGAAGGCACTGTATATGAACTTTTCTGTGGTATATAAACTTTTTTGTGGTCCATTCAGCATCTGGGGTATAATTCTAATTTTAGTCCAATGAAAGATATCACAAACTAAAAAATGGAATTGCATAGTTGTGTTGCTGTTTTACTTTCTAAAACACAGACGATCAGAGAGTGAGTCAATGGCAGTTAAGAATAACTAGTGGTATGTCAAAGTTATTAGGATTGATGGTAACTTAAAGGATGGAGTTTAGTGGAATGAAATATGTCTTCCCTGAATAATTTAATGTTTATTTCTAGTTTTAATAAAAGTTGGCTGAAGATCAATAGTAAAACTGCAATGGTGTTTCCTTTTGTTAAAAAAATATAAATCTTTTCATGGAGTTTGAGATTAAAGAGGAAAACAGCTCACTAATGTCCCAGTCAATCTTTTCTTGAAGATTTTCATTAAGCTTGCAGATTTTGAGTTCTCTGTGGACATTTTTGTGATTAAGAACTAAGCTCTGGCTGATAAGGCTCTCCCTGCCTCCACCAAGCAAGAACATCCCCCCTCATGATCCCCCCTCCCCATGATCATTTATCATTTCTCCCAGTCATGGAGGCCCTGCAAAGGGGCTCACCAACTCCATTGTACGAAAGACCCCCCCCCCCCCACCTATCCACCCACACCCTCCCCTCTCCCCAACACCTGTCCGGTGTCCAATTAGATCCTCCCTGGTGATCTAGGTGTGATTGGGGCAGGAACAACCCTCCTCCACTCCTGCCCTGGCTCTTACAGTCTTCAAAATGGCTCCAAGATCATCCCTTGCTAGTCTTGTGATTCCAGCAGTAGAACTTATATAGGTGGCGGTAACTGCAACTGTGCTATCGGCGGTCGTGACAGCTAGAATGCGGTATTGTCGTGCATGCCAGCTGCCACTGGCCAATCCACCTACTTGGCGCCCGAACCTGCCCTACCTTCTCCAGTGATGACAGTGCTGCATTGCACAGTCTGCACTTGCACCATGGTAGTGGAGGAGTAGCCTAGTGGTTAGAGCAACTGCCTAGTACCCAGAAGATCAAGGGTTTGATTCCTACTGGCACTCCTTGTGACTTTCAGCAAGTCACTTTACCCTCCATTGCCTCAGAAGAAAAGGCTGGCAATCTACTTCCAGTGATACATTTGCAAGAAAACCCAGAGATAGCTGGGTTGCTATGAGCCAACACTGACTTGATAGCACTAAAAAAAAAAAGTGGTTACTGCAGGGGGGTTACAGCATGCTATATCTGTGGTACCCACTTAACTATACTTTAGTAAAAGGGCCCCTATGGCAAGTAATAATCTGATGGTGTTTTCTGGTTGCCACAAAATGGCATTTATCTAAGTGATTGCTTTATTAGTAGGATATTGTTCCAGTATACAAGGTGTAGGTTGAGTGCTTACGCTAAGGGAGATGAGGATTTATGGCAGAACTATCTGCATTAGATTTAAATAATGTGCTATTCTTCCTGTTGACCCTTATTCACTGAAAATTATGCCCAACAGTAATTAAAGTGGGGTTTGTTTAAAACAGAAAAATGAATTGACTTCTTCAGTGCCAAGCAGGTTGCATTAGACCTAGGCAAGATGTGTCAATCTGTAAATTGCCTCTATGCTGAGTCAATTGAAACATTAATGTTGGCTGCAAACTGAAGATGATATAATAGTATTAAATCTTGCTAGGAGACTAATTGACACCCTATTTGATTTTCCAGCACTGAAAATGATAACACTGACATTTTAGACATAAGCCTCCCTAGCTCTACATATTGGAGTGAACTAGAAAGGCAACCGTCGGTACTTGGCCAACAATAATTGCAATGTTATATCAAAGAATGTCCTCTGAAACTTTTAAAACCAGACTTAAGGACTGGGCAAAATTAGGCAGGGAAAGAAAAAGAAAAAAATTGTGGAATCTTTTGCCCAAGGTTTTAATTTCTTGGAATACTGGAAGGGAAATTACAGAGTGGAAATTGCTGGCAAACAAAATACATTGCACAATACGATGGGATTTTGCCCAATATGTTGACAAAATAAGTGATGCTAATTTAATTACTTTAAAGGGATAATGCATTGATGATTAGAGTGTACTAAATGCCCTTAGCATGTGCTATCTGGATGTAGGGCCCATTTTATTCCTTTAGCTCTGCATCACATAGCACTCTAATACTATTAATGCATGCTAACCATTTGTAAATTACACACTTTTTTATTTCTTGTGGGAGTGGCCTAGTGTTCACTGTAATAGCCTGAGGAGGATGAAAACCAAGGCTCATATTCCACTTGCTGCCACTGATATGTTTTATGGCCTTGGGCAAGTCACTTTATCTCCTGTTAACCTCTCTCGTACTGTCAATGTCTGTCTATTATTGATTCCTCTGGCTTTCCCTAGTACATGGATTGTAAACCACCTAGATGTTCTGTACCCTAGTGGTATAAAAATCTTACAAATAAATAACATAAAATAAATACCTCAGGCACAGGCATCAACTGTAAACTCTTTGGGTAAGGACTTATTTTATCTGAATTCTAAAATACTGCAAGGCATGTGGCATCATTTGGAAAGATGCATTAAAATAATTTATTATGAAATGCTCTGCAGTCCAAGTAACTCTCCATCCAGAAAGCACGTGTCTGCTAAAGAGATCCGCAAGACCCAGTGTTCTTGTTGATGATGGGATGGGGATGACGAGAATTAAATGTTGTCTTACTGGTCCCAATTTCTGATTTACATCACAGTTCCACTCCCATACACTGTAATACTGCTTTATCCCACCCGAACATGTTGCTGGTATGTGTTAAGTCATATAAATACATGAACCGGCTGTTATATAATAGAATACCGGAATGCAGCTTACAGAAAATCACTTTTCTGTCTGCTTTACCCATTGATGTGTTGAATAATCCAATTTGTTTTTTAACACATGAAAAGACCGTGGTTTCATTTAGAAAATACATTCATACATTTATTCCTTTTGCTTAAGATATCTCTTCTTAACTGGCTGAGCCATTCTTGCTTATGTCATTCTAGGCCCTATTTCTATATGTGAACTAAGCTTTTGATGTGGAAAACTTGTTATTTAGCACAATCCCATTTTGGTCAATGGGAGTTTCATAATATGATCTTCCACATTAAAAACTTAGCTTGCATCAGTGAACAGGACTCTGCATGTCCTTTGTCTTAGAGCAGTGATCCTTCTTCCAATCTTCAGAACACAAAACCAGTCGGGTTTTCAAAAATGAATTTGCATGAGATCTGTATGCCCTGACTGCAGTGTATACAAATCCATATTCATTGTGGGTATCTTGAAAACCCTGGTGATTAAAAACACAGCTGCATGAGGCAGAGGTCTGGTGAATCTAAACATCTGTGGGATGGCACAGACATAATGCAGTTCTGTGTTATAAAAAGAAACTTTTAAAAACTCTGTAGATTAAATTTTTCTTTAGTTTCTTTGTAATTATGAGAAAAAAATATTATAAGAACTTACTGGAGGTCTCTGATTACATTGTCAATGGAGGCATGCACACTCATGTCATGATGTTGCAGATATGAATGCCACTTATGAAGACATGTAATATGTATGATATGTTAACAAGAGTGATCGATTCCGCTTTTACAATATCATGCTTAATTATGCCATTGTTCTTATCTGTCGATGCATCATAAAAACATTCATTTATACAGATTAACTAGTGTTCTGAGAAGAATCAGCATATGAGCACTTTGGTTGTATTTAGATGCACACAGGTGGGAAAGTTAAAGTTGAAAGAGCTTCTAGAGCACCACCACCTACTTATGTGTCCATAGAATTAAATGAAAATCAGATTGAAAAAGAGAAGTTTCCAAATAAATATTTTAATACACATTAAGAAGTAAGCCACATGCGTATCGCCATACTCCCATTATTTTTTCACCTGGAAAAAAGTATAAAGTGTGGGAACGGGAAAGGTAAGGACTGATCTTGTTTGAAGAATTATAATTGTTTTATGCTGTAGTTTACTTTCATTGTAACCACTTTGTTGTAAATTTGTGGAAAGTGGAATATGCAGTTAAATAAATAACACAATAGGCCATCTTCTTAATCTCTTTTAAGAGAAACACAATATTCCTACATGGAACTACAAACAGCTAATCTATAAAATCACAGTGACAGTTTATCTATGGTAAGCAAACTTCCTCTCTGACTGAATACAGACCTGTTATGTACCATATAGGTCTATCTCCAAACATCTTTAAAAGAGAAGGGGTCGCTTTCTCTCTAGGGGGCGCCATTGCTGCGCTTACCAACCAAACCTGACAAGGGTGAGCGGTCACTTGCTCTCCCGTTTTGCTCCAGTTTAAAAAGGCGGGAGTGAGGGATTTAATTAAACTAAAGCATCATTTCATTTGTTTGCATATTTCGCAGCATAAAATAGCTACGTTTTTCATCTGTTCTGTGCGCTCTTCTCGTATATCATTACAATTTGACTTTGAAGCAAATAAGTAAGTTAGAACAAGTCGTGAGCAGGAAAGTCAATTGTCAAGCAGCGGGTCTTGACGTTAGGTGTCTGACCTGGATTAATTCGCCCATTTGCCTCAGATACAAATTTAGATTATATAGATTATAAACCCTCTGGGGACAGGGAACTGCCCTGCTGTACCTGAAAGTAACTCGCCTTGAATCACTGAAAAGGCCTGAGCTAAATGCAAATACGTTTTACTAGGCGACTGAGGAAAGGCATGAAAAGCGCCTTCAGAAGGCATCACATTGTCAACGATCCAGACAATGTGCCCGGGAGTCCTTCGGCTGCGCTGCCAGTCGCGAGGAGCAGCAGTGCCTATGAGCGACTATCGCAGCGCCTCCCCGACCAGCCCGGCTGGAGGACTCCCGCTTAGCTCGGTGGGAACGTTGCACATTGCCTTCCTAAGCCTTCAGACAAGCAATAATAAGAGAGGGCAGCTTTTAGAGCTCTAATCTGACGGTGTTTCAGTGCGAAAAACTGGTACGATCATATAAGAAACTTCTGCAGTATCTGACCTTTGTCCCTAATTTAATTTAATGGAAAGTCCAGTGAACACCTTGAATTGCACGGGTTTTTCAGCAAGGGTGATGGCTTCTCTAATGTATGCATTTCTTTCTAAATGGCCACATGCAATGCAATTTACTGCAAAACGTTACTTGTGCTGCTCTTTGGCGGAAAGTTGTCCTATTTGGTACCTTTAGCGAAAAAACCTGGAGGTGTCTCTAGAAGGGCAGCTTGTGGGCATGCTGGATTAATGTCCCTAGGGAGGAAGGCACCGCTTTCAAAATTTGTTTAAGTATAGCGGGCATTTGGAATTCAACCTAACATAATCGCGTTGTGATTCCATGAAAATACCAAAACTGGTTTGATAAAACTAGAAAGCAAATATTTATTTTGTACACAAGAAAGCACCCATATGATATAGCTCCAGTAAAAAATAAATAGCTATTCACAATCGTGTCAAGTTTACAGTATAAGATAAAACTTTACAGCCGAAGCTAGTCTCATAATAGGGTGACCCTTAAAAAAATCGACACATAACCTGGCCAAAACAGACTACAGCAAACATTTGTGTGGCATTTAACCTTCATTTTGCCGAGGTGCCTCTTTCCACAAAAAGGGAAGCTTGGATTACCCACGTCACTGGGTATCGATCGGTCTCTTGAGCAATGTCTCCAAAAATGATAGCGAAATGATGACATGTAAAACTAATGGGCAGACACAGAGGACGAATCATCCGGCAGGTTTTAAAAAAATCTGTCGGTCGGGACATGAAATAAGTAAATTGTTATTTCAAACTATTAAAGCAACGTGTTGAAAGAACAAAGGTTGCTCCAAAAGGGGTGTGGGGGGGGGGGGGGCTCTTAGGTAGGTACTCGTAGGTTATTAACATTTTTTCAAACAAGTTAAAAATCAGCATTCTTGGAGTTGAACACAATGCTCATTCTAGCTAGTCCTAAAACGTCAATAATTAGGATAAAAAAACAACCATTTTCAATTTATACATGCACGCAATAGGAGAACCAACCACCTCCCCCCGGCTCCACGATCAGTCTGATTAATATATTAAGTCTATCTTCGTGAACACATCGCATAGGCTTTTCGTTGCTGCAATTTTCCAGCGGCTGTCATCGAGACAAAAAAAGGGCTGAACTTGTCCGAGCCTGAAGAAGCCCACGGGAGTCTCTGCGCGTTGCTTTTTCCTTGCGCTACTTCATAGTTATCGTGCACGGCGCAGCCGCGGGACAGTCCTTCTCCTTCACGACACCCCGCAGCACCACGTCCTTCTCCGCGCTCTGACATTTGTAATCCAGGGCTCGCTGCGCCGCGTAGCGCTTCTTCAGCAAACAGTGAACGAGCCCTATCAGGAAAATCATCACCAGCATGCCCACGATCACTCCCAGCAGGATCCCTAAGCCGAAGCTGTCCATCCCTGGCGGGGTGGCGGGGACATCGGTCACGGGAGTACTCGGAGAGGAGCCTTCGGGCTCCTCGGTGGCCGCGGAACCCTCGTAGTCCTCCGGCTGGCAAGTCACTTGGTCAGCTTGCAGGATCTGCCCGGGCGGACAAAGGCATTGATAGGAGCCGATGACATTGAGGCAATCGTGCGTGCAAGACACCCAAACGCACTCGTCCAGGTCGACGCAGTCGGGCTGATCGCTGCTGTCGTTGTCCACCACGAAGCCTTCCGGACAAAAGCAGAAGGTGCCGGTCAGGTCCTGGGTGCAGACGGCCCGGCAGTCGGTGCTGTTGCAGAAGAGCTTGCACTTGCCGGGCTGCTCGGGGTCCGGCACGTAGGGGGCGTCGCAGAGGCACTCGAAGCCGCCCGGCGTGTTCCTGCACTCGTGCTCACACGGCTCCTGCACGCCCTGGCACTCGTCCACGTCCTCGCACTTGCCCTCCACCATCTCGTAGCCCGGGAAGCAGCTGCACCTGAAGCTGCCCTCCACGTTGTCGCAGCGCTGCTCGCAGACGTCGGGGGTGCGCGCGCAGTCGTCGATGTCGCGGCACGTGCGCCCGTCGGCGCCCAACTCGAAGCCCTCCTGGCACATGCACGCGAAGGCGCCGCCCAGCGGCACGCAGAAGTGCTCGCACGGGGACGCCTCGCAGGGGCCGGGCGGCGGCTCGCAGCTCCGCCCGTCGGCGCCCAGCCGCTCCCCCGCGGGACACGAGCAACGCGCACCCTCGCACGCGTGCGCGCAGCCGCCGCGCTCCACCGCACAGTCCCAGGCGCTGGCCGCCTCGCGGCTCCAGCGCGCGTAGCGCCCCCTGGCGTCGACGGTGCACAGCAGCTGCAAGCCGAGGGCGGGCAGCAGCGCCCGGCTGCCGGGGGGTAGCGCCAGCAAGCCGTCGTCCTCGATGCCGAAGGGGGTGGTGTAGAGGACTGGTTGGGCAGGCGTCGCCGCCACGGGCTGGCAGGTCTCGGCGTAGGTGAACTCGCAGAGGAAGCCGTCGGTCTTGGCGGCACAGTCCTTCTCCTCCCAGCTCTCGTCGGCCAGCGCAGCGACGCAGCGTTGCTCACAGACGCCGCCGCTGCTGTTGCGCGCCCAGTTGCTGTAGTCGCTCTGCTCGTCGCCCGTGACCCACTGGAAGCCGCGCAGCCTCTTGCTCGCGTCCGCGCATCCCTGGCGCGGCCCGAGCCCGATCCAGAGCGCCGGCGAAGGGGGGTCACCGCCGGCTGCTAGCATTTGCGAGATGGCTTCGGCGGCCACGGTGGATCGCACGGTCATCAGATGCCCGCCCAGCTTCTCGCACATCTTGCCAGCTCCCTGAAAGCGCTTGCTCGCCCAGAATAAGCTGTAGCACGTCGTTTCGATGCAGACAGCCCTGTTCCTCGGCTGGTCCGTGGGGAAGGAAAGCGCGGGCTGGAGGGGCGCAAAGATCACCCCCAAAATCGCCAGCAGCAGCATGGTCCCGGGCGACAAGAAAAGAGTTCTGAAAATAAAAAAAGGCCCCCGCCGAGAGGAGGGATTGATAGGAAGAAATCCGCTTACTCGGAGAAGTGTGGGATGCGCGGCTGCAGCGGGAACCCGAGCGAAATCTGTGTCAAGTCTGAAAGTCGGTGCCCAAGTTTATAAACTCTGCGGCCCTCCCTGCAGCCCAAAGAAAGAAAGGAAGGAAGTTCCTAGAAGGAAGGGCTGGAGTTACTGGGGATGATTGAAGATCTGACGCTCACATTCACTGATTATTCTATTGGAAAATATGGAGGGCTTGGGAATACTTTATTTCGCTGGAACTGTCATAAATCTTAAATTTGAAGTGCACACGAAGAACTGCCAGAAGGGGGACATTTTGGAATCATTATATAAACATTGTCTAAACAACTGCCTTTCGACATCTTTTCAGATCAGTGTATGAACTATTTTATTGGTTGTATAATTTTATTTCGTATACATTCAGTGTTGTTCTGGATAAACCAAAAGAAGGTGTTATGGAAAAATATTTTACTAACGAACAGAAAATATACAGACTGAGGCTGCTCACAAGAAATCAGTCTGCTGTTAGTGATTACCAAAATGTGCCGTCATTATGGGGTCCTGCTCCTAAATTAAATTCTTTCTGCATTATGAGATAATGTAGAACAGACCTGCCTGTCAGTCACTAGGTAAAAGTCTCCTTCTATTTGAGAGATAAGTATAAAAAGGGGCCTGGAACCAGGAATGCCTGGCTTCCTTCTAGCAAAGTAGTTTGGGAGCAGGACTGGCTGATTTTACCCACTGCATCTTATTTGATCAGCCCAACCACTGCTACAGGTTGCAGACAACCCACAAGTCTGCTTGGCTTGACCCAGCTACAAGCTCAAACAGTGAATGAAGGGGAATACATATCCAAAGAGATTTAGAAAGAGAAGACTTCCCAACGCAGTCCAGTTACAGGAGAGACTGGTGGTACAGAGGGAAGAAGTCCCTAGAGTTCTCTCAGTTTCAGAAAAAGGAAAACAGCTCAGAATGGGGAGAGGACCTGTCTCCCAGGCGCTTCCCTATTTCACATCTGAGAAGGTCCAGTATGGAGTGAAAGGGACTTGTCTCCCAGGTGGATCCTTCTGGGTCCAGGGATATTCTTTAAATATTTTGCGTGTTTTAATACTTGCACTCTGGGGAGGAGAGTATACCCCTCTAAATTAGAGGGCTAGAGGAATGTGGCCTTTTATTATCCAGAGCATTAATCCACTGGGCGTGCATAAATGAGGTACCTTGCTCTGTGAAGGTGAAAGATGCAGGCTCTTACAAAGGGATGATCAGCACTGAGTGAAAAGGAAAGTGCCCCACCTAAGGACTACCAGGGAAAAGAACCAGGAGACAGAGCAGAGGAATTCTTAAAGTGCAAAGACTTTGATTTAAACTTGGGGGGTATTTTATTTATCATAGCTGCTGATGTCCATGTGTCTATTTTGACATTTTTGTCTCACTAATATTCTTCCAGTTTAGACTCTGATTCTAACTTCCCCCTTCAGAAGTAGCTTTTTACTTTGTTAGATACAGTGGCTTGCTCTACTCCATTTCTTCCTGTTGGACGCTTTAGCTGTCTGAAGAGGTGGCAGCTTCCCTGTTAGTGGGAATTTTGGAGTTTCTGTGGCTGGATCTGGTCTCACCCTTTTTGGCCAGTACCCTCTAAGGTGTAATACAGGTGTTGACAAAGAATATGGCCACCGAGTGGCCATGTGTTGGTTGTGTCTATGAAACTGATCAGGGGATGTGCCTCATTAAGTTACCCTTTAAGGCAGTGGTTCCCAGGCCAGTCAGGTTTTCAGGATATCCACAATGAATATGCATGAGATAGAAACATAGAAACATGATGACAGAAAAAGACCACATGGCCTATCTAGTCTGTCCTTCCATAACAACAACTACAACAGTCCACTTTTTACCTTTAGAGATCCTCTGTGTTGGTCCCATGCTTTTTTGAATTCAGTTACTGTCCTCATCTCTACCACCTCCACTGGGAGACTATTCCATGGATCCACTACTCTTTCTGTAAAGAAATATTTCCGCATATCACTCCTGAATCTATCTCCCTTCACCCTCATCCCATGTCCCCTCGTAGCAGAACTTGCTTTCAATTGAAAGAGGCTCTCTCCCTGAACATTTATGCCACGGAAGTGTTTAAACATCTCAATCATATCACCTCTATCCTGCCTTTCCTCTAAGGTGTACATATTAAGATCCTTAAGTCTGTCCTCATATGCTTTATAATGAAGCCCATTAATCATTTTAGTAGCAACCCTCTGCACCGACTCCATCCTGTTCACATCCTTTTGAAGGTGCGGTCTCCAGAATTGCACACCATACTCCAAATGAGGTTGCACCAAAGACTTATACAGAGGCATTATCACCTCCTTTTTTCTGCTAGCCATTCCTCTCCGTATGCACCCAAGCATCCTTCTAGCTTTTGCCGTCGCCTTTTCTACCTGTTTAGCTACTTTAAGATCATCAGACACAACCACGCCTAGGTCCCGCTCTTCTTTAGTGGACAAAAGTACTTCACCTCCTATACTGTATTGCTCCCTTGGATTGCTGCAGTCTAAATGCATGACCTTACATTTTTTAACATTAAATCCCAGCTGCCAAATTCTAGACCATTCTTCAAGCTTAGCTAGATCCCTCCTCATGTTATCTATACCTTCCTGGGTGTCTACTCTATTGCAGATTTTGGTATCATCTGCAAAGAGGCAAACCTTACCCGACAGCCCTTCCGCTATGTCACTAACAAAGATGTTAAAAAGAATCGGACCAAGGACAGATCCCTGGGGCACACCACTGGTAACATCCTTCTCCTCAGAGTGAGCTCCATTTACTTGTACTCTTTGTCGCCTTCCACCCAACCAATTTCTAACCCAAGCAGTAACTTTAGGGTCCATCCCTAGGGTGCTCAGTTTGTTTATAAGTCGCCTGTGAGGAACAGTGTCAAAGGCTTTACTGAAATCTAAATACACCACATCTAGACCTCTCCCTCGGTCCAACTCCCTGGTCACCCAGTCAAAGAAATCAATCAGATTTGTCTGACAAGACCTGCCCCTGGTGAATCCATGCTGCCTCGGATCCTGTAATCCGCTGGACTCCAGAAACCTCACTATTTTCTCTTTCAGCAGCGTTTCCAATAATTTACTCACCACTGAAGTTAAACTAACCGGCCTGTAGTTTTCAACCACATCCTTACTTCCGCTTTTGTGTAAAGGCACCACATGAGCCTCTCTCCAGTCCTTTGGCACCACTCCCGACTCCAACGAGGCATTGAAAAGGTCAGTCAGTGGAGTTGCTAGAACATCCCCAAGTTCCCTCAGTATTCTAGGGTGTATCCCATCCGGTCCCATCGCTTTGTCTACTTTAAGTTGAGCTAGTTTCTCACGAACACAGTCTTCTGAAAATTGTTCAAGATGTCCCTCGCTTCTGTTCTTATTTGTGGATGTTTTCTGAGGTCCTGCTCCTGGTTCTTCATCTGTGAACACAGAACAAAAATATTTGTTAAGCAATTCCGCTTTATCCTTATCAGCTTCTACATATTCCCCCCCTGCACCCTTGAGTCTGACAATACCACTTTTGCCCTTCCTCTTCTCACTAATATATCTGAAAAATGTATTATCCCCCCATTTTATTGCATTGGCTATTTCCTCCTCCTTTTGAATCTTTGCCTTCTTGACTACTTTGCTAGCTTCTCTAAGTTTTTCCAAATACAGATGCCTGTCTTCCTCTCTCTGTGATCTCTTGTATTTCATGAAGGCCTCCCTCTTTTTCTTCACTTTTTCAGCTACTTCCTTCGAAAACCATAGCGGTCTCCTGTTCCTTTTGCCTTTATTTATCATTTTAACAAAAAGGTTGGTTGCCCTTAAAATACCCCCCTTTCAGTTTTGCCCACTGTTTTTCTACATCCCCCAGCTGTTTCCATCCCACTAACGACTCCTTGAGGTATTGGCCCATCTTCGCAAAGTTAGTCTTCCTAAAGTCTAAGATCCTCACCTTGGAATGGATTCTAACAGCCCTAGTCCTAATACTGAACCACACCATCTGGTGATAACTGGATGCAAAATGATCTCCCACTACAACATCAGAAACACTTTCACCAGTATGGCCCCTTCACGTGTGGGGTCTGTTACCAATTGCCTGAATAGTTCTCCCTGTAGAGAATCCAAGATCTCCTTACTTCTAGATGACACTGCAGCAGGAATGTGCCAATCAACATCTGACATATTGAAATCTCCCATCAGTAGCACTTCCCCTTTCCTAGCAATGCTGTGTATGTCTTCAACTAACTCTCTGTCCACCTCTTCCTATGTCCACTGTTTCCATTGTATGCAGATTTTATCTCATGCATATTCATAATGGATACCCTGAAAACCTGATTGGCCTGGGGATACCGAGGACTGGGTTGGGAACCACTGCTTTAAGGGAAAGCTCCTTTTTGCGAAGGATCTGGAGAAACTGGTAAAGGAACTTGGAGAGAATAAGGTACCGAGGCTCCCAGAGGATAGGCCCAGGGGTACTGGCACATTTCAGTGGTGTGGAGTCATTTTTGTGAGGCTCATAGGTCCTGTCCTGGGTGGCAGACAGGTTCTCAAAGGAGTAGATTCCTGTCCAAACGTCAGTCCTTTTGTGGTGCCCATAGAGGAGGATGCAAAGGGGAACAGCGGGACCTCTGCTGCCCGCAGTACCCAATGAGGGTTGCTTTATCAGTGGGTCCTGGAGGTGATTTGTGAGGGTTATGCCCTCGAGTTCTCTCGGTCGCTTCCTGATGCATTGTTGGAATCCCCTTGCAATTCACCCCTTCCAGTACATCTGTAAGAGTCTCGACAAGACTGATACTCCATCTACTTTATGGTTTTCAAAAAGGAGGGTACCAGTCAGCCCATCTTGGATCTCGAACATGTGAACAAGCTGTTTTGCATTCCTTGATGACATCTGTCATAGTGGCCGTTTGGACTGGCAAGTTCCTTCCAGAGCTGGCCCAAGGGTTTCTGCTGCCCTAGGCAGAAACCCCGGCCTTGCTGACCCACCCCACTGACATTTCCCCCCCAGCTGAACCTGCCCCCCCCCCCAGCTGATGCCACCGCCCCCCAGCTGCCACCGATCTGGTAGGAACATCAGTGGTACTTACATTTCACTGTCCTGGGGTGACACTTTCAGTTCCGGGCCTTGCTATTTGGAATGGCCATTGCTCCATGGAACTTCTTAAAGGTCATGGTGGTATCGCACCTGCTAGCTGCAAGTTGAGAGTGTTGGTGTATCCTTACCTGGATGATTGACTCATATGGGTGAAATAGTATCAGGAGAGTGAGGTGGCAACAACAACAGTGTGCAGCTTCATGAGAGTCTGGGCTGGGTTGTCAACTTCCCCAAAAGCAAATTGGTCCTCTCTCAGTTGCTAAAATACCAGGGTGTGCTCTTTGACACTCGATGGGGGGAGGCTTTTCTCACTTAGAAGATGACCCAGAAGTTTCAGCCGCAAGTGTTTCAGTTGCTACATATGCCCAGACCAATGTTGTGACCTTATCTGCAAGTTTTGGGGCTAATGGTAATGGCACTAGATCTAGTTCCTTAGAGTAGGGCTCACATGAAACTGCTTCAGATGTCCCTGCTGTCCAGGTGGTCTCCTCAGCAGCAAGAGTTATTCACAGTTCGTCCCCTGCCTGGTGGCTGAGTGTGACCAATCTCCACCATGGGATAGATCTGGAATCACCCGAGTGAATCCTGGTGACCACGAATGTCAGCCTGAGTGGAGGGGGCAGGGGGGCCCACTGCCTGGGCAGAATAGCCCAAGAGCGCTGGTCTCAGGAGAAGGCTCAGTGATCCATAAATTGCTTAAAGACAAGAGCCATCAAACTTGTTCTCCAGTCATTTTTGCTTTGACTGTGGGAAGGAGCAGTACGGGTCCTGTTGGACAGTGTGACAGCAGTGGTCTTCATGAACTGCCAGGGTGGTACCAGGAGCCAGCAGGTAGCAGACAAGGTGGCTCTTTTGCTAGCCAAGGCGTAAGAGAAGGTAGCCACTCAATGGCTTGCTTGGAAGGGTAGGAGAATGTTCTGGCAGACTTCTTCAGGCAGTCTCTAGGTCCCGAGAGTGGGATTTGACAGAGACAGCCATTGGGGGGCTCTGCTCATGGATCTGACAGAGATCCAGGGACCAGGAGTGGCCCAGCAAGGGATGACTCTACATGCTTCTTCCATGGCTGCTGATAGGAAGAGTGCCTCAGTGGATTGAGAGGAATCTGCAGTTAGTGGTTTTGTTGGTGCCAGACTAGTCAAGAAGACCTTGGTAAGGTGATTTGAGGAGGATGTTAGTGGGAGAGCTCCTGTTTTTCCAGCAGTGGAAAGGTGCCTGGTACAGTCTGATCAACATAGGCGTGAGTCAGTTCTCTTTTACAGCCTGATCCTTGAGAGGGTGAGATTTTTAAGGAGAGGCTACTTGGGAGGTGGGAAGGGTAATTTTTACCCTTCTTTATGAAAGTAAGAGTTCCACCTCCCTTGTATATATCCTTATGTGGACATTTTTGAGGCCTGGTGTTAGTATAGGGGCATCATTGCCCTGATGTCCTACTTATTGGATATTTTGAGTTTCCTGTAGGCCAAATTGTCTATATTTGCAAGGAATTAAGACCAATGGCAGTTGCATGCTATAGCAGTTCCACACAGTGGTGCCCTCTGGGGGCGCATCCAGATGCTGGTTGTTTCTTGTGTGGGGTCAAGCATGTGAGACCCCTGGCACAAGTGGTAGTACCTACTTGGAACTTGAGTATTGTCGCGCACCCCCCTGGTGGCCAGTGGTCGCAAGGGCAGGTGGGACATAAAATATTATTGTTATGATAGGAGAGTCCTTTAAGAACCAAGTGGAACTTGGTCTTAGTGGTTTTTAGCTCCCATCTTTAAATAAATCCATGAAAGCAGAGTGGTGGGAAGAAAAAGGCATTTATTCCCTTTACGCATGGGTTCAAAATCGGGTTACAACTCAAAGCAAATGTCCTTAATTCAGGAATGAAGGAAAAACTGTTAAACCTCACAGTATTAGCAGTGCTCAAAAACAGCTTCAAGCTTGAACCACATTTTCATTATTCTTCTGCTTAGCAAATTAAAGACACTCTGAAGACAATACAAGCAGTTCATAAGTCCAGCAAAGACTCTATGCTACTGGAAATACAGAGAGAGCAATCCATCTCTTCCTCTGATAACTGCTCAACCAGTTCCACTTGCATTGGCTCTGGAGAAGATATGTCTACCTCTGTGTCATCAGTTTCTTGGACAATACGTTCTGGAGGTTTATATATCTCCTGAAGCACTTGCCAGTGTCTTGGGCCTAGCCTGGGGCATTGGCCACGTGCTATATTAGAATTAGCTGTGCTTTCTCTTCTCAAAGGTTTTACACCACCTTCACAAGAACTTTTAAAAGGTACAGCTTTCCTCCTAGGAATGTAGTTAGCATACCTTGTATTGCAGCAGCATGAAGACGAGAGGTTTTCTCCTTTTGCTTGTTTCCCCCACTCAGAAGCTTGGTGCCAATCTTTTCTTTGAAAGTTTGGTTTACCTTTCAGCCTTGGAATCAGCTCCCCTGTTAAGCGCCTGCTTCTGCATAAGCCCAGTTCCTGACTTCCCTGCTCAGCCTGGCTCTGCTTTCCCATCTGATTCTCCTTTGGTTCCTGCTTGCAATTAGTGCATTGCTTTCGCCTCTGCCAGCAAACAGCTTTCTCTCCAGCTTGACCCGGTCCTTCTCTAGCTCGAGGTGGTCCTCTCCTAGCTTGAGCTGGTTCTCCTCTTGCTCCTGGTGGTCCCCCTTTCCAGTCTTCCTTCCTCTCCTTATAAAGCACTCCTGCCTTTGAGGAATGTGAACTGTTTGTCAGGTGCTCTTGACCAGCTGGGCGTGGCCCTTCAGTCTCTCTGAATGTACTCCTGCTCCCTCTAGCTGGTTCCTGTGAATATTGCACCTTGTGCACATCTTTTTCTTTCTGACAAACAGTTTGTTTTTTTTCATATTGGCTTTCATCAGCCTTTGCTGCATGACAGTATGCTTCTTGAAGCATCTTTTGAGCTGCTGCAGAGTTCTTCTCTTAAGGATTTGACTCTGAAGGTGGTATTCTCTGTGGCTATCTATTCGGATTTCAGACCTGCAGGCTCTGTCTTGTTGACAGCCCTTTCTGGTAATCTCGAAGGATAAGTGCTGATCTGTCCAGCCCATCTTTTGTTCCAAAGGTGGTGTCTCATTTCATATGAGTCAGTTGGTTTGTTTTAGTATGAGATTATATTAATCATTATTTATTATTTTGTCTTGTTATAGTTTTATTGTATAATGTATGTTAATGGAATTGTTTCTATTTTGATTTTTGCTATGATGTTGTTATTTGAATTCTTATGATGATATATTACTATTGGAAAATTATGGTTTCATTATTTATGGTTGTTGGTTTTATTGTACATTTTTAATTATTTATTTTATTTATTTATTTATTTAACATACATTTGTATGCCGCTACTTCCAGCGATCAGTAGCGGCTTGATTACAGGCGTGAAAATGACAAATCATGACAGAAATTTTGATGAAATATACTATTGATTTGATAGGGAAAGCACAACATAGCACACAGTTAGGGGTCTCAAAGAGGGGTCAAAGTATTCACATATTCACATATATACATAACAGCATCAAAGATCTGTCTAGGTCAGGGGTCTGCAACCTTTAAGACGTAAAGAGCCACTTGGACCCGTTTCCGAAGGGAAAAAAAAAACTGGGAGCCGCAAAACCATTGCGACATTTAAAACAAATCTAACACTGCATATATTGTTTCTTACCTTAATGCTATATACGACCCCCTACTTTTCCTGTTAAAATATAGGTGTTTGGCCTATACTCGCCGTATAAGACTACCCCTCTTCCTTCACACACCAAAAAAAAAAAGCCAGAAAATATCACAACAACAAGTAACAATATTTGATTTCAAAATTATGATGATTTTGTAGTCAAATCACTAATATGAAATAAAATTATTTTTTCTACCTTTGTTGTCTGACCAATTTATTCTTTGATCATGCTGGTCCCGATCTGAGGCTTCTGCTTTCCTGTCTTCTCTTAGCTCTCTTTCTGTGGTCTATGGTCCATCTGCCATTTCTTATCTCTTCTTTCGTTTTCTTCACTTCTTTCCATCAGCCTATTTCCAGTCCCAGTAACCCTCCCCAATATCAGCCCCTTTCCAGTCCTCACTCCCAGTACCTTCCAGTGCTAATCCCCCCTCAACCCCATTACCAGTGCTAGCCTCCCCTAATCAGCCCAATACCAGTCCTACCCCCCATCAGCTCATTACCAGTCCTAGCCTCCCCTAATCAGCTCATTTCCAGTGCTCGTCCCCTCAACCCCATTACCAGTGCTCCATCCCTCCATGTCAGCCCCCTCCCTCCCTCCCTCCATGTCAGCCCCCTCCATCCCTCCATGTCAGCCCCCCTCCCTCCATCCATATCAGCTCCCTCCCTCCCTGTCAGCCCCCTCCATCCCTCCCTGTCAGCCCCCTCCCTCCCTCCATCCATATCAGCTCCCTCCATGTCAGCCCCCTCCATCCCTCCATGTCAGCCCCCCTCCCTCCATCCATATCAGCTCCCTCCCTCCATGTCAGCCCCCTCCATCCCTCCATGTCAGCCCCCCTCCCTCCATCCATCCATCCATATCAGCTCCCTCCCTCCATGTCAGCCCCCCTCCCTCCATGTCAGCCCCCCTCCCTCCATCCATCCATATCTGCTCCCTCCCTCCATGTCAGCCCCCCTCCCTCCATGTCAGCCCCCCTCCCTCCCTCCATCCATATCAGCTCCCTCCCTCCATGTCAGCCCCCCTCACTCCATCCATCCATATCAGCTCCCTCCCTCCATGTCAGCCCCCTCCATCCCTCCATGTCAGCCCCCCTCCCTCCATCCATCCATATCTGCTCCCTCCCTCCATGTCAGCCCCTCCCTCCATCCATATCAGCTCCCTCCCTCCCTCCATGTCAGCCCCCTCCATCCCTCCATGTCAGCCCCCCTCCCTCCATCCATATCAGCTCCCTCCCTCCATGTCAGCCCCCCTCCCTCCATCCATCCATATCAGCTCCCTCCCTCCCTCCATGTCAGCCCCCCTCCGTCCATGGCAGCCCCCGCCATCCCTCCATGTCAGCCCCTCCCTCCATCCATCCATATCAGCTCCCTCCCTCCATATCTGCTCCCTCCCTCCATGTCAGCCCCCCTCCTTCCATGTCAGCCCCTCCCTCCCTCCATCCATATCTGCTCCCTCCCTCCGTCAGCCCCTCCCTCCATCCATTTCAGCTCCCTCCCTCCATGTCAGCCCCCCTCCCTCCATCCATCCATCCATATCTGCTCCCTCCCTCCATGTCAGCCCCCCTCCCTCCATGTGAGCCCCCCTCCCTCCATCCATCCATATCTGCTCCCTCCCTCCATGTCAGCCCCTCCCTCCATCCATATCAGCTCCCTCCCTCCCTCCATGTCAGCCCCCCTCCCTCCATCCATCCATATCTGCTCCCTCCCTCCATGTCAGCCCCCCGCCCTCCATCCATATCTGCTCCCTCCCTCCATGTCAGCCCCCCTCCCTCCATCCATCCATATCTGCTCCCTCCCTCCATGTCAGCCCCCCTCCCTCCATCCATCCATATCTGCTCCCTCCCTCCATGTCAGACCCCCTCCCTCCATCCATCCATATCTGCTCCCTCCCTCCATGTCAGCCCCCCTCCCTCCATCCATCCATATCTGCTCCCTCCCTCCATCCATATCAGCTCCCTCCCTCCATGTCAGCCGCCCTCCCTCCATCCATCCATCCATATCAGCTCCCTCCCTCCATGTCAGCCCCCGCCATCCCTCCATGTCAGCCCCCCTCCCTCCATCCATATCAGCTCCCTCCCTCCATGTCAGCCCCTCCTCCCTCCATCCATCCATGTCAGCCTCCCTCCATCCATGTCAGCCCCCCTCCCTCCATCCCTATCAGCTCCCACCCTCCATGACAGCCCCCCTCCCTCCATCCATCCATATCAGCTCCCTCCCTCCATGTCAGCCCCCTCCATCCCTCCATGTCAGCCCCCCTCCCTCCATCCATATCTGCTCCCTCCCTCCATGTCAGCTCCCCTCCCTTCTTCTGCAGCCGCGGCTCCCTGCCTCTTACGGAACCGCGGCTGTGCTTTTAAAATCATCTCGGAGCCCTTCCTGTCTTGACGGGCTCCGTGCAGCATTGTCCCGCCTCCAAACTTCCTTTAGAGGCGGGACAATGCTGCACGGAGCCCGTCAAGACAGGAAGGGCTCCGAGATGATTTTAAAAGCACAGCCGCGGTTCCCTAAGAGGCAGGGAGCCGCGGCTGCAGAAGAAGGGAGGGAGCCCATAACGCCATAAATACCGGGCGGGCAGTGTGCTCCGGAGCCGCGGCAAAGGTGAGAAAGAGCCGCATGCGGCTCCGTAGCCGTGGGTTGCCGACCCCTGGTCTAGGTGATGCCGTAATGGGATTGGAAAAGATGGGTCTTAAGTTGTTTTCTGAAGTCCTTTAGGTCGTTGATCTGTCGTATCTCGTGAGGCAGGTGGTTCCAGAGCATGGGAGCCAAATAAGTGAAAGCCCGGTTGCTTGTCCGCATATTGACTGTTCTTAAGCTGCTTGGTATGCAGAGGGTGTTCAGGTTCATGGTCCGTCTGCTTCTGTTGAGAGGTTGAGTGGTGATGAGGTTAGAAAGGAACGAGGGGGATACTTTGTGGATGATTTTGAATATTGTGATTAGCACTTTGTATATTATTCGTGCCGGGATGGGTAACCAGTGTAGCTCAATCAAGACTGGTGTAATGTGATCTACAATTATTGCATTTTGCTTAGGGCAGTAATATGAAGCAAGCAATAATTTAATACATTTCAGTTACAGAACATCAAATTATGTTTCTGGTTTATAGGACAGATGATAAAATACATTCAAATGCATGGGGTGATATGGACTGTTTTTATTGTTTTATGATAGTACATGCTGTGATATGAGATGTATTGACTGTGTTTTATCATTAGACTGAACAGTGATTAACTGTAGAAAGAGGAGAGGGGGTGGCCTCTCACCCAAGAACCATGGGGGCCCTCAGCAAAATTTAATTTGGTGGTCCCTCTTTAGAACTTATGCTATTGTTTGTAAAGGAGCTGGTTCCAGTTCCCTAGTAAGAGCGGGGAGTGTGATGGTGTTGTATTTTGACAATGCATATTGTCATTTTGTGTGTGCTATTATGCCTATTGTGAGATGTGTTTATGCAGAAAGGTGTGAGTAAATCGACATAATATTGCATTATAAAAAGCAAGTTGCTGCTGCAAAGCTTCTAAATTACTCCTCTGTTGTCTTGACCCATACCATGTTCTGTTATTTTATATATAGCCTCTGATTTTAGGTTTTAACCAATAAACAACACTGATGTAAAAAAAATAATAGAATGTGTGCTTGTTGGATAAACACTGTGCTTGCTTAACCCTCTCCTGGTCCACCCATGTCCTCCACTCTGCTCCTGTATTCTCTCTGTGCCCAACTCCTCAGCCACACAAATGTATGTATTTGATTCATCTGGAACAAGCATCCCAAAACAGCATCTGTGCCATGAAAACATCAGCAAGCACTAACCTAGAGAAATAGTCTGCTCACTGTTGCTCCTTGTGATCTTGGGTAAGTTGTTTAACCCTCCATTGCCTCAGGTACAAACCGGGATGGTGCTATGCGCCGTGTTGGCACATAGCCCACCCCCCTTTTGCCTAACCTGGATTTTCAATGCCAGGTCATATTCGGCCCCGACATTGAAAATCCGGGTCTCGCCGCACAACCTAGAAGCTGCAGGAGCTAGCTGGGTAGTATCAATTTTCGATGCTACCCATTTAGCCCCTGCACCTGAAAGATAGGTGAGGAAAAACCTTGCCTATCTTCAAGGTGCAGAGGGCTAAGCAGGTAGCATTGAAAATCACTGCAACCCAGTTACCGCTTTCCTTTGCCCCGGAATGCCCCTAACACGCCTCCATGCTAACCGCATAGCATCTGGGCACGTTAGGGACATATCTGGGATTTTTGAAGGGCACTATCCAGGTAGGTGCCCTTCGAAAATCCCAGATAAGGCATTTACATGGGTAACTAGGTCAGTTCCCCATGTAAATGCCTTAAAAAATCGGGCCCTTAGATTATAAGTCTTCTGGAGAGATGAAAAAACTTACTTTACCTGAATATAACTCGCCTTGAAGGTGTGAGATAAATCCACTCCCCCCCCCCCCTTTTCTTACACTTAAATAAAATAAACAACTAAGCTCAGAGGGGTAGATATTCAGACTGTCTGCCCGACGTTGTGGCCAAAAACAAAACCGGTTATACAGTGCTGGAGCCTGTCTGGCACTGAATATCCACATTCGCCGGCAATCGGTCTTGCTATGTGGTTAGTTGTGATTATTCAGCTGCTAACTGGATAGTAAGATCTGCATAAAATTAGGACAACCATTGACTTGCTTTAACTCTATGTAGTTTGTCATTCTAGTTAGTGGGAGGATATTTCCGCTAACTGGGACTGCCAGAGCTCCGCCCAGGAGCTGCACATTTCTACGGCAGTCTGTGGGGATATTCAGCAACACTAAATGATTAGTGCCACTGAATTGGGCAGAGTGGGGTTATGTGGTTTGCAAGTCCTGCAAACCACATCAACCCTTTTGAATATTGACCACAGAAAGTAACTGTACACTCATAGTAACATACAGTAACATGACAGCAGATAAAGACCAGTATGGTCCATCTAGTTTGCCCAGTAAGATGGCCGGAGTAAGATGGCAGGAGTAGGTGCCACTCTGTGCAGGCCACCCCTCCCCATGTCTTTGTTTAGGGGTGAAACCACCGCTCCATGCAGGACACCCCTATTTGTTGAGAAGTTAGATGGTTCAGTTAATTTTGATTTTATTCTGTTCATTGTGTCTGTCCCATTCCATTTTGAATTGAATAATGTGAAATAATTGAAAATTCCATTTTGAATAATTGTGAGTCTGTCTCCCCATATTTGTCTTTTTTTCTAATTGTCCTCAGTGGTGGGTTCCTTACTTTACTCCATTGTGTGTGCCAATAGTTCAGGAACAGCCTACTAGCTAGTGACACTTAGGTTCCAGCCCCCCCAAACCCCCAACCCCACCCCCCCCAGGGGCTACATTGCCTATATAGTGGTCACAGACGTGCCATCTATCATTCCAAACTTGGGTTAAAAGCCACATCGTATTCTTCTTTTCTTCTTCTTCCTCTTCTGGGACTGCATAAACATGTCGTGTATTCAGTGCAATAACTGCGGTACGTTCATTCAAAGACAAATCATTTGGAAACTAAGAGCTTGTCCTATATGTCTAAAGTCAGCTGCCATGCATGAAGAACTAACTCTACTAAGGAAAGACATAGCTGCCATGCATATAGAAGTATCTCTACTGAGGGAGGAACTGGCTGCAATGAAGCGCACCTCTCCTAAGATACAAACTGAACAAACTCCACCACCGGTCCCACAAAGAACCAAACGCCCCAGGAACAAATGGATCACAGTGGGTTCTGGTAGATTGCGACCTGTAACACAAAGACATCCTATACATCAAGAGATATCCCTGCACAATGCCTTCTCTGCCTTGGCTAATGAGGATGCCCAATTCAAAGAACCTGAAGGGCCTTTAAATGAGTCAGACAATGCCCAATCCCCTGCTAAAGCACTAAATATGAAGAAAACCTCACCAAACAGAAAACTACTACTAATTGGAGATTTCATCATCAGAGGCACCAACTTGGGAACACAGTTCAAAGGAGAGAAGATAGTCATTTGCCTACCAGGCTCTTCAGCCAGCAGGAATACAAACCAAGTTGTTGAATTACTTAGTGCAAAAAGTGAACATTCCAAACTTGATGTTATTATCCACCTAGGCACAAACGACTTGGCTAGGAACAGTGCCTCTACAGCCCAAAAGGACTTCCAATCTCTGGGGGAGAAACTCAAGCACGTTGTTAACACTGTTGCATTCTCAGAGGTTCTACCTGTTCTTGGTAAGGGGACAAAAAGACTGCATCGCATTAACAGCTTTAATACATGGCTCCAGACCTGGTGCAGAAAAGAAGGATTCAGATTTATTGGCAACTGGGACAACAGATGGATCAACAAGAGACTATACTGTGCTGATGGACTACATCTCTCTTCCACAGGGAAAAGAATCCTAAGTGAAAAATTCAGGCAGTATGTGGACATGCATTTAAACTAGGAAAAGGGGGTGACGGATGTGGAAGGTCAACATCTGCATGCCACCCCCAACAAAAGCAGAACAACATCAGAAACAGCCACACTTTTAAACCACACATCAAAAACATGTGGGAGGAAGTGGGCAGAACAAAATCAATGCAAAATACACACAAGCCAGGAAAGTGCTGGAAAGCAATGAGCACAAATGCTCGAAGCTTAGCCAACAAAATTCCAGACCTGGAAGCCCTAACGGTGGAAACAGACTTGGACATTGTGGCCATTACAGAAACATGGTTTAATGAATCACATGATTGGGATATAGCCATAGCTGGCTATAATCTATTCAGGAGGGACCGAGAAAATGGAAAAGGAGGAGGAGTAGCCTTGTATGTCAAAAGCAATATTAAAGCTACTGAAATGCAGGGTACATGGGGAAAAGAAGAAGCGCTCTGGATTGCGTTGGAGAGAGGAGATGGCACTGTCATCCATATTGCTGTAGTCTATAGACCTCCGACTCAAATTGAAGAGAGAGACAATGAATTGATTAGAGATATTGCCAAGATAGCATCAAAGGGGGAAGCAATCATATTGGGTGACTTTAATCTACCTGATGTGGATTGGATTACTCCTTCTGCACATCTGGAAAGAAGCAAAAGAATTGTGGATGCTCTCCAAGATGCATTATTTAGACAAATGGTGATGGAACCAACCAGGGAAAGCTCAACGCTGGATGTAGTGCTCACCAACGGTGATAGTGTGTCAAATGTCTGCGTGAGTGCCCCTGTGAGCAACAGCGACCATCACACGGTGTGGTTTGAAATAAAAGCCATGGCACAGGCCAATCATAGCAAGCTCAGAGACCTAAACTTCAAATACACTAACTTCAATCAAATGGCAGAGTATGTAAAGGAGGAGATGACGGGGTGGGAAGAGATAAAGGAAGTGGAATTGCAATGGGCTAAACTAAAGGAGGCATTGAAAGGAGCAACAGATAAATATGTAAGAAAAGTAAATAAAAGCAAGAGGAGAAGGAAACCTATTTGGTTTTCCAAAGAGGTGGCTGCTCATATAAAGGCAAAAAACACAACTTTTGCAAAATTCAAAAGCTTGCAGACCGAAGAACACAGAAATGAATACAGGATCAAACTCAAAGAGACAAAACGAGAAATAAGGATAGCAAAATCAAAGGCAGAGGAAAAGATGGCTAAAGATGTTAAGGGTGGCAACAAAAATTTCTTCAGGTATATTCGGGAAAGGAAAAAGATCAGAGTTGGAATTGCAGGACTCAGAAGTGCTGGGAAAGGACTCGTGGAAAGTGACACTGAAAAAGCAAAATTGCTAAACAATTACTTCTGCTCTGTGTTTACTAAAGAAGATCCTGGGGATGGACCAGCTGTGACTCCCAAATATAAAAATGGGAATGAAGTAGATACCACACCATTCACAGCAGAAGGGGTGTTAGAACAACTTGCTAAACTGAAAGTGGACAAAGCCATGGGACCGGATGGGATACATCCCAGGATACTGAAAGAGCTCAGAGAGGTTCTTGAAGGACCGTTAAAGGATGTCTTCAACAGATCCTTGGAAACAGGAGAGGTTCCTCAGGACAGGAGAATGGCTGATGTCGTACCTCTACACAAAAGTGGTGACAGGGAAGAAGTGTCAAACTACAGACCCGTGAGCCTTACCTCGGTGGCAGGAAAAGTAATGGAGGCGCTCCTGAAAGAGCGAATAGTGAACTTTCTGAAAACCAACAGCTTGCAAGACCCGAGGCAACATGGTTTTACCGAAGGACGATCTTGCCAGACAAATCTGATCGAGTTCTTTGACTGCGTGACGAGGGAACTAGATCAGGGGCATGCAATGGATGTCATCTACCTGGATTTCAGCAAAGCCTTTGATACTGTTCCTCATAGGAGGCTTATCAACAAACTCAGTAGCTTGGGAATGGGTCCCAAGATGGTAAACTGGATTAGAAATTGGCTGACTGACAGACGACAGAAGGTGATTGTACATGGAGCTCACTCGGATGAGAGGAAGGTGATTAGCGGGGTGCCCCAGGGTTCGGTCCTGGGCCCGGCACTGTTCAATGTATTTGTGAGTGATATTGCTGAAGGACTGAATGGAAAAGTCTGTCTTTTTGCAGACGACACAAAAATTTGCAACAGAGTGGACTCCCCTGAGGGAGTGGTTAACATGAAGAAAGATCTACAAAAGCTGGAAGACTGGTCTAAAGCTTGGCAACTACGATTTAATGCAAAAAAGTGCAGTGTCATGCACTTGGGTAGCAGAAATCCAAGAGAAATGTACAAGATAGGGGGAGAAAGGTTGGTATGCACAGTTCAGGAAAAAGACCTTGGTGTGATTATCTCTGCTGATCTCAAGGTGGCAAAACAGTGCGACAAGGCGGTGGCAAAAGCCAGGAGGATGTTGGGCTGCATACAAAGAGGGATTACCAGCAGAAAAGAAGAGGTACTTATGCCACTGTATAGGTCACTGGTGAGGCCTCACTTGGAATACTGCGTTCAGTTTTGGAGACCATATCTTGCAAAGGATGTAAAAAGACTGGAGACTGTTCAGAGGAAGGCGACCAAAATGATTTGGAGCCTGCGTCAGAAGCCTTATGAGAAGAGACTTGAAGACCTAAATATGTATACCTTGGAGGAAAGGAGGCACAGGGGAGATATGATTCAGACCTTTAAATACTTAAAGAGAAATGATGAACAAACAAACCTCTTCCAAAGACGGGGAACCTGTAAAACTAGAGGGCATAACATGAAACTGCAAGGGGGTAAATTGAAAGGCAATGTCAGGAAATATTTTTTCACTGAAAGGGTGGTGGATGCTTGGAATGCCCTCCCGATGGAAGTGGTAGGGGCGAACACGGTGACGGAATTCAAAAAGGCATGGGACAAACACAGAGGATCCCTTACAGAAATAGGAAAAAAAACAAAATAAACGGTACCATCTAACTTCCGAACCATATAACGTCTCAACAAATAGGGTGTCCTATATGGAGTGGTGGGTTTACCCCTGAACAAGGATATGGAGAGGGGTGGCCTGCGCGGAGCGACAGGTGCACCTACTCTTGCCATCTCGCTGGGCAGACTGGATGGACCATGCTGGTCTTTATCTGCCGTCAACTACTATGTTACTATGAATTCTGTCACCGTATTCGCCCCCACCACCTCCATCGGGAGGGCATTCCAAGCATCCACCACCCTTTCAGTGAAAAAGTATTTCCTGACATGGCCTTTCAATTTTCCACCTTGCAGCTTCATGTTATGCCCTCTTTGTTTTACAGCTTCCCCGTCTTTGGAAGAGGTTTGTTTGTTCATTATTTATTTTCATTCTCTTATATACCACGCTATTCTGCATCAGTGTGGTTTACATTGAACAAACTGAAATTACATTGAACAGGGCATTATAAATTGGAGATAACTATTTTACAGGGAACCTGGGCTATGGAGGGTTAAGTGGCTTGCCCAAGACCACAAGGAGCATCTGAGGGACTAGAAACCCCAGTCCTTCTGGCCCAAGGTTGCTGTCCTCTAGTGGGATTTGAACCCCCGACCTTCCAGCCTGAAGTACCTTGCCCCAACCACTAGGCCACTCCTCCACTCATTATTTCTCTTTAAGTATTTAAAGGTCTGAATCATATCTCCCCTATCCCTCCTCTCCTCCAAAGTGTACATATTTAAGTCTTCTTCTCATAAGGCTTCTGACGCAGGCTCCAAATCATTTTGGTTGCCTTCCTCTGAACAGTTTCCATTCTTTTTACATCCTTTGCAAGATACGGTCTCCAAAACTGAACACAGTATTCCAAGTGAGGCCTCACTGTAGCAGGAAATCTATTATCTATTCAAAGTCTGTCCCTCCAACCCTCAGATGAAAACACAGAGACAGACCGGTATGCAAACACATGCTGTTTATTGTGCGCACAGTCTCAGGCAGAGCCGGCACCCTGAACAAAACGATCTGAGAGAGCGAGGTGAGGTTAGCCTGCTACTTTTATACATTCTTACTCTGCCAAAAGTCACAGTTCTATTGGTTCCAACACCCTCCTCCTTGCCCAATGGAAACTTTCAAGTTGAAACGAAACTTAAACATAGCCCAGCCTCTCCCATTATGGCGCTTCCGGTGTTAGAACTAAGGGGATCTGCCTCATTCCCCCCTTTGATTCTTCTTACCTTCCAAAGACCGAGGTAAGAAGTAAATCACTGCTAAACAGAGTCAGTTAATTCATGCTGGGGGAGGGGCTGGTAGTTCCACATAGCCATTACTTGGGCTGCGGTTTTACGCTCCACCGTGTTCTCAATGGTGGAGGTAATAAATTCGGCTGAGGATAGGGATACAACATGGCAGAATGGCACATAGCAGTAAAATAAGAAGAACACCTACCACTAGGGGTTTTAGTCCCCCTAGCCAACTGAACCACTTCATAAACCACCCCGGACCCATGGACGGGTCAGTAATATGATTAACTAGATCACGTAGGTCTTGGATAGAGTGTTCAATGGAAACACTTGCGTCAGTGAGGTTAAAACAACACATACCCTCAAATTCCTCACAGCCATGATTTAGCCGTAGGAGCAAAAAATCAATGGTCATCCTGTTCTGCAGAATCGCCACCCGCAGACCCGACATTTCATGATTCATAGAGGCTAGGATGGTTGAGGTGAGATTAATGGATTTGGCCAAGGAACAAGCAACACAGCTTACTTCCATAGTGTTGTGCAAAGCTAACCCGGGTGCTCCTACAATGGATATTGCCAGTCCTAGAGCTTTTTGATCGCTATAAGGTTCCACATTAGAGTTACAGGCAGGAGACATAGGTTTTGATCGAGGATAGCGTGGTGGGAACTAACCTTACTAGGGGTATAAGAGAAAGCAGCAGTAGTAAGTCTACCAAAAGTGCAAGGACCTCCAGTAGCGTTCATGGGAACATAAGTATAAGCAGTTTTACCACATAACAGAAACCATCCTAAGGGAAGATACATTTCTGAGTAAGCATAAGATACTTTAGTAATAGACTTGCATGATAATATGGTGTTTGACACATTAAAAAACTCTTTGGTGGCATTTACAAAAAGAAAACAATCTGTAGCATTAAGTGTGGAGACAACCTGCAAGGAGAAAGGGACCCTGTTAAAGTAGACTGAGGTAGGACTAGTAACTCCAATGTGATAGAAGAAGGTAGAGAAATAAACATTGGGCTGAGTGCAGGTTAAATCGGCAAGTATAGTAAAATTTTGCATTTCACACAGGTTAGAGGATACAGCAATGAGACACGTTGATAAGAAAGCTCCAGCTTGTAATGAGCTGCGCATACAAAAGTCTGACATATTTAAGGCAGTTTGGGCAAGTAGTATTGCCGTATTAACAGTTCCTGAGCTGGACTGAAAGTGGCACCACATGAGTGGTAGGAGGAAAGTCAATGTGATCCTACCCATGATGGTCCGGAAGCAGGAGGGTGGTCTGGGTCAAAGAGGATATCAGCTGAGGCAGTACACACGTAGATTCTCAAATTTCTACAGTATGTAGTCCTGTCAGCTTCTGGTGGTGACAGGAGTAGGGCCGGAGTACTTCAGTTGCCTGAGGATGGTTGGTCTTCGGGTGGAGATGTCCTTGTCAATTTCAGACGCAGGGGGTGATCTGGAGACACAGTCGAAGTCCAAGGCGGAGCTGGAGCAGGTGCGGCAGTCTTGACACGAGTATGGTGGATCCACAGGACTACTTCAGCCACTTTGACAGCAGTGGGGGTAGCGAGGAGAACAGTATACGAGCCTCTCCACTGCGGAGTCAATGGATCTTTCTTCCACTCCTTAACCCAAACACAAGTACCAGGCTGATGCAGATGGAGGGGTTCAGACAAGTTGATCGGCAGTCTGTCCTGGACCCAGTGGTGTATCTCCTGTAAGGTAGAACTGAAAGCCAACAGTTCCTGTCTAGTTATTTCAGATCCTGTCTGGGTCAAATCACCTATCACACCCTGCACTATAGGAGCTGGGCGACCATATAGGGCTTCAAATGGGGAGATATTAATACCCTTCCGCGTAGCTGAGTGTATGCGGAGTAGAGCTACAAGCAGTAGTTGAGACCATTTCAGGGAGGTCTCCTGACATATTTTTGCTAGTAGAGATTTTAACGTGCGGTTCATATGCTCCACTTTCCCTGAACTCTGGGGTTGGTAGGCTGTATGGAGTTTCCATTCTATTCGAAGGGATCTAGCTACTTGCTGTACTATTTGGGCTACAAATGCAGGGCCATTGTCTGAACCTATAACTACAGGGAGACCGAACCAGGGAATGATTTCATGCAACAGTATCTTGGTAACTTCTCGGGCTTTTTCTGTCCTAACAGGGAATGCTTCTACCCACCCCGTGAAGGTACAGATTGGTACTAACAGATACCTATACCCATTGGCTCGGGGCATTTCTGAAAAGTCAATTTGGATATTTCCCATGGGTGTGACACCATATGACTGGACCCCAGGGGGTTGGTGGAAAACCTGGTGGGCATTGTTTCTAGCACACGTGGTGCACTGCCTAACTGTTGCTGCTACCATGGATGAAAGACAGGAAATAAAGAAATGTGGGCGGAGGGCAGTTTCCATGGCCGTCTTGCCGAAATGTGTAGCCTGATGGAAGGAAGACAGAAAAGCCGGGGCTAAACTTTCTGGGATTACTATCAGGGAGGTGTTCTCCTTACTAGGCAGTCTCAACCATCTGTCAGGATGTAGTACTGCTCCCTCCTCCTGGCAGAAAAAATCCAGTTCCTGAGTAGAGTACCGGGGGCCAAGTAACTTAACGGGACAGGGAACAGGGGGGCCTGCAGGGCAGGGGGTTCTGTTAATTGCAAGAGGGGTGCCAAGGCAACCTGCTTTGCTTCCAGGTCCGCTCGCCGGTTGCCTTTTACTACCTCACTATTCCCCTTCTGATGGCTCCTGCAGTGCATGACTGCAACTGCCTTAGGACACCAAACAGCTTCCAGCAAGGCTAGCACCTGGGGACCGTTCTTTATCTCAGAACCGGCTGCAGTAATTAACCCTCTCTCCTTGTACAGGGCACCGTGGGCATGGAGGGTGGCAAATGCATATCTGGAGTCTGTGTATACATTCAGGCTTAGGTCTGCTCCCAGGGTCAGGGCACGGGTAAGGGCAATGAGTTCTGCTTTTTGCGCCGAAGTCCCAGTGGGTAGGGGTTGGACTTCAACCGTTGCCTCTGCTGTCACCACCGCATACCCGGCACACCTGCGACCTTCAACCATGAAGCTACTGCCATCTACAAAGTAAGTCTCATCTGGATTACTCAAGGGCACATCTGTCAGGTCTGGGCGACTGGAGAATACTGTGTCCATTACCTCCAGACAATCGTGATCAGGTGGTCCCGGATTGATAGGTAGATGTACGTGTAACGTACAGTAGAAAAGTGGCAGGATTTAGAGCTTGACTGGTTGTGATCTGTACTCTGGGATTTCCCCATAACATGCTCTGATATTTTAACATTTGGTAACTGGTGAACCAGTAACTCCCTTTGTGCTCCAACAGAGTTTGGACTGAGTGTGGGACGGTAACTAGGAGATTCTGGTCCATTGATAATTTATCAGATTCTTCCACTAACAGTGCAGTTGCAGCTATCGCTCTCAAACAGAATGGCCATCCTTTTGCCACTGGGTCCAACTGTTTTGACAGGTATGCTATTGGGCGTGGCCAGGATCCCAGGTGTTGGGTCAGGACTCCTAGGGCTGTTCCTGCTGCTTCATGCACATAAAGAGTGAAAGGTTTGGTCACATCTGGAAGACCTAAGGCTGGTGAAGACAGTAAAGCTCGCTTCAACTGCTGGAAGGCCTCCTGTTGGCTGGGTCCCCATTCGAGGGGACTTTTCTCCGGGCCTTTTGTGGACTCATACAGAGGCTTTGCAATCTTGGCGAAATTGGGGATCCAGATATGGCAGTATCCTGCTGCTCCGAGGAAGGCGCGCACTTGTTTTCGGGTTGCTGGCACGGGGATCCGGCATACAGCCTCCTTCCTTTCGCTTCCCAACCGGCAGCTCCCCTTCGCAAGGTGGAAACCCAGGTATTTCACTTCCAGTTGGCATAATTGGGCCTTACTCCTCGAGACTCGGTATCCAGCCAGTTGTAAGAGTTCCGTAGTTGCCTGTATGCATTCAGCCTCTGAGTCGGCTGCAACCAGCAGATCATCAACATACTGTAGGAGTACTCATCTCCCTGATTCCCCAAGGGGAAAAGCAGCAAGGTCTTTGGCCAGGGCGGTACTGAAAATGGTGAGGGCATTCTTGAATCCTTGCGGCAGCCGAGTCCACGTAATCTGAAACTTGCTACCAGTAGCAGGATCTTCTTTTTTTTTTTTAAATTTGCATTTAATCAGTATTACAACCAATCACATAAAATAAAGGTCAATCAAGAACAATCAAAGGAAACATGATACATAATTTAACGAGTGATAAAGTCCACATTACTGAGACCTGGATATGAAAATAACAAAAGAAAAAGAAAAAAAGAAAACAAGGTTCCAAAACAACCCTACATATTAGGAGGCAAACATCAATTACTCCCCCTGACTAACCTCTGTTGCACCCTGCCGCTCCAAAATAAATTTCTCCAAATGACCAACATCTGAAAAAATATATGTAGCACCCTCATAGTTAACAATACACTTACAGGGAAAGCGGAGAAAAAACGTGGCACCCAACTTAAGAACCTGAGGCTTTAAAGCTAAAAACAGCCTCCTCTTAAGTTGTGTGCCGCGTGAGACATCTGGAAATATATTTATCCTGTGTCCACAAAAAGCTGTTAACTTATATTTGAAAAATGCCTTAAGAATACGATGTTTACAATCCACTGATTTCAAAGTGACAACTAAAGTGGAACGCGTATTAATTAAATCAGAGGAATCTTCCAAAAAAGCCGTCAAATTTGAAATCGAAGGCTCAATCACATCAAGCTCACCTTCAACAGGATTAATACATTTAGTACCAGATGGAATATAATACAACTGAGATACTTCAATAGGGTCCATAATAAGCAATACTTCTTTCAAGTACTTATCTAAGGGCTATGTTTACTAAATCGCGTTAGTGCAGTTCGCGGTAGGAGCCGCGGTAGTGAAAGAAACCCCAAATAAGGACATGGGCGGTACATCGTTACCACTACCGCGCGTTAGCAAAAGTAACGAGCGCTACCGGGCGCCGTGCCACGTTACTGCGCGTTAATCATAAGAAGACGTACAGACACAAAGCACTGAAACAGAGCTGTAGCACAATGGTTACGGTACTGACTGCTGTTACAGGCAGCATGGGTTCGAGCCCCCAGTGTGCCTAACACAGAAGGCTATCTCAGGCATCACCCTGTACATTACAGAAGGAAAGAGGAGGCATGCTTTTCGTTACGCTGAGTATTGGTGTCAGAAAAACACCCTCGGAATGTGCCTAGCCACGTACGTTGGTACGTGCGTAGCGACGCGCGTACATTCGTGCGTGGGTACGTGTTTGCTTACGTGCGTGGGTACGTGTGTTTTTACCAGTGTGGGCATCTTATATTACAGACTTTGTAGGGCGTCCTGCACCTATGCATTATGCTAACAGATGTACGTGTGATGGCCTATGGCTTATCAGAGCCTGTGAGCAGGTGCTGGTGTTTCACAGGGTTGGATTGGGCCAGTCACACCCATGATGCACTGCACATGCAAAGCAGCTGTCCACAGATACACACCATGGGGAATGCACCCCCACAGCACCTCGGCCTGGTAGGGGGTACCGACTGTGTGTTGTACTGGCACAGAGCAGCTACACACCGTCACATTGTGCGGGTACTGTGCTCACCCTGAGGGTGCAGTGAGGCGCCCAGCACTAGGTCCACAGCACCGGCCATGGCGCAGGTCCAAAGCAGTGTTACTGTGTGAGATAGGTAGTTTCTGCAGGAACACCTTGGACATCTCTGTCTGTTTCAGTCAGGTACAGCCCCCATGCACCACCACCACACCCCTCCCCCAGGGCTGAGGGAGGCAAACAGGGTCTCCTATCAAAAGATCCACAGTCTACCATGCTGCAACGGTGGCAGTAGAGGGGAACATGAACCCCAGTCCTGCTGGGGAACAGACACCCCACAGGGCAGTCAATGCAGCTCTGTACACAGCCATAACACAATAGCAGACAGACATTAGGCCTGGATATGGTATGCTGCACCCCACCACTATCTGATATTCCCCTGGTGCAAGCCATCAGCCACTGCACCCTGCAAGCCACTCCATCACAACACCTACCAGCTGCAAACAGTCTGCTAGTGCCCAGTGGAGATGCCTGCACCCAGAACTGGGATGTCAGCATACACAGCAGGCAGATACATCAGTGACTGGGCCCCAGAAGGAAACCCATATGTATCACATGAGAGAAATACTAGATAGCACTATGGGAGTGCCTAGCCATGCTGTGGTCACTGCACAGTCAGGGTGAGAGTGATCTCTCAGCAGGATATACTGAGGTCACCCTGTCTGTGTAGTTGGTGGCCGGGCACTACAATGTGCCTGTCACTGCCCTATGCCCTGTGCAGATGCACCCTGGCCAGGCCACCCTGTCCGGCCTATACCCATGGTACCTTGCTCCTCATTATGCACATTGGCAGCCCAATACTGGCAACAGTGCTGGCAGTGTGGGCTGTTGAAGGTGTTTGCAGCCACCACACACTGGATAGACAGACAGCCACCCCCACACCTATGCCAGCATTGTGCTACTATAGAGGTGGTCAGCAGCCATACCACCACACCAGTCCTGGGCATAGTACAGGCATGGATATGGTACACAAGACTGTTGGGGGGTCACTCCCCAGGGTTGTGAACACTGTCAGAGACCAGACCTGCAGCACACACCGCAGACATCAGAATGATTGTTATGGTGGAGCTCAATGAGCAAAATGTGCTTAACGTAGGAATTGATATCTGCCAGTTATCAGAGGAAACGTTTGATAGCTGTGTACCATATACCCAGGTGTAGGGTGGCATTGCTAAGGTATGCAACTGCTAGTATTGGGAGATACAGGCAGGGCCCAATGTCTTGCCTCTCCAGCTGGCATTGGCCAATGGGGCCTGTGGGTGGGTGTGTGGCCCTGTTGGCTGCTGCTTTACGGCAGAGTTCCCCAACTCCAGTCCTGGTGTTCCACACACTGTTCGGGTTTTCATGCTGTCTCTCATAAATATGCATGAGCTACATCTGCATACCATGGGGGTGGTGCATAGCTATGCAGCACAGGCATCTTTATTAGAGGCAGCATGACACCGGAATGTTGTGGGGCCCTCCAGGACTGCATTTGCGGGACTCTGCTATAGGTAATGTGCCTGTTTCTGGTGTCTGTGTTTGGTGTGGTAAAATATAGGCCATGCGTATGTTCTCTGCACTACAGGAGTGTCTTTACTATCACTGTTTAGTGGTGGGTAGAACTATGGGGACTGGGTTGGCAGGAGCCCCAACTGGGATTTGAACCTGTGACCCTCTGGTCTTACAGGCACTGGCTGTGTCTGTTGCACCACACTGTGGCCACAGAGACTGTGCAGTCCCTGGAGTTAGTTAAACCGGCCTGACGAGTCAGAAACCCTGCTCTGCAACAGGTTTACTGTGGCCTCATTTACCTTGTATGCAGACAAAGGTGCACATAAACCGCAGAAATGACCTCACAAAAGGGGCACACACCCATAACCAAGCTGGGCAACAATGATATCATTGGGAAACATTACACCACACACCCAGGACAGCTCCTTTACAATGTAATGCTCTTTGCAAGGGTCTGCGGAGCGTAGACCCTTCCACACATCATTTCCTTTTATTTTGGTGCTTTCCAGGGAGTGTTGTTCCTTGTTGCCCATTGCTATCACTGTTGCCCAGCTGAATTCTGCTTTTTAAAATGTTTCTTGTGGTCATTTTTAACGTTTTATGTGATATTTTGTTCTGTGCACATGTATCACACTGCTCACGTTTTGTGGGTTTCCCCGGTTTTCTGTACATTGCTGACGTAAATGGTTTCTCTTCCCTTTAAATGCCTTTAACGACAGGTTTTCATTTGCGTTGGAGGTGAGCTCTGACACTCCACGCGTTAGTATGAGGGGAGCCTCTCTCCGCCCACTCTCCGCCCATTGACCCCTTCTCTCCGCCCACTCTCCACCTTCTGCGCTGTTTTAACGCGCCGCGGAGCTTTACGATCGTTAACTACGGTTACCGCGCGTAGTATGATGTTAACGGTCGTTAGCGCGTCGGTACGCGCGTTATACGGCACTTACGGTCGTTAACGTCATACTACGCGCGTTATTCACGTTTAGTAAACATAGCCCTAAGAGTATCTTTGGAGCAATAAGGGAAGTATAAGGAAAATTTAAAAAACGTAAATTACACAAACGTATATTATTTTCAAGAGTGTCCAGCTTACTATGTAAAAGCAAAGAATCTTTAATCCCAGCCGTCATGGCTGAATGTAAAGAGGAAACCTGCAACTCAAGCTTAGCACAAGTTGCATCAACCGCGGAAATTTTATCATCCAATTGTTGAAGGGAAACTACTGTTTCAGAGGAAAATACACACAAAGAACTTAAAGTAGGAAACAACTTATCATCAATAGATTTTAAAGCTTGCCATAGATCCTTAAGTGTCACCTCCGTATCAGACGGCAGAGCTGGGAGTCCAGAAGAACCCCCTGCAACTGCCAGCTGCACAGGTTTAGGCAAAGTGACCTCCATTTTAGTAAGGATCTTCTTTTTCAAAGGCAAACAGGTGTTGGCTCTCAGAGGCCAGCCGTAGACAGAAGAAGGCATCCTTCAGATCCAGAACCGAGAAATGGGTGACCGTTGCAGGGATGAGGTCCAGTAAGGTATAAGGATTGGGCACCACTGGATGCAGAGATAGAACAGCTTCATTGACTCGGCGCAGATCTTGGACTGGCCGGTAATCTGATGTACCTGGTTTGCGGACTGGTAACAGAGGAGTATTCCAAGCTGACTGGCAGGGCCGCAGGATGCCGTGCTGCTGGAGACGTACCAGGTGATGATGGATTCCTTCCACTGCAGCCCGGGGCAGTGGATACTGCTTTACATGCACTGGAGTTGCTCCTGGTTTCAAGACAACACAAACTAGGGGTATGTTGGTGGCGAGTCCCGGGGGATTCCCTTCTGCCCAGATGCCGGGGGGAACTGATTGCCATCGAAGTTGAGTGGCGCTGGTCGGTCTGGGCCTTTCTTCAAACAACCGCCATTCTTCTTCCCGGGGCGATGGAGAATACCAAAACTGATGGGCCCAGGCTGGGTATTTCAAGCTCCGCCTGGCCCTCTGGCCCAAACGATATCTGGCTGTCCAACACAGGGCAAATTATCACGTGATACAGGCACACAGTCCAAAACGTGATAAGGTGGAAAAACACTTTATTTGAAATCTCAGACCTAGCAACCCGACACAGGCCGTGTTTCGGAGACGCTGACAGTCTGAAGGACTACTTTCAGTTTACCGACAGTTTGAAAGATTTCTGTTTTCCTGTCAGCGATTAGGATCGGTAAGTGAGATAATCTTCATGATAGCGTTACATAAATGTCCCCACATCTCTAGGAGCCTCCGATTTAATATGGGTAAAGGGCTATAGAGTAGCGATTCTGCACACCCCTTTCACACATCGCCACGAGCCTCCGATAAATATGAGTAAGGAGTAACAGTGTAGCACATCCCCTTTTGAAGTATTCTTTTGATAATCGAGCCCTCTCTTCTCCCCACTGTCCTTAAGAATCTCTTAGCAGTATGACGGTTTATTTCCTGCCCGTACACTATTTGGATTTGATGTAAATGATTTTGGTTTAGCTGGCCCTGCGATGAAACTTTGGCCCTACTTTAGACAATTTCCTTATAATTTTTATAAGTACAATATTGTTTTTCATCGATTTTTTAACAGAAGTTTATAGTAAATGGGGTATCTTATTATTATTCTTTCCCACCATTTTCTCTATTACAATAGATGGTTATTTATTACTTGTGTCTTTCTCGGCTGTGCCCTCCTCCCACATCCGACCTTCAGAATAATGCCTGCTGCGTTTTAGTTATGCTTCCAGTCTCTAGTCCTCAGTGATTTTTTGATTTATGTTTTGAACATATATAAGTTATCTCCAATGGTATACATATGCTTTATCTTATGTCTTCTTCATTTTAGTTTTTTACCTCCTTGCGAGTGTTACATGTCATCGCCTCTACTAATAAGTTGTGTGCCTCCTTGAGAGGTTTGCATATCATCGTCTCTACAAATAAGGTAGTAACATTACAAATATGATGCTGATTACCTCCCGCAAGGACTGTATTTGATTGTGTCTGTATGGATCTAGTGTGGTCTACTTAGTTTTATTATTTATTATTTATTATTATATATAATTTTTATTGTTTATTATTTCATTATATTTGGGTATCGCATTCTGAGCATTTGAGTTTTATTATTTTAATTATATATTATTTATTTTTTATTTTTTAATTATTTATTATGAGATATTTATTATTTCTATTTCTGTATGAATAGAGTTATATGAATGTCCATGATTATTTGTTCTTTCACTATCAATTGATTTTTTAATATTGTTTGTTTCTATGTTTTTAGTACCTATTTAGACAACCCCTGATGAAGGTCTCCGAAACACGGCCTGTGTCGGGTTGCTAGGTCTGAGATTTCAAATAAAGTGTTTTTCCACCTTATCACGCCAAACGATATCTGGGCCTGGAGCTTCGACAGGATGTCCCACCCCAGCAGGGGTATGGGACACTCAGGCATATACAAGAACTGGTGGGTGATGGTCCGTCCCCTGTGGCGGTGCCCACTCGTCTAGGTGGCTGCCTAGTGGGGTGCGCCGGTCATCACTCTTTTTGTGTAGTTGCGGCCTGCTTTGTAAGCAGTACGAGTGGATGAGGACACAGGACAATTTGTAAAAATAAATTGCTTTTTATTTTTTTCTTCGTGGAATCAATTTTTGACAAATGACCATGATAAGGCAAACCAAAAATATAACCAAAAATAGGATACTTTCTCCAGTAACTTTCTTAGCAAAAACTCTCCAAGTAGTTTTTTTCCACTCTTGTTAACTTGGCCTTCTTCCATTTAACAAAACCAGCAAAATACTGTTAAGTGCACAGTTCAACAAAACTTCAATAAGACAGTTTTGAATTCACATTCTCAGCTGCTGCAGATTAGGATACCAGCCATGTGCTGCCTCTTAGTTTAAAACCAATAGCCTTCTTAACTGGGCTTTAGCAGTGGAAAAACTGGCTGCTTTTAAACACGAGGTTTCTATCTTCTTGTCTGCCCTTCTCCTAGGCATTCATTGATACCAGCACATGTTATCTTCTTAACCTGTATCACACAGCCTTCCATAAAAGCATTAAACATTGCTTACACAAAGTCCACACTCCATTGACTCTGCTGAAGACACTGGATTGTCTGGATAAAGCTCCACTTTCATTTCTTCCGGTGACCTATAAAGCTCAGGGCTTGGGGCAACTTCTGGCACACTCTGCTGCACTTCTTTTAAAAGTTTAAAAAGCTTTCCCCATTTTAGATTCTGGCTTCCCCTTTTAACTGGGTCAGAACCTCTTGCCCTTCTCTCCCTTAACAACTCCACCTCAGGGAATATATGAGTTGTTTGGCTGGCAGAAACCCTCCTTTTATCAGACTTTCTGTACTGTCTGTTCAAGGGCCCAGGACTTGAGCTGCTGCCTTCAGAATCAGACGTATGGTCCTGACTTCTTCCCCAGCTCCTTTCTTGCCCACAACCTTGACACTTGCCTTGGGAGTTGTGGCTGGTCCCTTTTGAACCACCAGGTCTCACAGCCTTGTAATGCTGCCTCTTCCCCTGGTCTCTCTGGACTCTCTGCCTCTCCTCCTGGCTTCTGGCCTGCAGTCTTTCCTGCCCTCTGGCAGTCTCTCTCTGCAGTCCTTCCTGTGCCTGAGCACGTCCTGTTTGTTCTGCTTGTTCACCTCGTTCTGCTGGTTCTCTTCCTTGTTCTGCCTCACTTCCTGAGTGACGCAGCTTAAATGTTCTGTGGCTTGTTTCCTTCCCTGGCCCCACCCTCTCTTTGCCTGCAACTATTCTAGAGGCTGGGTGTGGCTTCAGGCTAGCCCTGCTAGTGTGTGCTTTAGTTTCTCTTTCTACCTGGGAGCTATGCTTTGGTGAGCCCATCCCCTGTTAATGAAAAAAACCCCTCTTTTTTTTCAGTTTTAAAGGGCTCTGCTGCATGTGCATCACCACGTATCCCCCCCTTAAGCTATTACCGGCTGGCGCCACAACCCGCGCACAGCTGGTAATCCTAGACAGGGCATCCGCGTTGGTATGGAGCTTCCCGGCCCTATGCTGTATTCGAAAATCAAATTCCTGGAGGGCCATATACCAGCGCGTCAAACGTGCAATACTGTCCTTCATTTTGTTTAACCACTGTAACGGGGCGTGATCAGTTACCAACAGAAACTGCCGTCCGGTTAAATAAAAACGCAAGGCCATCACAGCCCATCTTATTGCAAGGCATTCGCGCTCGATCGTCGAATACTTTCTCTCCGGAGGGGTAAGCTTACGGCTTAAAAACATCACGGGATGTTCCGTCCCCTCGTGTTTCTGTGACATCACTGCTCCAAGGCCCATTTCCGAAGCATCGATTTGGACGATAAAAGGTTGGTTAAAATCCACCCCGCACAAAACCGGTGCCTCACACAACTTTTCCTTCAATACTTTAAAGGCCTGTTCCGCGATCCCAGACCACTGCAACAGTGTAGGGGCATTCTTTTTAAGCATCTCGGTAAGAGCTGCACTCTCAGTCGCGAAATGCGGGATAAAACGGCGGTAATAGCCGATTAGACCCAAAAAGCTCCGAAGTTGCTTCTTCGTCTGCGGCTTCGGGAACGTCTTAACGCTCTCTACTTTATCCAAGAGCGGCTTTACTATACCATGGCCGACTAAGTGACCCAAATATTTTACTTCAGTCGCGCTAAACATACACTTAGCTGGGTTGAGCGTGAGGCCTGCCCACCTCATTGCCTCCAATACAGCCTTGACCCGAACCAAATGATCATCCCACCACGAGCTATGGATGACAATGTCGTCCATATACGCTGTTGCGTAAGACTGGTGTGGGTGGAGGACCATGTCAATTAACCGCTGACACGTCGCTGCGGCCCCATGAAGACCAAAGGGCATCCGGCGAAATTGGAATAGTCCAATTGGAGAACTAAATGCGGTCTTTTGGCGAGATTCTCTGGTGAGGGGAATTTGCCAATACCCTTTGGTCATGTCTAATGTGGTTAAGTAAGTGTTTCGGCCTAAACGATCCAAAAGTTCCTCTATTCGGGGCATAGGGTAGGCGTCAAACCTGGAGATGTCATTCACCTTACGAAAATCAATACAAAAACGTAATGACCCATCAGGTTTTGGCACTAAAACTATTGGGTTGTTCCAGGGGCTTTTAGACTCCTCGATTATCCCCATCCTCAACATTTCCTGGACCTGCCTTATGACCTCCGCATGCTTTGCCTCAGGGAGTCTGTAGGGACGTTGGCGGACTACTTCGCCATACGGGGTGACAATCTCGTGTGCCACCAGGTTTGTCTCCCCTGGTAAAGGGGTGAGGACATCCGAGAACCCACTCAGCAATTTGGACATTGCCTCCCGCTGAGCCCATGAGAGATCCTCTCCCATCCTAAGTACCTGCTCTGCTTTACCATCCACGAGCTGTGGGCCTAAGTCCTCCTCTTCCCTCTCCACACAACTGGCAGTCAAACCCTTCATCTCGGCCTTTCCTGTAGAGCCAAAGCCACCCGAACCCCGGGCAGTAGGGGATAACTCATCCACCTCTTCTATGGGTGGGAACCCTACCCGCTCACAAATAAATTGGGCAATGCGATCCCCCACACTCACCCTGAAATCCTCCCGTGCAAAATTAAATAAGAGTACTTTTATGGATCCCCTATAATCCGGATCAGTGACCCCTGCCCCCACATCAATAAAATTTTTAAGAGCCATCCCTGACCGAGGGGCAATTCGGCCATAACAGCCAGGCGGTATTTCCACCTGGATGCCCGTCTCTACTAGGGCCGTCCCCTGTCGTGGTACGACAGTGTCCACAGCACTGCAGAGATCAACCCCTGCAGCCCGTTCTGTCGCCCGTTTAGGCACCTTAGCCTCCGGGGTGGTCCTACAGACTCTAAGTATGAACTTAGGCTTTGGGTCAAATTTTTCCCTCTGGGGCTCTTTCTTCCCTCCCTGTTTACCCGTGGTTCCAAACAAAGGAGCGGGTAGAAAGCTGGCTCTTCCCTTCCTGGGAATGTTTTTTGAGGGGGCACTTAATTCTCCCTGAAAAGATTTCCCTGACCTAGGGTCTTTCTGAGGGCTACTTTCTTTTTCTAAGGGCTTACCACCTGTACGGGTAGTGATCATACCTTTTTTACTTTCTTTTAGCCTGGGGTCAGCAACCTTTCCTAACTGGGGTAAGGCTTTCTCCCTGGCAGCGGTATCTTCAACGGCCCTATTTCTTCTTAGCCTGGGGTCAGCAACCTTTCCTATCTGGGGTAAGGTTTTCTCCCTGGCTAAATTACCTGCCTGTGAAAAGGTAGCTGGTTGGTTGGCTTTGCCCTGCAACTCTTCAGCTAAACCTTTTCTGAACTGTGGCCAGTCACGGCCCAGGACTACCTCGTGTGGAAGCTTGGGTACTATGGCCACCTCCATCTGTTTTTTCAGACCTACTCCCTCTATTACCACAGACTGTATGGGGTAGGTAGAAGCGGCGCCATGGACACAGCGTATCCTAATATGATTCCCAGAGGTCAGTGGCGAGGGTTTGTCTTTCGCCTCTATTTGCTGCCATAGCCTCTGGGAAATCATAGATTGGTCTGCGCCTGAGTCCAATAATGCCTCCCTTGGTATCCCTTCTACCTCCACCCTTAACAGGAACCCTTCTTCTGCATCTCTGTGCTGGGTTGTTATCAAGGCCTTTTTGGCTCTACAGTCCCTCTTTACATGACCAGCTTCTCCACACGAGAAACACTTCCTCTGCATTTTGTATCCTCTATACATCTTTACACTTTCGTCTGCACATCCCTCAAGCTTGGCCTTCCTTTCTAGAGACTCCAGTTTGTCCTTTTTGAAAACAGCCCCTTTCTCTGGGCTTAATTTATTAGCCTCCAGAAAGCGGTCAGTCATTGCAATGGCTTCCCGAGTGTTTTTGCAATTTTGGAGTACTAGGAAGGTTTGGACGCTGCTTGGTACAGACTCCATATATTGCTCAAGGATTATCGTATCTAAAATAGACTCTATATCCTTTACTTCTGGCATCAGCCCCTTGTATACCAGGTTTTTCACACGGTGATATAATGCCTGAGGTGTCTCACCTGACCTCAACTTACATGAGCGCAGTTGCCTGCGATAGACCATCGGATTTAAACCTAAGCGATCTTTCACAGCTTGCTTTACATCATCATAACTCTTAATTAAACTAGCAGGCATAGCTCTGTAGGCCGCTAAGGCTTCGCCCGTGAGAGAAGCAGCGAACCTTAGCGCCCACTGCTCTTTTGGCCATCTGGCTAAGAGAGCTATTCTCTCGAAAGCCTCGATATAATCATCCACATCGTCATCTTTCGTGAGGCGCCCACCCGAGAAAGTCCCAGTACCTGGCCAGTCCCAGCCCTGAAAACCTGCCCCTGCACCTGGCACAGTCCCGGCAGCATCTTCTTTCTTTCCCTGGGCTGCAAGCCAGCTGGACATCGCCTCAATGAGTGGTGTTTGCTGCGACTGGAACAACGCCTTTGCCTGCTCCAGGGTCTGTGCGGACAACTCCTGCTGTCTGGCTATCTGGCCAGCCGCCCAGTCCAGGATGTCGCGTGACTCCATGGTTCCTCTTTCCTGTGGAGAGAACAAAAGACAGAAACACCAAGTGCGGACTTCTTCTCTTTTCCCCTGCCTTGGTGATTATTTCCCCCCCAGCCACCCTCTTACACCAGTGCTGTCCAGATTAACCCTCCAGCTTACGGGTTACCTGGTTCTGGTGCAGAGTCTCACTTTGTCAACTCCGTTGATCCGGAATCCAGCTCCGCCGCCACTCCGGATTTTCCCTTCTGCTCCGCAGACCTGGGGTTGACACGGCTGCTCCTGGGGATGTCTCTCCTTCCTTTTGGTCCGGACTGCCTCTCTGGCGTGCCAACTTGATTCCAGCGAAAAAAAATCCAACTTACTACGCCATCTGTGGCGGCGCCCACTCGTCTAGGCGGCTGCCTAGTGGGGTGCACCGGTCATCACTCTTTTTGTGTAGTTGTGGCCTGCTTTGTAAGCAGTACGAGTGGATGAGGACACAGGACAATTTGTAAAAATAAATTGCTTTTTATTTTTTTCTTCGTGGAATCAATTTTTGACAAATGACCATGATAAGGCAAACCAAAAATATAACCAAAAATAGGATACTTTCTCCAGTAACTTTCTTAGCAAAAACTCTCCAAGTAGTTTTTTTCCACTCTTGTTAACTTGGCCTTCTTCCATTTAACAAAACCAGCAAAATACTGTTAAGTGCACAGTTCAACAAAACTTCAATAAGACAGTTTTGAATTCACATTCTCAGCTGCTGCAGATTAGGATACCAGCCATGTGCTGCCTCTTAGTTTAAAACCAATAGCCTTCTTAACTGGGCTTTAGCAGTGGAAAAACTGGCTGCTTTTAAACACGAGGTTTCTATCTTCTTGTCTGCCCTTCTCCTAGGCATTCATTGATACCAGCACATGTTATCTTCTTAACCTGTATCACACAGCCTTCCATAAAAGCATTAAACATTGCTTACACAAAGTCCACACTCCATTGACTCTGCTGAAGACACTGGACTGTCTGGATAAAGCTCCACTTCCATTTCTTCCGGTGAACTATAAAGCTCAGGGCTTGGGGCAACTTCTGGCACACTCTGCTGCACTTCTTTTAAAAGTTTAAAAAGCTTTCCCCATTTTAGATTCTGGCTTCCCCTTTTAACTGGGTCAGAACCTCTTGCCCTTCTCTCCCTTAACAACTCCACCTCAGGGAATATATGAGTTGTTTGGCTGGCAGAAACCCTCCTTTTATCAGACTTTCTGTACTGTCTGTTCAAGGGCCCAGGACTTGAGCTGCTGCCTTCAGAATCAGACGTATAGTCCTGACTTCTTCCCCAGCTCCTTTCTTGCCCACAACCTTGACACTTGCCTTGGGAGTTGTGGCTGGTCCCTTTTGAACCACCAGGTCTCACAGCCTTTTAATGCTGCCTCTTCCCCTGGTCTCTCTGGACTCTCTGCCTCTCTTCCTGGCTTCTGGCCTGCAGTCTTTCCTGCCCTCTGGCAGCCTCTCTCTGCAGTCCTTCCTGTGCCTGAGCACGTCCTGTTTGTTCTGCTTGTTCACCTCATTCTGCTGGTTCTCTTCCTTGTTCTGCCTCACTTCCTGAGTGACGCAGCTTAAATGTTCTGTGGCTTGTTTCCTTCCCTGGCCCCACCCTCTCTCTGCCTGCAACTATTCTAGAGGCTGGGTGTGGCTTCAGGCTAGCCCTGCTAGTGTGTGCTTTAGTTTCTCTTTCTACCTGGGAGCTATGCTTTGGTGAGCCTATCCCCCGTTTATGAAAAAAAACCTCTTTTTTTTCAGTTTTAAAGGGCTCTGCTGCATGTGCATCACCACACCCCCAACTGGCACATGCGGTTTTGCAGGAAGGATCGCTGGGCTCGATTTCCTGTCACTCTTACAACTGTCAAGGTCCTGGCAGAAACCGGGGCCACCTGCTGGGTGACAACTGAATGTTCTGCTCCTGTATCTACCATGAATTGCATTTCTTGGTCCCCTAGGTTGATCTTGACCATAGGCTCCTGGGGACCTAGTAGAAACTTGGAGCCTGGTCCGGCCTAGTAATCATCAGAGTCATAATGTTCCATGGTCGCAAGGCCCTCAAAGGCTGGCTCTGGTGGTGGCGGGTAGGTCTCGTATGGATATGGTGCAGGTCCAGGCCGTTTCTGGTCTCGGCCTCGGGTGAAGGCTCTTGCACCTCTGGTGGACAGAAGTTAACCTCTCTTCGGGTTGCGATTTGGGCATTCATTCTTCAAATGTCCTTCTTCCTTACAATAGGCACATTGATTTTTTCCTAATGGGGGTCGAGTACCTCCTCGACCGCGTCCCCGTCCTCTGCTGCCATCCCTGGCCCATGCCGGAGCAAAGAGGAAATCTGCCTTCTTTTTCATCCGACGCTCGGATTCCCTCCTCAGCTCCTGGTCACGATTCACAAAAACCTTCTGTGCAACTTCCATTAACTGTGCTGTGTTCATGCCCGCAAACCCTTCTAACTTTTGCAACTTCCGTCTGATGTCACTCTGAGCCTGCGCCACAAAGGCAGTATTAATCATACGGAGATTCTCAGGAGCTGCCGGGTCGTAGGGGGTGTACAGCCGGTATGCCTCGGTCAGTTGCTCGTAAAAAAATGCAGGGTTCTCATCGGGACTGGAGAATCTCGGCAACTTTGCTGATGTTCATGGCCCGTTGCCCCCCTTTCTTAAGTCCTTCGAGTAGGGCAGTTCGGAAACGGGAGATGGCTCGTGCTCCAGCGGGGGTATTTGGATCCCACTGTGGGTCTTCATTCGGGAAATCCGCTACTGCCGCCTGTTGGGGATTGATTCCTCCAGCATCCACAGGATTAGCTTCTAGCCACTTGATGGTTGCTTGTACAATGCGGGCTCGTTCTTCCATGCTGAACAGGGTGGAAAGCAGCTGGTGGCAGTCCGACCAGGTAGGTTGGTGTGTCTGCATAATGCTGTTCATGAGGTCTGTCAGCTCCTGGGGTTTCTCAGTGTACGAGGCATAATGGGTCTTCCAATTCAGAAGATCAGTGGTGGAGAAGGGCACATATATCAGACTGGGAGGTCCCACTGCCCCCTGTCCTTCCGCATCGATGATGGGCAATCCCTGCACTTGGCGGAGAGGCATATGAAAGACGTCGGTCTCCAGAATCCGCTTTCTCAGGTTCTGGTATCCGACTGCAGGCGGCCTTGCAGCGGGGTGGAGGCTTTAGGTTCCGGTTGGGAGGAGGAGGCAGGTGTGGGCATTCCTGTAGATATACTAGGGGTTGGGCATGAGGGAGCGGAGGAAATCTGACTCGATTCATGTGATCCGCGGGCATGGGAGGAGTCGTAACTATGGCCAGGAGGACCAGGGGAGGTGTCAGTGTCGGCCGTGTTCCCCAGGTGTGCTGATCAGGGAAGAACTGGGGGGTCTCCTGGGGTATCTGCCGGTACCATATGTACAACTGGGAGCGAGTTCTGTAGCGGGGCCATAGGTATCGGAGGATAGACAAGGGTGGAGGGGGCGAACCGGAAGCTCAGGAGAATCCCGCCCCCTATACATAGGAGCAGGCAAGGCAGGTGTTGCCTTCTTTCGACCCTCGGCTGCAGCCACCATGATTCTACACTGGTCTTCATGGCAGCGCTGCAGCCATTTTGGCTTTTTCTGACATGCGGCCAACCAGGAGTCTATATAGGGGAACTGATCTGGGTGTTCTTTTGTGACAAACTGATGGACTAGGAATACAATAGAGGTATCAGTAGTGCCTTCAGGCGGCCATGCTCGCACTAAGGTGGGCCACTCCCGCTCACACAGTACAACTAGTCTGGGGGCAGTGAGCCTAACTCCATAGTCACCCCCAAAGGCAGTTTTAAAATGGCTTAGCATGCATTTCAGCGGAGTCCTATTCTTGGATCCACTAGACTCCATACTGTAATTATTCTCCTAATTCGTATACAACTCTCGCGTTTATAACACAGAACGAGACAGCAGAGGGGAGATAACAGGCAGGGACACAGACAGACATATATATATATATATATATATATATATATATATATATATACCCTCCCAGACTCCCGTTTCCCGAATCCAGACACCAGGACAGGTGGCGGTTTCAGAACCCAATATCTCAGACTACGGTTCTTACTCGGACCGCCCGTAGGGGGTGGCCAATCCCGTACCAGACTTTTCAACCCGTTTCAGAAAATTAAGAGAGTGAGTACTCACCGTCCTGAAGAAGGGTTTGGATGCCAGTCTATCAAGCCGGATTTCTGTACCCAGGGAGTCGGCCATCCAGGACCGAGTGCGCAGGATACGCCGAGGGATCCCCCCGGAACAAAGGGTCTGGTGGCCCCGGGGACCGTCGACGACCAGGAGGTCGGTCCCGGACCAGGCGAGTCCTGGTTGCGCAAACCGCGATGCCTTCACCTGGGGGTGCGAGGAGACAGACGGGGGTTTCCTGGCCAATGCACCAGGAAATGTAGCAGGAGATCTATTATCTATTCAAAGTCTGTCCCTCCAACCCTCAGATGAAAACACAGAGACAGACCGGTATGCAAACACATGCTGTTTATTGTGCACACAGTCTCAGGCAGAGCCGGCACCCTGAACAAAACAATCTGAGAGATTCTTACTCTGCCAAAAATCACAGTTCTATTGGTTCCAACACCCTCCTCCTTGCCCAGTGGAAACTTTCAAGTTGAAACGAAACTTAAACATAGCCCAGCCTCTCCCATTATGGCGCTTCCGGTGTTAGAACTAAGAGGATCTGCCTCATCATCAGTGACCTATACAGTGGCATTAGAACCTCTTTCTTTCTGCTGGTAATTCCTCTTTGTATGTAGCCCAACATCCTCCTGGCTTTTGCCACCGCCTTGTCGCACTGTTTTGCCACCTTGAGATCTACAGAAATAATCACACCAAGGTCTTTCTCCTGATCCGTGCACACCAACCTCTCGCCCCCTATTGTGTACATTTCTCTTGAGTTTCTGCTACCCAAGTGCATGGCTCTGCACTTCTTTGCATTAAATCTTAAATTGCCAAGCATTAGACCATTCTTCCAGCTTTTGTAGATCTTTTTTCATGTTAAGCACTTCCTCGGGGGAGTCCACTCTGTTGCAAATTTTCGTGTCATCTGCAAAAAGACAGACCTTTCCATTCAGTCTTTCAGCAATATCACTCACAAATACATTGAACAGTGCCAGGCCCAGGACCGAACCCTGGGGCACCCCGCTAATCACCTTCCTTTTCTCCGAGTGAGCTCCATTTACCATCACCTTCTGTTGTCTGTTAGTCAACCAATTTCTGATCCAGTTTACCACCTTGGGACCCATCCTCAAACTACTGAGTTTATTGATAAGCCTCCTATGAGGGACAGTATCAAAGGCTTTGCTGACATCCATCGCATGCCCCTGATCTAGTTCTCTGGTCACCCAGTCAAAGAACTCAAATCAGATTTGTTTAGTAAGATCGTCCTTCGGTAAAACCATGTTGCCTCAGATCTTGCAACTTGTTGGTTTTGAGAAAGTTCACTATTCACTCCTTCAGAAGCGCCTCCATTACTTTTTCCGCCACCGAGGTAAGGCTCACAGGCCTGTAGTTTGACACTTCTTCCCTGTCACCACTTTTGTGTAGAGGTACGACATCAGCCATTCTCCAGTCCTGAGGAACGTCTCCTGTTTCCAAGGAACTGTTGAAAACATCCTTTAATGGCCCTGCAAGAACCTCTCTGAGCTCTTTCAGTGTCCTGGGATGTATCCCATCCGGTCCCATGGCCTTGTCCACTTTCAGTTTCACAAGTTGTTCTAACACATCATCTTCTGTGAATGGTGTGGTATCTATTTATTTTATTTTATTTATTTATTACAGTTTCTTATATACCGCGCTATTCGGCATCAGCGCGGTTTACATCATAACATAACTACCATACGACAAGGTGTCTGGTTTTACATTGAACAGGGAAAAGAAACTTGGATAACTGGGTTAACTATATACATGAGCTATTTACACTGCAGGATAGGTAAAATCATATCATGAGTAAGGGGGCATCTCTAGAGGGGTGATTTCTTGAGAGGGGTGATTTCTTGAGAGGGAAATCTAGGCTCAAAGTCCCATTTTTATATTTGGGAGTCGCAGTTGGTCCTTCTCCGGGATTTTTTTTAGTAAAAACAGAGCAGAAGTATTTGTTTAGCAATTCTGCTTTTTCAATGTCCCTTTCCACGAGTCTGTTCCCAGCACTTCTGAGTCCTGCGATTCCACCTCTGATCTTCTTCCTTTCCCGAAAATACCCGAAGAAAGGTTTGTCGCCACACTTAACATCCTTAGCCATCTTTTCCTCTGCCTTTGATTTTGCTATCCTTATTTCTCTTTTTGTCACTTTGAGTTTGATCCTGTATTCATTTCTGTGTTCCTCTGTTTGCAAGCTTTTGAATTTTGTAAACGCTGTGTTTTTTGCCTTTATTTGAGTAGCCACTTCTTTGGAAAACCAAATAAGTTTCCTTCTCCTTTTGTTTTTATTTACTTTTCTTACATATTTATCGCCCCTTTTATTGCCACCTTTAGTTTAGCCCATTGCAATTCCACTTCCCTTATCTCCTTCCACCCTGTCAACTCCTCCTTTAGGTACATGGCCATTTTATTGAAGTCAGTGTTTTTGAAGTTTAGGACTTTGAGCTTGCTATAGTTGGACTGCACCTTGGTTTTTATCTCAAACCACACCGTGTGATGATCACTGCTGCTCACAGGTGCACCCACCCAGACATTCATGTGGCTATCTTGCTGGCTTTGTTTGCCGTGCTAATTTAGGATGTGCTAACGTGTAATTGGGATTTGATTTGTAATATTTATTCGTTTTATCTGCGATTCATTCTGGGATGAGGGGTACAATAGCCTCCCACAATTGTGTTCTATCAAAATTGCATTCAAATATTGCCCAGGTGCTTTGCACAATTTTTTGGCTTTTCTTAAAATACAGTATGAACCCCCCTCCATTGACTCATATTACTTCATAAATCATAATATTTCAGGGGATCTGGACAATGCATGCCCCACTCCATCGCTGAGGCATTGCGAAAATAAAAAAAGAATGTTAGTCTAATCAGTATTCCTTGAACATTAGAGAATGAGGTTTGTAAAAGTAAGAGAAAAAGAACAAGAAGCATGAGTCACCTCTACAAATGTAAAGCGATAGGCTATCACTTGTGTGGTAAAAATAAACAAATTCTATCTGCTTTATCCAGTCCATTGTGCTTTGTAGTTTGTTGTATTTTATCTCTTAATATTTTTATTGATAAATTTAAAAAGAAAAATACAACAAAAGATTATACATCATAAAAAAAATACAGAAAATAACATAGTCCACATCCAGGGAAGCGGCCATTAGTAAGAAAATATATAGACAAAGAATACACAATATAATAAAAAAAAACAGATTGAGAGGGAGAACTGCCCACCAAACTATACTAAACTCTTTAAACTTTACTTACTGAAGCATTAATCAACAATTTACTTCACAGGAACCTGGTTTATAATAAACGATTCTAAAGATGAGGTCTCTGAGAAAACATACTTGGTGCCACCTAAAATAACCACACATTTACAAGGAAATTTTAAGAAAAAGGATGCACCAAGTGCTAAGATGCGAGGCTTTAAAGACAAAAAAGCCCTACGCCTGAGCTGCATTTGCCTAGAGACATCAGGAAAAATATTTACTTGCCCCCACAAAATTCAGCATTCTTATTTGCAAAAAACAAATGCATAACAGAATTTTTATCAGTCTCAGAGACAAAAGATACAAGCAAAGTAGCACGAGAGGAAATTACATCATGAGAAGACTCTATATACTCAGATACATCCAATGAATCTTTTAAAACTTTAGAGGCAGCTCCTGGGGAAACCCCACCAGAAGGTGTCCCAGTCACAGGAAGATAATAAAGCTTATTTATAGACGGTTTAGCATTTTCTTCATATCCCAGAACTTCAGTTAAATATTTATCAAATAGTATCTGAGGAGACAATAGACGAGTATAAGGAAAATTTAAACATCAAATATTCATAGCCCTTAAAGAATTTTCCAACAATTCCTGTTGGGTATGCAAGGTAATACTATCCTTAATAAAAGACAAAGAGGATTTTTGCAAAGTAACACATTGGTTCTCTAATTTCTGACATTTAGTATCCAAAACTGCAATTTGAAAATCATGTTGAGCCATTTTAGCTACTGAGCCTTTCGAAAATTCAGAGAACTGAGAAGCTACAGAAGCTGATGACGTGATAGAGGCCTCTATGCGAGAAAGAACAGACCAAACATCAGCAAGCGAAACATTTTGAGTGTCCACAATACCAGGAATACCTTCAGAATGCATTGTAACACAGTCCACCGGTAGCTGAAGAACCCGTGGCAGAGGAACTACCAAGGGTTCAGAGCCACACTTCAACGGGGCGGAAGGAGATAGAACACCCCCATTCCGTGACTGAGCCTCTGCCATTGGAGAAGATGTCACCAGGTCAATGCTGTCCAATTCAGTAAGCAGGGCAGAGTTTGAAAACCCCAAAGAGGAACCATCTAGAAGGGGAGAAGACTTGGTAGCAGCACTAGAATCCACTCCTTCTACATTCACAGAGAGAACATGTTTATCCATAGGACCAACAGTTTTAACAACCTTAGAGGGATTCACAGTACTCACGTTGAGATGATGTTTCCTGCGTTTTCCCATACCAAGAAAACCACCTCTAGATTGCCTCGAGCGCCGAAGGAGCGCATAAGGAGCAAAACATGCCCCTTTAAATCACGCCCCTTCAAAGTGCGACTGCTACCGCATAACCACGGTGCGGATCAGATCTTAAAGCCCACAGATGACATCGGGGCAAGGCGCCGCGTGGAAGCAAGCCCTACAGGTGCCTGGAGAGACCACACAGCATGCGGAGCACAATCGGGCAGAACTCCTTCTCACACACTCCCGACTGCAACAGGAACCGCTCCTTCTTTTAAGCCACACAGATGACGTCGGGGCAAGGCGCCGCGTGGAAGCAAGCCCTACAGATGCCTGGAGAGACCACACAGCACACGGAGCACAGTCGGGCAGAACTCCTTCTCACACACTCCCCAGTTTGTTGTATTTTATGACCTGTATTTTATGTTAAAAAAATATATAAAGAAGTTTGTATGCTTGTTCTTTATGCATTTGGACATGTTACAAACAAATGCATGAAACTTTCCAGGGACCATCCTCTCAGCCGGGAGGAGGTCAACAACTACTTTTTGGGGAGAAAACATTGGTCCCCTGCCTGCTACATGCCCGCCTTCCTGACCAATGAGATAGCAGTATTCTGCACAATTGGGAAAACTGCTCAGCGGCGCGCTTCAACAAACAAACAAACTTGCAATTCTCCATGATCAGTGTAGAATACAAGCGGCTTCACAAGCAATCAGGACTCCAGACTAGAGACACACCTGACTCAATGATCAGCATACAAAAGACAAATATCGTTCACAGCAGCGAAGAAGCCAAAACCATCGTATAAATTGATTGATGCAGTTGTGGATATTGAGCAGACGGTTCAATATCGTACCAGATGTCTTCAGCCTGCTTTGTCAAGGATGCAGTATCAGATTTCCCAGGCAACATCAGGTACCTTAGCTAGTATGTTATGGTATATATTATCTGGTCTGTTATTTTTAGAATTCTATTTTATCTGTTTTTGTATACCGCTTGGTTGAACCAGCAGCTTCTATGTAGAATAAATAAAGAAACCTTTTGCATATTTTTATTTACTCCTTCTAATACTGCTAGTAATAAGGGTCACTCTATGAAACTAACTGGTGGCAGATTTACAAGGAATTCTAGTATTTCTTACAGTCAACGCATAATTAAACAATGGAATTTGAGGTTAGGAAATGTGGTCGGGGCTGGTATAGCTGAGTTTAAAAATGCTCTGGATAGGTTTCTAGAGGTCAGGTCCACACTAACCATTATTTCGGGGTCCTTTTACTAAGGTGGGTTAAGTTTCTGCACCTAATGTGTGTTTATGCAACAACTAATGGGCATTAAGTACAAAGCCCCCATGGTAACTTTCAGGGGCACGACGAGCATGTTCCTGGCAATTAGTGAACGCCACCTATTGGGTGGCATTAGGTACATCTGCACTAACTGCAATGTGCTCTCAAGGCCACTCTACCTCTGCACTGCCCATTCAGTGCCCCAATGTGTGAATAAGCATTCAGTAACTCTTTTTGGGAAACTGCTGGGTACTTATGATCTGGACTGGCCACTGTTGGAAACAGGATACGGGGCTTGATGGATCTTGGTCTGACCCAATATGGCATTTCTTATGTTCTTAACTCTCATGTCCCCATGATAACAATTAGCGAGGGCCCGAGCACGCAATTACTATGTGCAAAAACTGTGCTAACTGCGTTGAACTCTTTAGTAAAAAGGGCTCTTAGTCCCATAACCTTAGATGCTTCCACATCCCTCTTCTTGGTGCTATTTGGGCTCAGATGCTTACTCCAGGTGAACCAGACTGCCTACCATTAGGGGCAGGATGCTGGGCTTGGATCATTGGTCTGACTCAGCATGGCACTTTTTATGCTCAGTGCCTCTCAAGGTGTGATGCCCTCCTACCACACTAAATTGCAGGTGGCTTCCTGTAGGCTTTATGTGGAGCACTCACAAACCGAATCACTCCACCATCTTGAAGTACAGCATGAGAGTCTAAGGGGCTTGTTTACAAAGCCGCGGTAGCGGTTTGCGATCGTAATCGGAGCCGCGGCCCCATTGGTTTCAATGGGGCCGCGGCTGCGATCGCGAACCACTACCGCGGCTTTGTAAACAAGCCCCTAAGATGAATTAGAGGAATGGAGGAATGTTTAGGGCAACAGCTTACTACCCACTGGCACACCTTGGGCAAGTCACTTCTTTACCCTCACTTGCCTTAGAAAAAAAGGACTGGCAATCTGCTTCTAGTTATACCTTGCCAAGAAAACCCTGGGGCTGCTAGGTTGCCAAGAGTCAGCATAGACATGACTGTAGTTTAAAAAAAAAAAAGAATTCTTTTGCAGGAAGTTGCCAGTGTCTCTTTGGGTGCAGAACATCAGACCAGTTAATCAGCTGATCTGAGCTGTGTATGGCATGGGCAGGAGAGGCGCCAACACAGGGAGAGAAACACTAGATCTGCTGCACCACCAGTCACATTCTCCTGCTGTCAACTGGGATTAGACTGCTTGGGGGAGGGCAGGACACCAGAGGTTGTGTGTGTTTGGGGGGGGGGGGTGCATAAACATGATATCACAGCACCTGCCCCTACTAGTGGCAGCAGCATAGCCAGAGGACTCCCCCCTACAGCTTGGTGAAACATCAGCCATGGTCATTTTTGTCTTTCCCTGCTGTCATCTGCCAGCAAACTACACGTAAACTGACCCTCAAAGCAAGTGTTGCTGATGGTGGGGGAAGGCTGTGCAGTATAGTTTGGTTTTGTTAGTCTAACAAGCTCCATTTCTGTAAATACATAAGCTCCTAGAGCTCGAGGTGGCACTCTTGATTCTCTGTGGAAAGAGAAGGGAATGAGCAAGCCTTTGTTTTCAGGAAATATATCCGTGGAAAGGAGCAGGCCGTGACGGTGATCGGCTACTCATCTAAAACAGGCATGCTGTTATTTCTATGACCTGCTAAATGCCTCACAGTAGAGCGTGATACAATGTGGAACCACAACTTAAATGACAAAGAAAAGCCAAACTTTTGGAGGAGCATTCTTGAGGCATAAGACTGGCTGTTACTGCAGTTTGTGAAATTCATCCTGTTGAATTTCTCTCGTTATTCTCACTTCCTACCGCAGATTCCCTCGGGCGGCGATGCTGCCAACTTCACTTGCCAGGGTCAGTGTGACTAAATTTAGTTTCAACAGGGGGAGAGTTAAATTGGATACTTTTCAGCTTGCTGAAGGACTCATGGGATGTTTTTTTTTTGTTAAACTTTCAGGAGCTCTGCAATGAGGCTGCTATCCTGAAGGATTCAAAAGGAGGGTAAAATTTGTGGAATGTGTGTGTAGCTATATATTTAGAGAGAGAGAGAGAGAGTGAGCCCCGATCGCCCATGAAATCACCGGGAAGGAAAGAGTTTGTGACTTTTTCTTGCTGCACTCGGGCTTCCTATGCGCACTAGGCTCAGAATAGGGGTGGGGCTGCCCCAAGTGCCTCTAGTGCCACCGCCCTGGGGGCTTATCAATGGCTGCCACTCCCTGAGTGACCTCAGGGGGAAAGAGCCTTCCGCCCCTGTCTTCCTGCCCCTCCCCAGTCTCCGCTAAGGAGGTGAGGACAGAGAGTGGCTCGTAGGGGCTGAACGACTGCCAGCCTGGGAGACAGCCACCCAATAGCCTTCTACGGCATGTTGGCTGCGGCTGTAGCTCGTCTTGCGAGAAATCGCTTGGTTACTGTATCATCATATTCCCTCACTAAAATATTCACAGGCCAGAGACACAACAAGGGGACTGATTCAGCGGTCTCTGAATTTTTAAGGAGGCCAAGGAAGGGAGAACAATCCTTCTCCCGGGGCAGGGGCTCCAGAGAGACTAATTTTGCGCATACCATGACAGTTATGGGGTTCTGAAAGTGGATATGATCGCAAGTTTACTGCTCTGTTCCCTTTAAGACTTGCATTCTGTGTCAAAGAACCCTTTATTCTGCAGTTCATAGAATGTAATATACATAGGTAATAATTTAGCAAAGTGGGATTGGAAATGATTTCTTTTCAAGCCACTGGCACCCAAACAATTCAGAATATTTCTTTCTCTGTGGACAAGCAGGAAGTAAGTCCTCTCATATGGGTGATGTCTCCAATGGAGCCCTGCGCAGGAGCGCTCCCCAGATTCTATTGGAAGCTTTTGGGAGACTCCACTGTGCCTGCCCGCCTCCCTTCCCACCTACTGTAATGGCACCATCTTCTCCAGTCCTTGTTTTTCTGCAAAGCTCCACAGACGTTTCGATCCTCCAGTGGTAAATGTTATTCTTCACCTTCAGGCGCCTTCCTGGCTAAGTGTCTTGGTTAGTGCCTGACATTGCAGTTCCATCGGTCGCAGTATCTTTATGGGTTTCGGCGCTTTCAGTAAATTTTCATTTTTCTTAGTTACATTTCCTGTGGCCCGGCCAGGACTGTGGTCACGATTTGATTTAGCCACAGCTACTTCCTGGATATGTTCCAGAAACTGGCTAGCAGGTTTAAGAAGTACACCAAGTGTGCCAGGACCATCTTTCACCGACAGGCACAACTGGTGCCTCCAGTGCCTGGGTCCCAATCACCAGCCCTCTTCTTATAACTCTGTTCAACAGCCAAAATGCTTTGGCCACGAAAGCAGCTGTTCTAAACTAATTTAAGGCTGCTGAACACAGAAATCATAATGAAAATGGCTCTAGTTGCTAAGATATATGCAATTAATTAGTCATTAGGGGTCATTAACCGTGTATTATGCAACATTTGCGTGAGATTGTGAAATCTCTACTTGCAACCAATAGAAATATCTGTCCAAAACCAGATGATGCAATCAATATTTACATATGCATCCAATGTTCCCTCTAATTTTCTGTAGGCTGTGTGCGCATAAAATATCAGCTGTGTGCAGCTTTTGAAGGAAGATTAAATTTTTGTGCGCCACATAACGACACTCGGAGTTATATACTTTAAAATTTGACTACACGTCAGAATACAGTATGTACACTACATTGATTTTAATCAAATTAAATGAAAATGGACGATTACTAAATGAAGCGGGAAATTTCTAGTAATTACAATCATACTTTTAAATTTTAAGACGTCTGTGTTGTTTTCTATCAGAATCAGAGCCTTAATTTTTGTGCGCTCTGTTGTAAAGTATGTGCGCTCGCTCGGTGAGGTGTGTGCGCGCGCACACGCGCACAGCTTAGAGGGAACAGTGTATGCATCACTTGACAGTATAAATCTTAAGGTGTATTAGTCACAGAAAAATTAAAAATTATTTTGCATTTTATGCCGATAGGTCAATCACAGCGTATTCGGTGATGCATCGTACTTGTGTTAATAATGCAGATAATTTCTGCTATATCTGTGGTGAAGTGACTTTTACATCACAAAAACGGAATATGACTTTGGCGGTTAAGAAAGCCTACAACTTATATTTTGGCTGCAGAATAGGAGATCAGGATAAGAGCTGGGCACCACACATATGCTGCAATACATGTGCAACAAATCTCAGGCCATTGCCTAAGATTCCCATGAATGGGAAAAGGCAATCAATGCCTTTTGCAGTTCCAGTGATCTGGAGAGAGCCCACAGATCACGTCAGCAATTGCTACTTCTGCATGGTTCCTCCAATTCAGAAAGGCATATCCAGAAAGAGTAAGTGGACATTCCATCTGCAATATGCCCAGTGCGTCATGGAGAAGGGTTGCCGATTCCCAAAATGTCAGAATCATTATCATTAGAATCAAGTGAGGAAGAGGAAGAAGTTTGTAATCATGAACCGTCAACCTCACGTGACCCAGAGTTTCTTCTGGCCACTGCTAATGAGCCACACCTCATAACGCAAGGTGAATTGAACGACCTTGTCAGGATCTTCTTGGATCTCCCGAAGAATAAAGCTGAGCTTTTGGGTTCCAGACTACAGCAGTGGAATCTTCTGGCTGGTGACGTTCAAATTTCTTTTTTCCGGGACCGTCAGAAAGACTTGGGAGTATGTTTACTAAACCGTCTTAATGTTACTGGTGCTAGTTGCAGCGATAATGTGAAGAATGCCATATAAGGAATGGGCGTTCCAGTCCTAAGGTAGCAAGAATCTGTATCGCGCGATAGTGGGCGCTGTGGCACGTTAACACGCGTTAACCCTAAGTACATGCCAGCGCAGTATTAGAAGCTATAACAATGTAGCCCACTGGTTACTGCAATGACTGTGGAGACAAAGGTCATGGGTTCAATCCTGCAGTGGTGTAATCTAAAAAGGCTGTCTGAGGCATTTTCTTTTAATTTAAATCAGTGCTGCCAGCAAAAACACCCTCATAGTGCCATAACCTAAGGTGCCTCATAAGGCGCCCTATAAGGCGCCCCATAGGTCACATTATAAAGTGCCCTATAGGGCGCTTTACAGGGCGCCTTATAGGGCACCTATGAGGCACCTTAGGCTACAGCACTGTGAGGGTGTTTCTGCTGGCAGCACTGATTGAAATGAAAAGGAAAAGCCTCAGACAGCATTCCTAAATAACACCACTGTGGGATCAAACCCATGACCTCTGCCTCCACAGTCATTGAAGTAACCAATAGGCTACATCTCTATAGCTACTGCCACACTGCTGGCTGGCTAGAGAAAGACTGCAGGTCACCACACAAACTGTCTGCTGTGGTTACCAGGATAGGGTAAACCTACCCGTACCCATGATGCACTGCACATGCAGATCAGCAGTCTGTAGCTGATCACATAATGGGGTATGCACCCCCACAGCACCTAGGCCTGGTAGGGGGAACTGACCATGTGTGTTACTGGCACAGAGTAGCTACAGACCGTGACATTGTGTGGGTCCTGTGCTCACCCTGCAGGTCCCCATCAGTGCCAGTGTGTGATAGTTAGTCCTTGCAGACACACCTAGGATACACCTGTGTCCATCTGTATTTCCCAGTCACGTCTAGCCCTTGTGGACTATGATGCACCCAGAATAGTGCATATCCTGTGTGGGTGCCATGGTCACATGTTATAGGTGAAGGGGGAGTTAGGACCCAAAAGCGGATTATGTAGCACCACCCAACCCACCCTCTATGGCTCGGGGTAGGGGGACAGGATCTCCCACCAACAGATCCACATTGTACATCTCTGCACTGGTGGCAGTAGTGAGGACCATCAACCCCAGTCCTGCTGAGGAACAGGCACCCTACAGGGCAGTCGATGCAGATCTGTATGCATCACATAAGGCAATGGCAGACAGGCAGAATGCTGGAGAAGCTTAGCTGCCCCCCACCACTATCTGACATTCACCAGCAGAGAGCACAGTCAGTCTCCACCCATTGCACCCTATAAGGTGTTCCAGCCATACACATGCTAACTGCAGACAGTCTGCTAGCTAGTACATAGTGCATGGAGGAACTGTGTGCACCCAGAAATGGGATGTGAGCACCCACACCAAGCAGGTATGTCAGTGATTGGGCCCCAGAAAAGAGAACCCATTAATATCACTTGAGAGAAATACTGCATAGCACTATGTGGGAACCTAGCCATGCTCAGTCAGGGTGAGAGTGACCTCCCAGCATGACATGCTGTGGCCACCCTGTCCGTGCAGGTGGTGGTCGGGCACTACAATGTCCCAGCCATTGCCCTATACCCTGTGCAGATGCTTCCTGCCCAGGCCACCCTCATTATGCACATTGGCAGGCTAAAACTGAAAACAGTGCAAGCAGTGTGGGCTCAGTAAGGTGTAGGCAGCCACAACACACTGGATAGACATACACACACTCCCACATCTATGCCAGCATTGTGCAAATATGAAGGTTTGTGGCAGCCCTGGCCGCCACACCAGTCCTGGGCACTGTGCCAGGGGCAGCTCAAGGCAATCTGCTGCCTGAGGTGAAGTATAAAAAGGCGCCCCCCCCCCACCTTAGAGGGGGCGGGGCTTTTTCAGAAATCCAATCAGAGACTGAACCAAACCAAAAAGAAGATTAGATTATATGGAGGAAATGCAAGGTGTTTAAACACAGGGCCATATCGAGCTGTAATCGCACCCTGTGTGACTTGTAGCTCGGATGCACGCCTCCCCTCTCCCCCCATACCTCCGTCCAGCGCTGTCTGCTCTTTCCCTGCTGCTGCCACCCTCTGTTTTTTTCACAGAGGCTCCGCTGGATGGAGGTATGGGGAGGAGGAGGGGGGCATGCGCCCAATCTGAAAGGCGCCGGCACTTTAAGAAGATCTGTCCCTCCCTACTCTGACATCTCGTCGGAGAAGGGAGGGACCAGACCTACTTAAAGTGCTGCAAAAAGGCTTAGGGAGCGCATTTCGTCTGCCTGCTATTGTCCTGCTAGCGGCAGCAGGGCAACAGCAGACAGCCGAAATGCGTCCCCCAAACCTTTTCGCCCTGTGCGGTTGCACCGCTTGCACAGGGTTGGTTACGGACCCGTTTGCACACCAAGGAACTAAAAGACAGCAAGAACCAACAGCACAGTTTATAAAACTAAATTATAACTCATTTTTATTTTGTTGTTATAAATTGCGTTATGGTTCTTGCTTTTTCTTTTTCAACATATATTTTGCATCCACAGTAGGTGCAGAGCAGAACCAGGACATTCACCCACAGAACTCAATATTTAAAGAAAAAAAATCTGATTCTGAGAATGTCACTAACATCAACCACAACCACTATACTCCAGTACCAGGCATATTGTGAACTAATAAAATACCCTACAACAAAGAGCAAACCTACCATACCATACCATATCAGCACAAACTTCCAAAACTCACATAAGGAGCCCATCCAAAAAAAGCATCACTGTAAATACTACAGTGGGCCCTGGAACATCCATACACCTATTTGAAAAGCTGAACAAGTCAAATTACTACAGTACAGTATAGATCTTTATGTACAAACTCCATGTTAACAGAACACCTGACCTCAGTCAAACACTCGCAACATCGACCCTTACCAAGTGCAGAATAAGTAACCACAATCTAAAGTAAAAATAAAAATATGTAGACTAAATTTAAATTGAAACACCAAGAAGCCAGAGTCCACATGCAGTGCAATATCAGATAAATAAGAGATGCAGTTCCCCAATACTGTGTAAAATATAAAAATAGCAGAAAGTCCAATAACTAAAATTAAATTAAATTATTTTTTTCAACCTTTGTTGTCTGACCATTTTATTCTCTGTTCATGCTGGTTCCGATCTGAGGCTTCAGCTTTCCTGTCTTCTCTTAGCTCTCTTTCTGTGGTCTATGGTCCATCTTCCATTTCTTATCTCTTCTTTTATTTCCAGTTCCAGTAACCCTCCCCAGTATCAGCCCCCTTCCCTCCCAGTACTTTCCAATGTCAACCACCTTGCATTCCCATGACTGCAATTGGTGTCCATTCTCTTCCAGTCCCCCTCCTTCCCCACTGTCCAGCACATTCTAGTCAAAATGCAATCTCAGATAGCAGCTCACTTCCACTCTCAGTGCCACCCCCCAAGTCAGCTCCCTTCCAGTTGCCCTACCCTCTGTTCAACCCCCTTCCAGTGCCATTTGCATGTCAGCTCCCTTCCAACCTCCTCCCCATTACCCAACCACCTACCACTCCCATCCCCAAATGTCAGCTCCCTTCCAGTCCCCCTTCAGTACATCCCAGGTGTCAGCTCCTTTCCAGCCCCCTCCTTCCCCCGTGTCAGCTCCCTTCGTGCCCCCTCCTTCCCCTGGCAGACCTTCTCATTATCCGCTCCCTTCCAGTCCTATTTTACCATCCTCCCGCATCAGCCCATTTGTAGCCCTAGCCTCTAGTTTTCTTCCAGGACCAGCAGCACTCTCCTCCACTCCCCCATTAGCCCATTTCCAGTCCTAACCCTCTTCAGCCCACTCTAGTCCTAGCCCCCCAATCAACCTATTACCAGTCCTAGCTCATTTCCAGTGCTAGCCTCCCATCTGTCCATTACCAGTCCTACCCCTCCCAATAAGTCCATTTCCAGTCCTAGCCCCCCTAATCAGCCCATTTCCAGTTCTAACTCCCCTATCAGCCCATTTCCAGTCCTAACCCCCCCATCAGCCCATTTCCAGTCCTAGCCCCCCATAGACCATTACCTTTCCTAAACACCCCCATCAGCCCACTTCCAGTCCTAACCCCCCCATCAGCCAATTACCATTCCTAAACCTCCCCATCAGCCCATTACCAGTCCTAGCCCCCATAGCCCATTACCAGTCCTACCCCCCCTGACGCCCAGTTCAGCCCCCCTAATCAGCCCATTTCCAGTTCTAACTCCCCTATCAGCCCATTTCCAGTCCTAACCCCCCCATCAGCCCATTACCAGTCCTAGCCCCCCAAAGACCATTACCAGTCCTAACCCCCCCATCAGCCCATTTTCAGTCCTAACCCCCCATAGCCTATTAACAGTCCTAAACACCCCATCAGCCCATTTCCAGTCCTACCCCCCCCCCCCCGCAGCCCATTTCCAGTCCTACCCCCCCTGACGCCCAATTCCAGTCCTACCCCCCGCAGCCCAATTCCAGTCCTACCCCTACCCCCCCCCTCAGCCCAATTCCTAGACACCGCCCATTTCCAGTCCCAGCCCCCAGGGGAAAATCCAACCGCTCAAGTTGCTGCCGAGTCCGCTTCTCGGCAGCGGCAGTCTCTGGCAGACTCACCTGCCTCTCCATCCTATAGCAGTCGCGGCTCCTGCTTCTTGGAACCGCGGCTGTGCTAGCGACATCAACTTAAATACAAAGCAAAACCAGGGCAGACTCTGCGGAGCCTTCCCGTGCAGCGGCATCCCGCCCCCAAAGGAAGCAACTTCCTTTGCATACAACTTCCTTTGGGGGCAGGACGCCGATGCACGGGAAGGCTCCGCAGAGTCTGCCCTGGTTTTGCTTTGTATTTAAGTTGATGTCGCTAGCACAGCTGCGGTTCCAAGAAGCAGGAGCCGCGGCTGCTATAGGAAGGAGAGGCAGGTGAGTCTGCCGGAGACTGCCGCTGCCAAGAAGCAGACTCGGTAGCAACTTGAGCGGTTGGATTTTTTTTATTTTTAACTTTAGAAGTTGAAGTGAGGCGTCTGTTTTGGGGGCATTTTTTGCCGCCTTTAAAACTTCACCGCCTGAGCCAGCCGCCTCACTTTGCCTCATGGTAGAGCTGCCCCTGCACAGTGCAGGCATTGCTATGGTACGCAATACTGTTGGGGTCGCTCCCTGGGGTGGTAAACACTGTCAGAAGCAATAACTGAAACATACTCCACAGATATCAGAAAGGTTGCTATGATGAATCTCTATCAACAAATCATGTTTAACTTAGGATTTGTTAGCTGACATTAATCATAGCAACCTTTTGATATATGTGGAACGTATTCCCAAGTTTAGGATGGCATTGCTAAGGTATGCAGGTGCCAGTATTGAGAGATGCTGCTCCGCGCAGGGCCCAACAGCCTGACTCTCCATGAGGCTTTGGATAGTGGAGCCTGTGGGTGTGGGTGTTTCTGCCCCTGTTGACCGCTGCTCTAGGGCAGAGGTTCCCAACTCCGGTCCTGTTGGGCCAGACACTGTTCAGGTTTTCATGCTGTCCCTAATGAATATGCATGAATACATTTGCATACATTGGGGGTGATGCATACAAATGCAGCACAGGCATATTTATTAGGGACAGCATGAAACCTGAAAGGTGTTTGGCCCTCCAGGACTGCAGTTGGGAAACTCTGCTCTAGGGATTGCACATGTTTATGGTGTCTGTGCTCTGTAGGGTAAAATATAGGCGTTTCAGGCATGTTTAATTTATCTGCAATAAAGATTCTGTCTTTATTACCACGGTTTAGTACTGGGTAAAATATGGGGACAAGGGTGGCAGGAGCCACAGCTGGGGCTTGAACTTGTGACCTTCTGCCCCTGAACACAATGGCTGTGTGTACTGCACCAAACTGTTGCCACAGGGGCAGATCATTCCCTGGGGATACCATGACTGTTTGTCAGACAGACCTTGTCTGTTGCAGTGCATGGCACCCACCTAAACGGCACTTGGCTGTGGTCTGCTATGGGCAGATGCCACTGCCCCCTCCACCACCAGCACCCCTCCGCCACCAAGCTGACATGCCCTTATGCCAGTGGTGCTGGTGGTGCGCAGTCCCAGGCCATCCAGTGTGCCGGTAGGCAGCTGCCTATGGTGTGGGTTCTCTGGTAGGGGTGCCTACATGCACATGCGTGCTTCTCCCTGGCACTACCTGCCAATGTTATGTGCCCTGGGGGTACCTGCTGGGTAATATCCCCTGTGACACACACACTCATGCCAATGTTAGTCCCTCGTCAGTTACTGTCTTGCTGCTTTACAGTTTTGGTATTCCTATGTGCCACCTAGGCATTTGCCTAGTCCGCACTGTGCCCCAGATGGACCACAGCATGTGCCGCCTGCAGCCCCCTGTATCCCATTTACAGCATCAGTACAGTTGCCCTTTCCTACGTGCCCACTCTGCTGTTGCTGCACATGTGCACGCCTTAACAAACCTGCCCAATATAAACGACAAAACCCCTGATCACCACTATTTCAATGTGGGATCATTCACCTTTTAGAGGGACAGAGCATAGACCCTTACAAACATGATATCTTCCTTTTTACGCTTTGTCAGTAGTGTTGCTTTATGTTTATCATTAATATCACTATTGGCCAGCTTGGTTATTGGGATTTCAGATGTGGTTCTGGTCATTTTATATGTTTATTTGCCTTTTTGGTTCCTGCACATGTATCACTACTATCACTTTACTGGGTTTCCCTGCCTTTGCTGTACATTGCTGACTGAAATGGTTTCTTTCTCCTGCAAATGTGCCTCTAACGTGAGGGTATCACTGGCGTTAGTGTTCAGACCTGGATTTCACAGCGTTAGTGTGCCTGGAGCTTCTCCCCGCCCACTCCCCGCCCACTCCCCGCCCACTCTCTGCCCCTTGACCCCTATTTCCACCCTCTGGGAGGCCTTACTCCACCCTTCAGAGCCAGATTTCACAGCGTTAGTGTGCCTTAATGCCGCTGCCGACATTATCGCGCGATAACGTCGCCGCTGCTACGTTAAGGTGGTTTAGTAAACATACCCCTTGGTGTCATTCTTTTTCAAAGAAGGTGATCTTGCTGCATGCAACAACGTAAAAGGTTTAATGGCAGCTCTCAATATCAATTACACTGCAGATGATTGGAGGCTCTTCATTGGTTCATCCAAAACAAGTCTTAAAGCTGTATTGCTGCATAATGGCAACACCCCTGTTGCCATGGAGGAGAGAGGTCACGTGACAGGAGAGCATCACCCTGGTGTGTCAGGAAGTGATCCTGTAACTAGGACCTGTCCTCCAGGTGATGTAAAACCCTCTCGCACCGAGGAAGTTTCTCCAGGGCCATGTGCCCATGAGGGAAGGGTTAGGACAGCCGTTATAGTTGGTGATTCAATCATTAGGCATGTAGATAGCTGGGTGGCTGGTGGACGTGAGGATCGCCTGGTAAAATGCCTGCCTGGTGCGAAGGTAGCGGACCTCACGCGCCACCTAGATAAGGTCTTAGATAGTGCTGGGGAGGAGTCTGCTGTCTTGGTACATGTCGGTACCAATGACATAGGAAAATGTGGTAGGGAGGTTCTGGAGGCAAAATTTAGGCTTTTAGGTTGGAAGTTGAAATCCAGAACTTCCAGGGTAGCATTCTCCGAAATGCTTCCTGTTCCACGCGCAGGAACAAAAAGGCAGGCAGAGCTCCGGAGTCTCAATGCGTGGATGAGACAATGGTGCAGAGATGAGGGTTTTGGATTTGTTAGGAACTGGGGAACATTCTGGGGAAAGGAGGGGCTCTTCTGAAGGGTTGGGCTTCACTTTAACCGGGATGGAACCAGGCTGCTGGCATTACCTTTAAAAAGGAGATAGAGCAGCTTTTAAACTAGATATTAGGGGAAAGCCGACAGTCGCCCAAGAGCAGATGGTTCGGAAGAATGTATCCTTGAAGGATACTACCAAAAGCAGAGAGGTTCCACAAAAGAGTAAAGTAGCCCAAATGCCCTCAAGTATGGAGCAGACAGAGCTTAAAGATCCCAATTTACCCATGTCTAACAATAGCCAAATTAACATGAATAAAATACATTCTCTAAAATGCTTGTATGCAAATGCTAAAAGTCTAAAGAATAAGATGGGAGAGTTAGAATATATAGCACTAAATGAAAGGTTAGATATGATTGGAATATCAGAAACATGGTGGAAGGAGGACAACCAGTGGGACACTGTGATACCTGGGTACAAACTATATCGTAATGATAGAGCTGATCAAATTGGTGGAGGGGTTGCACTCTATGTTAGAGAGGGCATTGACTCAGAAAGGATTAAAGTTTTGCAGGAAACAAAATCTGCTGTAGAATCTATATGGATTGAAATTCCATATAAAAGGGGGAAGGCAATGGCAGTGGGGGTGTACTATCGAGCACCTGGCCAGAATGACCAAATGGATGATGAAATGCTCAAAGAAATCAAGGAAGCTAACAAAAGTTACAGCGCAGTAATAATAATGGGTGATTTCAATTACCCCGGTATCGACTGGGTCAGTGTCACGTCAGGACATGCTAGGGAGATAAAGTTCCTAGATGAAATAAATGACTGCTTCTTGGAGCAGCTGGTTCATGAACCGACCAGAGGGGAAGCCATATTAGACCTAGTCCTTAGTGGAACACCAGATCTAGTGCAAGAGATAAGGTGTTGGGGCCACTTGGCAATAGTGATCATAGCATGATCGCCTTTGATTTAATTAGTGGAGGAGGGATAGTAAGGAAATCCACAGTACTACCTTTTAACTTTCGAAAGGGAGACTATGATAAAATGAGGAAAACAGTTAAGAAAAAACTAAAAGGAGCAGTTGCAAAGGTTAAAGACGTACATCAAGGTTGGGTGTTGTTGAAAAATACTATCTTGGAAGCCCAGACCAGCTGTATTCCACGCTTTAAGAAAAGTGGAAGGAAGTCCAAAAAACTGCCAGCATGGTTTAAAGGTGAGGTCAGAGAGGCTGTTGTTGCCAAAAAAGCATCTTTCAGGAAATGGAAAAAAGAGCCAAACGACGAAACCTGGAAACAGCACAAGCACTGGCAAGTCAAATGCAAGGCATTGATAAGGCAGGCAAAGAGAGAATTTGAGAAGAAGCTTGCTGCGGAAGCAAAAACGCGGAATAAAGACCTTTTCAAGTACATTCGTAGCAAAAAACCTGTGAGAGAGTCAGTTGGTCCATTAGATGATAAAGGGGTTAAAGGAGCACTAAGATGCGACAAGGCGATAGCGGAGAGACTGAATGAATTCTTTGCTTCGGTCTTTACTGAGGAAGATGTAGGGATGTTACCCATGACTGAAGTGGTATTTAAAGGTGCGGAAGAATTGAAGGAAATATCGATACTTCGGGAAGATGTCTTACAACTATTAGATAAACTGAAGAGTAGCAAATCACCTGGGCCAGATGGTATACATCCAAGGGTGTTGAAAGAACTGAAATATGAGATTGCAGAACTGCTATCAGTAATCTGTGAACTATCATTAAAATCATCTTTAATACCTGAAGATTGGAGGATCGCCAATGTAACCCCAATTTTTAAAAAAGGTTCCAGGGGTGATCCGGGAAACTACAGACTGGTGAGCCTGACGTCAGTACCGGGAAAAATGGTAGAAACCATCATAAAGAATAAAATTACTCAGCATGTAGATAGTCACAACCTAATGGAAGACAGCCAACATGGCTTTAGACAAGGAATATCTTGTCTTACTAATATGTTATGTTTTTTTGAAGGAGTGAATAAACAGGTGGACAAAGGTGAGTCGGTTGATATTGTGTATCTGGACTTTCAGAAAGCCTTTGACAAAGTCCCTCATGAGAGACTTTTGGCAAAACTAAAGAGTCATGGGATAGGAGGCAGTGTACTATTGTGGATCAGGAACTGGTTAAAAGATAGAAAGCAGAGGGTAGGGCTAAATGGCCAATTTTCCCAATGGAGAAAGGTGAATAGTGGTGTACCCCAGGGATCTGTGCTGGGTCCGCTGCTTTTGACATATTCATAAATGACCTGGAAAGTGGAATAACGAGTGAGGTTATCAAATTTGCAGATGACACAAAACTATTTAAAGTTGTTAAAACCCAAGAGGATTGTGAAAAATTGCAAGAGGATCTTGATAAATTGGAAGACTGGGCATCAAAATGGCAGATGAAATTTAATGTGGACAAGTGCAAGGTTATGCACCTAGGGAAGAACAACCCAAACTATGGTTACACGATGCAAGGTTCCACATTAGGAACCACCACCCAGGAAAAAGATTTAGGCGTCATTGTGGATACCATGTTAAAACCCTCGGCCCAGTGTGCAGCGGTGGCCAAGAGAGCAAATAGAATGCTAGGTATGATAAGGAAAGGAATGGAAAATAAAACAAAAGAGATTATAATGCCTCTATATCGTTCCATGGTGAGACCGCACCTTGAATATTGTGTGCAATTCTGGTCGCCGTATCTTAAAAAGGATATAGCGATTTTAGAAAAGGTACAGAGAAGAGCCACCAAAATGGCAAAGGGATGGAAGGATACTCCTATGAAGAAAGGCTAAAAAGGTTAGGGCTCTTTAACCTGGAAAAGAGACGGCTGAGGGGAGATATGATAGAAGTCTATAAATTAATGAACGGAGTGGAACGGGTAAACGTAGATCGATTGTTTACCTTATCAGAATATAGAAAGACTAGGGGGCATGCAATGAAGCTACAGGGTAAACTATTTAAGACTAATAAAAGAAAATATTTTTTCACTCAACGTGTAATCAAACTCTGGAATTTGTTACCGGAGGATGTAGTAAAGGCTGTTAGTGTAGCTGGGTTTAAAAAAGGTTTGGACAAGTTCCTGGAGGAAAGGTCCATAAACCATTATTAAGAAGTGACCGAAGATATCAATGCTTGACCCAGTACTAGCATTGTGGAACTTGTGTCTCTTGGGGAAACTGCTAGGTACATATGACCTAGATTGGCCACTGTTGGAAACAGAATACTGGGCTTGATGGACCTTGGTCTGACCCAGTATGGCATATCTTATGTTATGTTCTTATGTTCTTAACTTGCTACCATCAATTCCTATTGGCCATGCAGCTTTTATGAAAGAGACTTATGGCAATATGAAACAACTTTTGAAATGTATAAACTATGATCAACATCTATGGTCAATCTGTGGTGACTTCAAAGTGGTCGCCCTCTTGCTTGGTCTTCAGGATGGATGCACCAAGTACTGCTGTTTCCTGTGTGAATGGGATAGTCGTGCTAGAGATTGTCATTTCGTCAAAAGGGACTGGCCACTCTGTCAGTCACTGGATCCTGGAAGCAAAAATGTTCTGTTTCCAGCACTTGTAGACCGCAACAAGATTTTGATGCCTTCCTTGCACATCAAGTTGGGACTAATGAAAAACTTTGTCAAGGCGATGGATAAAACTAAACCTGCTTTCAGGTATCTTAGTGGTAAATTTCCTAGACTGAGTGATGCCACAGTTAATGAAGGAATTTTTGTTGGCCCTCAGATTCGTGCACTTCTTCATGATGATGAATTTCTTTGTTTATTGCATGGAAAGGAAAAGGCTGCATGGATAGCATTTGAATTAGTGACACAAAATTTTCTTGGAAACAACAAAGCAAATAATTACCAAGAGATTGTTCAAGATCTTCTCAAGGCATACAAAAACCTTGGTAGCAACATGTCCTTAAAGATTCATTTTCTACACTCTCATCTAGATTTTTTCCTACAAAATTGCGGAGCAGTAAGTGATGAACATAGAGAACGATTTCACCAAGACATTGCAGCCATGGAAAAGAGGTATCAGGGTAAATGGAGTCCATCAATGCTTGCAGACTACTGCTGGAAAGTGACAAGGGATATTCCATTGCTTCAGTACAAGAAACAGATCAGGAAGAGTCGTGAAGCCACTGAATGAGAACAAAAATTGCTAGAATGTACTTACAAATGTTCTTAATGAAAGTTAAATTGCAGACCTAATTACTCCTCTGTTTATTCTAAGTACGTTTATGAACTTTATTTTATAAAAACATGCTTGTTATTGTGCAAAGTTTCATTTGTAATAAGATTTTGATTTATATCTAAGGTTTTAGGCTCAATTTTCACAATACATAGTGGTAAAATGTAAATTCTTCAACATATCATAGAAACAGGAGCTAATTGACCAATTTCACTATCACATTTGAATTCAGCTTATCAAATTCATTAAGAAATAGCACATTTAATTTCTGAAGAAAACAATTTTTGAAAAATTGTAGAACAGTGTAATTTGAGTTTGCAGATGACAAGGAGAGGTCTGAAGGGTTGGGAGAAACAGAGAGAAACTCTATTTGGCCAGAAGTCTAATTCTGCATCTTCGGCACTGGCATCAGTCTCAATGGTGTCCTAGGGATCTGCCAATGGTGCATTGACATTGAGAAGTTCTCAGGCTTAATCGGAGCTGAGCATCTGCAGTGCCCAGAACATCGACCATCAGTCAGTCTCCGCCTGGAGTTGAGAAAGGATTCGGTTTTGTCTTCGTTGGTGTCAAAGGGGGATCCATCCAAGCAATGGGCAAAGGCCTGGGTGCATTGGCATTGGAGCCCTTCCAAGCGCAATGTTGAGAGTGATGGGCACAAGTGCCCCGTCAAGGTGCCCCGGAGAAAGGACTGCTCAATCTCCTGGAGTGGGGTTTTGACTGGTTCCTCTGGAGCATTGCTAATCTGCCAGTGACAACAGATGGAACTCCTCCAGTAAGAGGAAGGCTCACTCTTTTTGACCACAGGTGGCCCCTTAAAACTTCAACTTGTGGGTGCTACTGATAGTCCAAAGCAACTATGTATTGCACTTCACCGAGCTTCTATCACATTGCCCCTCCAAAGGCATATCCTCTCAACCCTTTGCATCTAGACATACTTTGGAGAGAAATCTTCATCCTTTTGGCTGATCTTGCCCATGCCATAGGAGATGATCAGGCGGGGATTTTACTCCACGTACTTTCTGGTCCCAAAAAGATGGGAGTGGGGGCAGATTCTGGCCCATCCTGGATCTCAGAAACCTCAACACATTTCTGGTGTGAGAAAAGTTCAAGATGGTATCTCTAGATACCCTGCTCCCTTATCTTCATAAAGACGATTAGCTATGCTCCTTGGATCTAAAGGACATTTATAGCCACATACCGATCCATCCTGCTCATAGGAGATATGTCAGATTCGTCCTGGGAGAACAGCACTTTCAGTTCTGGGCACTACCTTTCGGGTTGACCTTGGTGTCCCAAGTCTTCACAAAATGCCTCGTGGTGGTAGTGGCCTATCTCAGAACACTAAGGTTCTGTCTTCCTTTATCTGGACGACTGGCTCATAAAAGGCACCAATCCAGACAGAGTCCAGCAATCAGCACAGTTGACCATTCAGCTGCAAGAACTGTTGAGGTTTGTAGTCAATTACCCAAAGTCCCACCTTCAGTCCACCCAATAGCTGGAGTTCCTAGGGGCTCTCCTTGACAACTCAAGGCAGGAAACCAAATAGGAAATGAAGCTGCTCACCGTCCCGCGTTGGAGCCGAGTTCTTATGCCCCCCCTCCCAGCAAACAGCCAATCGGGTGCTGAGGCAAACGCGGGTCCAGGAACCAATCAGGCAGGAAACCAAATAGGAAATGAAGCTGCTCACCATCCCGCGTTGGAGCCGAGTTCTTATGGCCCCCCTCCCAGCAAACAGCCAATCGGGTGCTGAGGCAAACGCGGGTCCAGGAACCAATCAGGCAGGAAACCAAATAGGAAATGAAGCTGCTCCAGGTAACAGCATTTTTTCACCTTTTTGCATTTTGTTTTAACTTGCTCTCTGCAGGCTTTACCTGTCCATTGGTCTGTTTTCACCTTGGCCCTGGAGTTCATGTGCAAAACCCAGCTGGATTTTCTCATTACCAGGAAAATCTTCCCAAACTCTTACAGAAAATCACCCCATAGTGATGTCCCTCCAGGTTCCCCAGCTCTGTTAAGAGGCATGGTTACTAAAGTGCACCCACACTAAATATCCTGTGCTAACTGGTTAGCACAAGCCCACTGAGGTTAGCGCAGGCTTCCGCGCTAGATTCCTAGCCCAATCTTGTGCTAAATTAGTGCATTTTAGCAAACATGTCCCTAAGAGATTAATCAGCAGGTGGTGCTAGCTATGACAAGTTAGAAAATCAAAACTTAACGGAGCCCTTTCTTTGTCCTTTTCTTTGCTTTTTTTTCTTGGGGGTTCACTTAGGAATTTAGGGAGTAATTTTATAAAGTCATTTTAATGTGTATGTGCCAATATATGTGCATAAAATTACTCTGATAATATCGCATGCAAACCTTTACTGTAGAGATTTGCCAGGAGCGTGGTCAGGCACAGCACAGTTGGAGTCATGTAGATTATGAATTCCTTAATTTACAGATATATTTCCATAATCTAGGCATGGGCATTCCCACCTGCTCTTGGGTAGGCGAAATCTACGTTCCTGGAATGTAGCCATAATTTATGCAGGATTTACACTAGTATTTGATTGAGACAGAAAGGCACCTACTTGACTTCATAAAATAGGCTTAATGGGAGTGTGTGAGGAGAGGAGTTCCTGCCCGACTTGTGCTCCACGTTCAGCGCTTTTTGCTACAGGCACCTGCAGGATTTTCCGGTCCACCGACGTGGCGCCTGGCCCCGTCATCATCTTGGGGGCCTTAAAAGTGAGCAGATCTTGCCAGCAGTCGGGAGTGTGTGAGGAGAGGAGTTCCTGCCCGACTTGTGTCCTGCGCTCAGTGCTTTTTACTACAGGCACCTGCAGGATTTCCCGGTCCACCGATGTGGCGCCTGGCCCTGACGTCATCTTGGGGGCCTTAAATTCCGGCTTGCTCCGTGGTCACGCGGTTGCGGTTGCGTTTTGAAGGGGCGCAGTTTAAAGGGGCTTGTCAAGCTCTTTTTGTGCTCCTTCGGCGCTTGAGGAGCTCTAGAGCTGGCATTCTTGGAGACCTGCCTTAAGTGGCCCTTTTCCACAGGCTACGTGGGGGAACACGGTGCCACACATTGGAAACAAACACATAGGATGTCATAGTTCAGTATGTTTTATTTCTGTTGCTCTCATCCGGCGTGGCCATCCACGTCGCCCACGCTCCAACCCACCCCTCTGTTGCTGGGCCACTGGTGCAGCCTCCGGTGCCAGTGCTGTCTGCAGTAATCTTGCCGCTATGGCCTCCAGGGCATTGGCTATCCGGAGTTGCGCCCCCACTATGGTTTCAGCTGTTGTCCGCAGCTGGTGTATCTCCGCCGTGTTTGCCAACAGATCACAGTGTATTTGCACCAGTGCCTGACGAATGCCTATGGGTGGAAGACACCGTGATATGTGAGATACCTCCTTCAGAGCCAACTGTCACACATGCACATGTCAGGCATATTCCACCAGAGGGGGTGCTAATAAGATGCGTGCTGCATATACAGAGGGCGTTCACATTATGCTTTTGGAACAGCAAGATGTTATCTGTGTACCTACCTGCCCGGGGATGGGCGGTGTCCAGTGCTTCCGGCAGCCCACACAGGTATATCGGACCCAGCCGGTCAGCTAATTCCTGCTCTAGAGGTGTGAGAGTTGGGGTAAAGGGGCGTCCCCCACCCATGCCCATGGCATGTTGCCGCTCAGCAACCATGTGGGCACACACACCACGTTTGATGTCATTAAACCATTTACGGAGGCTGTCGAGGTCCCGTGTTGGTCCCCCTGCCTGTGATACGGCCTCCTGCACCTCCTCCCACACATGTATCCTTGTTGCCACGGTGGTGGTGTTACTGAGCCGCCCATAAAGTACCTCATAGTTCTCCAGAACACTTGCCAGCAGGATCTGGTTTTCGTGAGGGCTGAACCGCACAGCCCTCCTCCTTTGCACAGGCGGCACTGGTAGCCGCCTTCGCTTAGCACTGGGTGGTTCCTGTGTGGGCTGGGAACCACACGATGTGCCTGCAGCCACCACCACAGGCCTCACACGTTCAGGGGTCTCGCTGTCCTGGTGGACAGGCGTGCCCCCCTCCTCCTCCACACCTGCCCTGTCCTGCTTCTCCATATCCCTGAACTCTGTGCCCTCTCCCTCCCTATCACTCATTGCTGCTCCTGGCCTCTGCCTCTCCACCTCACACCTGGTCCTGGCCACCCCCTCCTCCACTCCCTGCTGTATGTCCCTCAACTCTGTGTTGTTCTCTCGCACCTGCTCCTCGCCTACACCTCTCTCTGTCTCGCCTGCTTTGACACACACCTATCTCCAACATGCCTACCTTTCTCTCTCTCTACTGTCTCTCACAATTCCTGCTATTCTTCGCTATGCACCTGTCTCTCACTCTCTACGATGCCAAACACCTTCTCTATCTCTCCCACACTAACCCCTCAACATGTATCAGGTGTTTCGGTGTATTTATAGGTTTTTGGATGTTGCACACGTTGCACATGCGCTGTTGCATGCACGCCGCATCTGCACGTGTTGTGCATGCGTCACATCTGCGTGCATTGCGCATGCGCGGCGTAGACATGCATGGTGCACATGTACATTGTTCGAAACACACTGAGCGTGTGCATGATGCGCAGAGCATGCACATGTCACACGCACGTGCACAGCATATGAGTAACAACGTCATGCGTACAGATCTATGCGGCACATGCGCAACGCGTGCAACCTCATGCAACTGCACATGCACAACACGCGCAGCCTTACACAACTGCGCATGCGCAACGCGTGCTACGTAACAAACCTTATATAAACACCTGCACACCTGGTTCACTTTGAGGGGATTGTGTAGGTGAGCGAGAGCAGGCGTGCATTGTCAGTGAAGCAAGGAAAGAGTCAGAAGCAGGTGTTTTGTGGAGTGTGGCTGCATTTGTGAGTAGTGTTTGTATTGTGTGGCTGCGTTTGTGTGTGGTGCAAAAGGTGTGTGTCTTGGTTAGTGAGGTGTGTGTCTGTGTTTGTGTGTGTTGGAGGAGTTGGATGGGAGGAGCTTATGGCGGCCTTTGTGGTTGCTGCATATGCAGAGGGAGGTGAGCAGGTGCAGTGGTTGCCTGACGGGGGAGATAGTGTCTATGGGGCTGAGGCACAGGGCATGGGTGTGTCCCCACTGCAAAACAGACCTGCAGCTGTGGGGGAAGGCCAAGCAGGGACTGTGCCGGCACGGCGCAGGAGGCGTGCTGAGGTGCAGGCTCGCCAGCCTCGCCTCTACAGGCCCAGAGCCCAGCTCCAGGGCATGCGTGAGGACCAGGTCATCTCCCTGTACCAACTGAGCATGGGGGCTATTAGGGAGCTCTATGAGGATCTAAGATCTGACCTCGAGCCCCTGACTGATCGGTCACATGCCATACCGGGTTTGATCAAGCTCCTTGGTGCCCTACATTTCTTTGCCTCTGGCTGTTTCCAAACATCTGTGGCCGCAGTGGGTGGCATGAGCCGCCCCACCTTCTCACGCTGTCTCCACCAGGTACTGTGTGCCATGGTCAGCTGGGTGGGCAATTACATTGCAATTCCCCACACTAGGCAACAGTGGGCGACCCTGAACCAGGCCTTTGAGGCATTAGCCGGGATACCACACGTGATGGGAGCTATTGATTGCACACATGTTGCCCTGGTCCCGCCTAGAGACAGGGAGGTAGTATTCCGCAACCGCAAACACTATCATTCCCTGAATGTTCAGGTTGTATGTGATGCAAATATGCATATTCTGAATTTGGTCCCTAGGTTTTCAGGGTCCACCCATGACTCCTGTATCCTGCATCACTCAGCACTCTTCAGACAATTTGAGGCAGGACGATATGAGGACTGTACATTGCTGGGTGTGTATTTCTCATTTCTGACATGCACATGGTGATCAAGTGACTAACCGTATGTGTAACTGTCTATCTTGGATGTGTAGCCATTGTTGTTTGTGTGTGTCATCTATCTGTGTGTGATATAACATAGGGTGGTGCGTTTGGGGCCCTTGAGCTCCAACTTGCTATGATGCAGTATGCTGATGGTTGAACAGATGGCAGCATTTGTGTCATTGGTACAGATTATGTTGATTGCAATCCGTACACCCACCCCAGGTTTGATGTTTCCTGGCTTCACCCCCTGATGTATAATTGTGTTATCACATCATGTCATGTCATATGTGTCTGTCTGGATGTGTCCTGCATATGTTTGGCACGCAGATACCTGTGTTCATTTGGCTGGACATGGGCTCCTGTCTTAACGTACCCCTCTTTTTCTGCAGGTGATGCAGGTGAGGCAGGATATGGGTGTCACCCCTGGTTGCTGACCCCTTTGCGTCAACCACGGACACGTGCGGAGAGGAGGCACAATGAGGCCCATGCCTCCAGCCGCTCTATCATAGAGCGCACCTTTGGCGTTTTGAAGAGTCGCTTCAGGTGTCTGGATAGGACAGGCGGGGCCTTACAATACAGACCACAGACTGTGGCAGAGATCATTATAGCCTGTTGCATCCTGCACAACATCGCTCTAAGGCACCATATCCCTGTCAATATTAATGAGGAGCTGGAGGAAGATCCTAGGTGCCCCCCTGCACGTGTCCGAGGTGACACACGTGAGAGCACAGCAGTCAGGCGGCAGCTGATTACGGAGCACTTCACATGTAAGTACTACATATGTTCCCACCTACATTTTATTTATTTATTTATTTAACAGTTCTTCTATACCGCTCTATTTTAGATCAGAGCGGTTTACATTTAACATCAACTATACAACACAAGGAACTTTGAGTTGTATTTACAATAAACAGGGAGATCAACTTGGAAGTAACTGGGGGAAACTATGTACATTCTTAATTCTATACATTGTATCACACTGGTACCTGATTTCAGGCAGAACATATCTACATTTTATTTATACTGGGGTACATTCTGAGCGATCATTTGATTATCCTTTTTCATGCTGAGTCTGATTGTTTACTTGTAATGAGAGATTGTCTGGGGGGCCATATGTATGGTTACTAAGGCTAGATTCAGGGTAGTATGTAGTGAACAGATGCTGCTTTATTGCCTTCCTGAAGTGGGTTAGGTAAGTGATGTTCCGAATATAGGTAGGGAGAGCATTCCATGCTCTGGGAGCGTAAATCGTAAAGGCCCTATTTGTTGTTGTTCTCGTGCATTTTGTTATTACTTTTGGGACCTCTAGGGTGTTTTGCATCATGTTTGCATTTGTGTGTACTGCATTTGTTTGCATATGTGTGTACTGCTAATACTACTTAACATTTGTATAATGATATCAGTAAGATGCAGCACTACACTGACCTGTAACAGAGACTGGCTAGCCATACCAGCCTCATGTCCTATCATGACTGATACATAAATGATGTGGGCAGGGCACAGCAGCGGGTGGAGGTGGCTTATGTGTATGGGGCAGTGTAGGCTTGGGGGAGGTTTTGTGGTGACATCCCTGGTTTGTGGCTGCTTGTGATAGGGGCAGCTGTGCAGCCATAGGTAGTTAATGTAGCTGCTTTGAGTGCAGCAAGGTGAAAGCTGTGTGATATGGCGTTATCAGTGGGAGGTCAGTCCAGGGGTGGGGCCAGTTGTCTATATGTGTGTGTTTTTCATTGATTCCTTTGAGATGAGTGTGTGGTTGGTATGCTCGGCTGAGCAGGGTCTGTGTGTCAGTTGTTTGTTTATGGTGATACATGTGGTAGATAGCAAAATGTACATTCTCCGTAGTATTTGGCGTACTGGTATTTGATATCCTTATGGGAGGTTACTGCCACACCACAGTGTGCTTGACTGTCTAGGTCATCACGTAGCTCTGACATTGATGCGGGGAAGGATAGGGAACCTGTGAGGTCTCCAGCCAGGGGGTGTATTTTTGTCCTTTCTTGGTGATGTGGAATAGCCATGCAGTGCTGTGTTGCATATTTACATGCAGACAGAGATTGTTCAGGCCAGATCAGCAGTAGATCACAGTACGCAAGCTGATAGCTACATATGGGGGTGCAATTGGGCTTTCGTGGTGTATTCGGGGAGGACAGGGCAAATCTAGCTGATGACATCTGGACATATACCACAAAACTGACCTACAAGCTGTGTAGGTTTGTGGAGGAGAACAGTGCAGTCCGAGACAACAACTACATTGTGGACCCTAGCGAAGGAAAGTTATGTCCACACACCCAAAGGGGCTCAGAAGGTAGGGGGGGGGGTTAGGTGCACATATAGGCTATCCATGCCTTACCATTATCAATTTCACACAGTGGGGTGACATGAAGCCATCAAGGTCAGGTCACATAAACACATCGTGTTGTGGTTTGTCAGACATAACTCAGCCGTTGAAATGTATCTTTGCAGCTCATCCTCACACCATTCTTAATGTAGGAGAAGGTATGAGATATATACACCACAGAGATGTATATGGACAGGGGTTGAGGGAGGTGGCCCTGCATAGTTTGGTGTGTTACAGGACTTGACAGCAGGGTTGCAGACAACATTGAGATACCAGGACACTGACAGTGAGGGCCATTGGGGGAGATTTGGGCGACACAGGATATGACTGCGGCCTTGGAGTGAAGCAGCGACATGGTAGGGAGCAAACACCTCTGATCACCATTTTGTACAGCAACAGAGAGATGAGGGGGGGACAGACAGAGTACAGACCCTTGTAGTTTGGCAAACACACTTCAATGATGACTCACACATGTAAGAGATATGTACAGTGTGATGGTGAACAATCGGTCTGTAAAGGATCTGGGGGGGGGGGTCTGCGAGCTGAGGACAGGAAGGTGCAGTGTGTGTTGCACAGCTAGAACATGACATATGTGTGTTTCCCTTGTGTTTCTCAAACCACAGAACATACTTGTTGCAGTTCCTGGTGCTGTGGTGCATTGGCAGATGACTGTAGGTCATCCAACATGCATCGATCTAGGGTAGGTGGACCTACTTCTACATTGTCTGTGACGACAGTCACGGGAAACACATATCCTCAGTGATATGTCATATTGTACATATGTTGTGGTTCATCTCTTTTCCCTGCACCACCATAACCAATATCTTGCTGTTGGCACACATATCCCCATGTGTTCCTGTCCAGATTGTCTTCTGCAACACTGTCTCTGTGACACGTCCAACAGAGCTTCATGTGTGTGGCGGTCCTAGGTGTTTTGGTGGTGGCCTACACGTACACCCTTCCCCAACATTGTACCATCAGCCAACACTAGTGTATCATTGCAGTTCACACGGCCTTTTGGTCCTCCAAACTCCAATTGTGCACATACCAGCCAGATGCTACTGCTGGCACTCTCACCTTAGCATACTGTGTGGGTGTGTTTCTTAGGGTTGGCTTTGAGATGATACAGTGTGCAGGCATGTTACATTATCATGTGGTCTGAGGGGTCTGTACACCTGGGGGGCAGTGATGACTGTGCTATCTCTACCTTACTGCTGTTTACTGTGTGAACATTGTGGACATGTGTTGTGTGTTGTGAGCAGAACTGTGTCTTGTGTTCTGACATACCACTGTTGAACAGCATATTTGTATCACAGATATCGCCAGAATGTGGACATGCATCAACAGTGGCTTGACATGGTGACAAGGTGATTCTACACATTTTGATGACATTGTCTCCCTTCACTGTGACATGCTGTGGCCTTTGAGTGCCCGAGGGGATCCAAGGCACACACTTAATGCAAGCACACGGTAGGTTGCACCTTTGTTCTCTTGAGAATGACATCAGCCTTTACATGTTGATGATTTACTGTTTGTTCCATAGACATTTCATGTTGGCTCTATGTTCACACACGCTGATGCACATGGGGTGGAGCTGTGAAACGCCTGTGTAACATGAGCATGGACATGACCATGTCCATGTGACACCCGCGTCTGGGGTTCCAATTCAAAATGTCCCCAACAAGCAGTGTGTTCTGTGTTGTGATAATGTCATGTTTGCCTGTGTAACGTTTTATTATGCGCATAGTCATGTTTTACTCTCTGCAATTTGTGCTGATGTTGCAAGCAGCATACCTATACATTATTTATCTTCTTCTGACACAGGCAGTGGACAAACCAGCCACATCTACTACAGTGCATCCGGTGTCGCCATCATCCACCTGCTGGGGAACACACCACCATGGAACTATCCCTGGGAAATGGTGCCATAGGATGTTTGACCTCTGCGAGTGGGACACATGCCTAGGATGGACAGTATTATTGTTGGAGTGCGACTTTGGCCCTGACAGACCTGTCCTACACACTGTTGCTGCCATGATCTGGCTGGGTGTCATGTTCATCGCATAAGACACACATGACCTTTCCAATACTTTGTCATATTGGGATGTGACACTTGAATATGCATGCCCAGGGTTTCAAGGACAGTTTTGACCTGACTTGTTGGATTGCAGACACACTTTGCACTTTGGACACTGTGTACTGGCCCCCACATGCGCAGCAGGGACTTACATTGTTGCTGTATGTTGTACATTCCTCAAATGTTGTGCTTTGGCCATGGGTGTAACATGGACCACAGGAAACGCTAATCTGTTTGGTTCACCACAAGCATACAGCCATGCGTGTGGCATAGGGGGAGCAATGGAGAGGTCCTGTTGTCTATGTCCACCTACTCTCTACTTGGACATGGTACAGTTTTTGCCACGACAATGCTTTGCTGCACACCAACAACTTAGATTGATGTTGTCACTCACCAAGGGTGTTTCCGTGCATGTATGGCATCACTGTATCATGTTGATAGGTACACGGTGCACGTGCATATGACTGACTTTGTTGGGGAAACACAGAATGTGGCAATATGGCTTCTGTGTGGTTTACTGTACAATGTTTGCCGTCACGTTCCATCTCTATATACTGTTTTTTGGGTTTGCTTACTGTACAGACGTGACGCTAAACATGTATTTAAGAACCTTGCATTGCATATCTGCACACTCCTATTTATCCCCTGGGGTAACGACACTCACATTGCCCCATTATATTTGGACTGTCACAGTGTGAGTGTCCATTGTCTTCCTTCAATTGTGCATTCCATGTACCGTGATATATGTGTACAGACACTGTATCCACACCAGCCAGTGCAGGGGGATCTTCTGCATAGTGTTATGTCTGCATGTTTCTGCAGGTGGTTATTTTGCAATTGTCTCTGTGTTCATGTGCCTCTGCTACCTGTTAGCATATCCTCATTGTGCTTTTGACAATTGTTTAGGGTTATATTGTTGCAGCTTTAGATCCTATTTGAAGCATTATGTGACAGCTGTAACATATATTTCCATATGTGTCTTTAAACTTTCAACATTTTAAAAACATTCTGTTCTCATTTGTGTGTCTCCTGTGTTGCCAGATAGATATGTTTTAGGGAACAGATCATGATTGATGTGTGTCGGGCCCTCATCATGCACCACCTACTGTCTACATGCAGTCATATGTAAGTAACACATTTGAGGCATGCAGCAGCATGTGGTGTGTGGGGGCCAAATGCATACTGCACACCATGCACCTGATGCACATTATCTCTCCTGCCCCTCATTTGTAGACGTGCCAGTGACCTTTACGTAGGATGTGGGTTGCTGCCCTGCTAAATGTTTGTTTGCTCTTTCACCTGGGATCCACTCACCTGGGTATTATGATGGCGGTATCTACACTATCTGTGATGATTAACCAAAATAAACATATGTGTTTGACATACATTTGTCTCGGCTGCTGCTTGCTCACACTGACACTTGTATTTGATGATTTTCTGGTCATATCCATGGCCCACCTGTGCTCACATCCTTGTACGGTGCCAGCTGTCTATCTGCCAGGCGTTTACCACATCACTGGATGTTGCAGGTTCCCATAAACACCTTCCCTTTGAGGTACTACTTTGGTATTGTGCTCATAGTGGTTATTTGGGATAGTAGTTACATGCATGTGTTATAACACCATAAGTTGTGGGTTTGATCCCCACATGGTTTTTTTTTAAATGTTTCTGTTGGGCTAACATAACCATTAGGAACCTGCTGCTTCATCACCTATGCACACACACTTCCATCTCTTCACTGTACACCAAAGTGTGCCCTCTGTTCTGCCTATCCATCACATATTGGCTGTTAAATATGTCTCTTACTTTATGGGGTTTACATGGCAGTCTGCTTGGGGGATTGGCATTTCTGCTGTTCAGCTGGTCTGTGGCATGCCTGTTTGCAGGTTCAATTCTGTCTTGTTTTGTTCCATATTTTCCCCTGCTCCACAGAGCATCCCCTGACGCCCTTTGGGTTTAGGTTCTTTCCTCTTTTGCATGCTGTCTCCACTGCATAACATTTGATTGTGTGTGTGCATATAGGTATATTTGGGTGTTGTCCCAATTACAGACTGTGATCTGATCTGTACACACCAGTTCTGCATGTGCATTTCATCATGGTTACTGTTGGAGGTTTGCCTATCATGGCAGCCAGCAGGCTTCTTGTGTGATGCCCTGCAGTATTCTTGTATGCAGCTTTTTCTAATAAGCTCACGTTGGTGGTGTGGCCTACTGGTTTGTACATTGACTCTTGTGCTGATGGTCATAGGTTTGATTTCTTCTCTGTTCTATTTCATTTGTTTGCCTGTGCTGCACAGCTACTTTTGATTCCTGTGACAGCCTTATCTGTGCAGATCTGTGTTGTTAGCACATTGTACCCTTATCACAGTTGTAAACCATCCTTCTGTCCGTCTATGTGTGTCTGCCAGCTGTATGTCATCCTACCCTGCTGTGCATGCTGCTACCCCACATCCTGCACTGGTACACATTTCTGCATTGCAGCTCTCCCTGGTTGCCTCTCCTGTGTGTGCTGTGCATGGCACTACTCTCCTCTGTCCTCCTGTCATTGCACTTCTCCTGCCAACTGTACCTCCTCTGGTGGACACGTATCCCCATCCTCTGCCACACACTGTCATTATTGCACTGTACATTACCATCACCCTGTACATCGGTACAGCTGCCCCCGATATGTTTGTCTGCTTTACCTGCTGCCACATGGCCTACACGCAGATTTGGCTGGTCCATGAGATCCGTCATCTACTTCCTTCCATTACCTGTTCATTGCCTTTCCTTGGTGCTCTGTGCAGTGTTATGGTTACATCTGTGTTTGAGCCATACATTTCATGCTTGTGACCTTGGGGCACCTTTGTGCCTCTGAGCACCATCTCCTGTATCCCCCTCGCATCCCTGGGGCATCTTTCACGGCACCTTAGGTTGGGCCAGCTTATGGGGCGCCTTATATGCTGCCTTGGAGGGTGCCAGCCTTTCCTGTCGCTCTCTGGGGCACAGTATGACCTGCCTTGGTGCTTTATGATGTGCCTTATGGTGCACCCTAAAAGGTGCATCAGGTTGCGGCACTGGGGTGAGGCTTTTTTGGCTGGCAGTGCAGATTGTTGGGATGTGTCCGGCTCTTCCAAGCAGCAAAAGGATTTTCCTCAGGCAGCGTTTTTACTGAGCCCACTGGGGGCTTGAACTCATTTCCTCTTTATTAGCAGACAATGTCTTAACCAGTGTGCTATACCTCTGTTGCTGCAATTGCAGGTCAGCACGCCTACTTAGGGCTAACGCGCGGTAATGCACACGGCTCATTATTTCGCCCGATAATGAGTGCGCCGCACTTTATCGTGCAATGACGCGTGCAAGCCCGGAACGCCCACTCCTTTTATGGCATCCTTCACATTATCGCCGGGCGCACATTAAGACGGTATAGTAAACATACCCCTAAGTTGAAAGAGTTTTGTATAAATTTTTTAGGACATTTACTCCCTTCTATACATAATTTTTCATTTGTATATTCATTTCTTTATATGGTTTATAGTTCTCCCCAGGATGTGGACTAGATGGATTTTTTATTTTTCTTGTTAATGTGAATTGTATTATTTTTGGAATTATCAATAAAAAGATTAAAAAAAAATAGCCAGTTAATAGGGTGTAATTTTATACAGCCATTTTTGCACGCATGTGATGACATATGTATAGAAATGGCTTGCTATAAAATTCTGACTGGTGTAGAAGTACACACGTTGACACGATGGTGTGTACTTTGCTGGTAGACACAGGAGTGGAGTTTGGGCCGAGCACAGGTAGAATTCACAAGTACATTTATAGGGTGGGATTTGCAACGACAGCGACCAGCACGCTTAAAGCAGCTGGCCATCACCATTTTAAATTCACCCAAGATTTTAAATTCCGGGGCCCTATCGGGGCACTGGCATTGAATATCCGGGTTGCCCAGATTGCCCTTTTGCAGTGTGGTCAGTGGCAATATTCAGATGCTGGCTGGATTGCAAAACCAGCTAAAGTTAGGACAGTGGCTTAATATTGTCGCTGCCCCCAGAAAACCCCGATGCTGGGCGCTTACCGTCAGGGCTTTTAGCGGCCCATACCACAGATATTCAGCTGGTTAGTGCCAATCAGTATTCTAGTGAGTGGCATTTACGCAGTTTGCAGGTCCGAAAACCTTGTAACTGTCTTTGAATATCCCCCTATAGATTATACAATATATTATGCGTATTTAAATAATCTAGGTACAGATATCTATAATCTAGGTGTAAATATCTATGTCTGCAATGTAAGTGCCATTTTTGCTCTTACACTAGTATTTTATAAGGACATATAAGACGCCAATATGTCTTTATAAAATAGTGCCTTAGTAGACACCCTCTTAAATATGGTGCCCCCTTATAAAATTACCCTCTTAATGTTAATCCGGGGCCCTGAGTTGGAGCTAGAAGGGCTTAGCTCACTTGCTCAGTGTCTCCAAAAATTGTTTAGTTTTGCTCATACCATGGCAATAGTGAACCTCACTGCTAAGCTGGTGATCTCAGTTTCTCAAATTAACTGCTCTGTTAAAATGACGACTGACCAAGGTGAGCACAGTGTGTTGGGCAGAAGGGGCAATGCTATGCTTCTACACTTGAAAGTGTCTAGGTGTATTTCTTTTCTTCATCTTGGTTAGACTGAACTAGGAAAGAAAGAAAAACTTATGGTAATCTTATTCCTCTGTTTTCTCTTCAACTGTTAAAAGAGGAAATGGGGTGAAATCCAGCATAGAAATCTAGGCGTTTGTTTTAGGTAGTCTGGGTTTTAGACAGAGCTGATGGCAACATGAAACTTTTTGGGGAGCAGTGGTCTGCAAAAATCTTTTTTTCGAGAGCTGTTTTGGTTATTCCACGTAATCTTTATGTATTTTGGTGCGCTGAATCCGAAAATGACCTCCATTTTGTCATAGGACATCATGTTTCCTGACAATTTAGGTAACTATGTTAAATAAGGCAATACCTCAAAATAAATGGAAATAGACTTATAAAATTAAAGTTTTATTACAATATTTTCATGAAAATCCTTTTTTGAACTGAAATGAGCTCACCTACACACACTAAACTCGATTCTTCTTCCTTGTGAGGCTCCTCTTGGTGCATTTATGCTTATGAGTAGCATCTGGAATGTCTTTCTGAAGCATCCAACAGTAGTCTGCCATCATTGTAATGCTCCATTTTCCCTGGTATCTCCTTTCCATCTCTTTAATGTCTTGGTGGAATCGTTCACCTTGTTCCTCACTCACAGCTCCCAAATTTTCAGGAAAGTAGTCAAGGTGGGACTGGAGGAAATGCACTTTCAAACTCATCAGGCAACCTAAAGCTTGAAATGCTTTCAGCATTCGTCCGACAAACTTTTTGTAGTGAGGATCTTTGTTATTGCCTAAAAATTTCTGTATGACTTCTTTAAATGCAATCCACCCTTCTTTTTGAGGATCCGTCATGGTATTGACAAACTCTTGATCAACTATAAGCCTTCTAATGTCTGGTCCGACGAACACATCTTCCTTCAATTTTGCCTCCGACAGGCCTGGAAACTTGGTGACCAAGTATTTGAAGCATTCTCCATCTCTTGGAAGTGATTTTACGAATTGCTTCATCAATCCCAATTTTATGTGGAGAGGTGGTAGAAGAACTTTATGGGAAGGTACCAAAGTTTCTCGGAGGACATTTTTTTCACTGACTGTTAGCACCCTCGGCTGCCAACTCTTCTTGGTCCAGTGATTTTGTCAGTTTCGACTGTCCCATAGACACAGAAAACAAGGATATTTGGTATACCCAGCTTGTTGCCCGAGCAGCATGCACAAGACCTTCAAATCCCCACACACTTGCCAACCATGGTCTTCATATTTAAGTTTACGAAGAACCAATTCCAAGTTCTCGTAGGTTTCCTTCAAGTGTACGGAATGACCTACAGGTATGGAAGCGTAAAACCGTTGTGGAGTAAAACTGCTTTGAGACTTCTTTTTGAAGAATCTATAAAAAGACGCCATTGCTCTGAATCATATTGGATTTTAAATTGACCCATCAGACCTTCGACATCGATGAAATAAACCAACTTGTCTTCCTGGGCGAAGTAAGGAACGAACTCCTTTTCACGATGTCTGAACCATGAAGATGACACTCCTGGCAACAATAAATTCCTGCTTTTCAGCCTTGATCCGAGTAACTCAGCGGCATCTATGGGAAGATTCAAGTCTCTTACCAAATCATTCATCTCCTCCTGAGAAAACAATTTTGGTCTTGTATCATCTTCAAAGTCAGAACTTGATTCGTCATCTGGTATGACTTCACCTTCATCGGAGCTAGGTATCCCTTCCAAGGTAGCAGAGGGCTTGGGTACTGGTATATCTGTGCCATGGGGGATGGGACGAATTGCCGAGTGAAGATTGGGTTATGAAATGGAATGCTTCCATTTGGAATTAAACCCTTTCACATCGCATGAACAAAAGTAACAGTCGTCACTATGGTTCTTTTGCTCTCGCCATACCATAGGAAAGATTTTTTTCTTACCCTTGCCACTATGGTTCTTTTGCTCTCGCCATACCATAACGGAAAGATTTTTTTCTTACCCTTGAACCAGTTTCGGAGGTCCTCAACACACCATTTGCACACTTTATGAGGCGCCCAGACTTTATCTTGATCTCCAATTTTTAGTCCAAAGTATGCAAAGTATACTTTTTTCACAAAGTCTGTAATATTCTGCTGTTGCTTCAACACTGTATATTCACCACAGATGAAACAGAAACTGTCTGGTGAATTAATACACTTTCGCGGAGCCATAACATAACGGTTGAAGAATGACAAGCTAACACGAATTGTGATGAAAAAGTGTGAACAGCCTAGAACCAAGGACCTGATGATGATTCATGCACAAGTGTGGCATGCAGGAGAGAGCAGTTCTGTGTCTGTACACGAGACGTCACAGTGCTGGCCACGCCACCCTGCACTGACCGGAGCTGCTGCTATCTGCCCTGTGTCTCCCTCCCACTGGATTCTTCAGGAAAGATTAACCCCTTCTACCATTAGAAGCACAGACTTAAAACTTGCTTAGCTTATGTATATATTGCTGACCATCAGATTTACAGTGCTATATTTTTTTTTACATAACTCGGACAACCACTTTAAGTTTTTTTTTTGGCATTTTATATCTTAAATGCACTTATGTGAATTAATTAATAGTAATTTGAATTAATTAATAGTAATTTGAAAAAAATTATTAAATCTGAAGACAATTTTGCATGTTGTGGCAAATCATGACGTCTAGGAGTTTTTTCAATATTTTATTTGTTTTCAGCACACCAAAATACATGGAAATTAGATGAAAATAATCAAACAGCTTTTTAGTCACAGACCTATTTATCTTGGGATTAGGGGATGATCTCCGGGACAGCTATGTTTTCATATTGTGTCAACTTCCTCTTTCACACGACTTGCTGGCACCGCGTGGTTCATATTGGGAGACTGGAGCTGGGAATGAATGAGTGAGTGAAGGCTGACACCACATTTTTTCACAAGTATAACTGTTCTGGGGACTCTGATGCTATGCTGAACCCATGATGCCTGGAAGAGGTGTCCAGACCCTGCCTTCGGTTCCGCCTAGCACTGGTAAGTAGAAAAAAGGTATCCAACAGAATTCTGCTTAAAAACCTATCGCTCCTAGGAGGAAGGAGAATTGTGCCAGAGTTGTCACAGATGCTTAGTTTTATTCTTGCACACTTTCCCAATTCCAGTGCAAATCCATGAATTGCATATTAGCTATTACTAAACTAGAGAAGGCATTCAGCATTCCTGCCACGCTGTTGCCTGTGGGCGCTGTGATATCTGCAGTGCAGTTCTGCTCCTCACGACTAAAAACATATCGCAGCAACTTCTACTGGCAGTAGTATGGCAGGAGTACCCTTGGGCAGCTTGGTGGGAACGCTGAAGGCATTTATTTTATGAAAAGGAAATACCTAAAACATTAAAAGTACATTAATTTGAGAGTGGAGCAGTGTAATTCTGAATATCTGGAAAAACTGACTCCGACTGGGCTTGAGATAAGGACCCCTCCCCTCCCCCCCCACCCCGAGATCTCTCTTCTGGCATGTCAGGGTGTCACCCTGCCAAGCATATTGCTCCCTTGGATTTCTGCTTCCAATATTCATGATTCTGCACTTTTTTAATACTGAGTCTTAACGGACACACTCTAGTCTGCTTCTCAGGCTGTCTGCTTTCTCTCTCTGTTGCAAATCTTGGCACCTTCTGCAAAAAGGGAGTCTTTTTCCTCTAGCTCTTTTGCAATGCCACTAGCCCAGATCGGATCTCTGAGGCACTCCATTAGTCAATTTTCTTTCTTCAGAAAGAAAACTGACTAATTATCAATATTATCTGTATATTCTCTTATTCCATGTTCCAATGAGGAGCCCACAAGCAAAATTTTACCAAGCTCCCCCCCCCCCCAGCAAACTTATTTTAAAATGTTTGCCACGCTGCCTCTCATTCTCTCTTCATTGATGTTTTCAGGCCAGCTGCCGTCACCTCCCACTGCTGGACCAAAGTCTCGAGCGAGTGAGCTGTGGGTGTTATTGCAATGTAGGCTTTTCACCAGGTCAAAGCAGTCAATTGGGGGATACATTTAACACGAGGGGATATGACACACATATGTTAATACTTACAGGGAATATGGGCAATGGAGGGTTAAGTGGCTTGCCCAAGACCACAAGGAGTGCCTATAGGACTAGAAATCCCAGTCCCTCTGGCCTCAGATTGCTGTCCCCAGGTGGTACTTGAACCCCCGGCCCTCCGGCCTGAAGTACCTTGTCCTAACCACTAGACCACTCCTCCCTCACTTTAAGAAGTTCTCCTCATACAAGTGGTCATAGAACTCACAAGGGAAGACACGATACATGACTTCATACATACAAATGAAGAAAATATTTCCAATGTCTGAACAAGTGATCACCTGAACTGCAGTGATCATCGGATAGTATGATTTAATAGAAAGAACTAAAACAGAGAGCAGAATCATAAAAAATTCTAGACTTTAGAAGTATCAACTCTGTTAAAAAGGGAGGGGGCTAGCTTAAGGAAGTGCTGGCAGGGTGGGAAGCTCTTTGAAAAGTAAAATAAAAAATAACTTCTTTCAAACTGCTGTAACTCTCTTTTTGTGTGGTCCAGACCAGCACCGTACCTAGCCCTGGATGAGCGGTGCAGCTGCACAGGGCGCAAAGGCTTAAGGGGTGCATTTCAGATGTCTGCCGTTGCCTGCTGCCACCACTTTTTCTTCTCTCAGTGGTGGCAGGCAATGGCAGACGTCTGAAATGCACCCCTTAAGCCTTCTCGCGGCATGCTAAGCACATCTGTCCCTCCCTGCAGGACAGATCTGCTTAGTGTGCCTGCAACTTACACAGCGGGCGTGCCTCTTCTCTCCTGCCACAGGGGAGGGGAGCACGCGCCCGTTGTGCAAGTCGCACAGGGCACGATTCAACCTCAGTATGGCCCGGGTCCAGACAGTTACTTCACCAACTGCTTGGCAGACAAGGGAGCACAACGATCCTAGGAGCTTTGCACCCAGTCTTTCTTGGAGCTCCTGGATTTTAAAAACGTTTTAGGGTTCTCTTGGTGGGGACTGGCAATCACCAAGAAGCCCTTGGCACTTGATACTCTCACACACACCCTTCTCAAATAAAAGAATCCAAACCAGAAGTTGTGTTCTGAACCAAGGGTTTACTTAAGGGTTACTGATAAAAATCCCAATAACATTTGGCATTAACAGCAATCCATAAACTATGGTACAAAAACAGATAGACCTCTTCTTATTCAATGTGATTCTTGAATCTCAATCCTTCAAGTCTCTGCACCTTCACCTATATCTTTAGGTTTCTTTTGCGCAACTTTTGTTTTGAGCAGTTCCATGATCTCTTTACTTGAATCCCCTTTATTCATGATCAGTTTCTCCCCAGTGTACTTAGATATCTGGGTGTTGCACTCACAGTTCCCTGGCCTTGTGTGGAATCACATCCCTCCTTGCCCAGGCACATCTGGTTTATACCTTTGTCGGTTTTTTCTTCTCCTGGATGGGTAGATATTGCTACTAGTACTACTATTAATTTGTATAGCGCTAGAAGGCGTACGCAGCGCTGTACGTAAAGATGTAAGACATGTGATAGAATGCAGTCTTCCCAAGACAGGTAAGGCACGCTCATAAGAACATAAGATATGCCACACTGGGTCAGAACAAGGTCCATCAAGCCCAGTATTCTGTTTCCAACAGTGGCCAATCTAGGTCATATGTACCTAGCAGTTTCCCCAAGGGACACAGGTTCCACAATGCTTGTATTGGTTCAAGCATTGATATGAGCCCGCTTTAGACTTACTGTATATACAAACCAAATCTAATTATATTTTGTACATATGTTTATAGTTTCTCTGTTACTCCAAGTTTATGCTCCTGTTACAATGTACTATCCAAGTTTAAACTCCTGTTACAATGTAAGCACAGAACAGTTTTCTGACTGTGCACCCTTGTTGTATGTAAACCGCACTGATAACAAATAGCGCGGTATATAAAAGCTGTTAAATAAATAAAATAAATTAAATAAATAAATCCTGGGTCCCTTCTTAATAATGGTTTATGGACCTTTCCTCCAGGAACTTGTCCAAACCTTTTTTAAACCCAGCTACACTAACAGCCTTTACTACATCCTCCGGTAACAAATTCCAGAGTTTGATTACACGTTGAGTGAAAAAATATTTTATTCTATTAGTCTTAAATAGTTTACCCTGTAGCTTCATTGCATATCCCCTAGTCTTTCTATATTCTGATAAGGTAAACAATCGATCTACGTTTACCCGTTCCACTCCGTTCATTAATTTATAGACTTCTATCATATCTCCCCTCAGCCGTCTCTTTTCCAGGTTAAAGAGCCCTAACCTTTTTAGCCTTTCTTCATAGGAGTATCCTTCCATCCCCTTTACCATTTTGGTGGCTCTTCTCTGAACCTTTTCTAAAATCGCTATATCCTTTTTAAGATACGGCGACCAGAATTGCACACAATATTCAAGGTGCGGTCTCACCATGGAACGATATAGAGGCATTATAATATCTTTTGTTTTATTTTCCATTCCTTTCCTTATCATACCTAGCATTCTATTTGCTCTCTTGGCCGCTGCTGCACACTGGGCTGAGGGTTTTAACATGGTATCCACAATGACGCCTAAATCTTTTTCCTAGGTGGTGGTTCCTAATGTGGAACCTTGCATCGTGTAACCATAGTTTGGGTTGTTCTTCCCTAGGTGCATAACTCGTCTTGGGTTTTAACAACTTTAAATAGTTTTGTGTCATCTGCAAATTTGATAACCTCACTCGTTATTCCACTTTCCAGGTCATTTATGAATATGTCAAAAAGCAGCGGACCCAGCACAGATCCCTGGGGTACACCACTATTCACCATTCTCCATTGGGAAAATTGGCCATTTAGCCCTACCCTCTGCTTTCTATCTTTTAACCAGTTCCTGATCCACAATAGTACACTGCCTCCTATCCCATGACTCTTTAGTTTTGCAAAAGGTCTCTGATGAGCGACCTTGTCAAAGGCTTTCTGAAAGTCCAGATACACAATATCAACCGACTCACCTTTGTCCACCTGATTATTCACTCCTTCAAAAAAACATAACAGATTAGTAAGACAAGATCTTCCTTGTCTAAAGCCATGTTGGCTGTCTCCCATTAGGTCATGACTTTCTACATGCTGAGTAATTTTATTCTTTATGATGGTTTCTACCATTTTTCCCGGTACTGATGTCAGGCTCACCGGTCTGTAGTTTCCCAGATCACCCCTGGAACCCTTTTTAAAAATTGGTGTTACATTGGCGATCCTCCAATCTTCAGGTATTAAAGATGATTTTAATGATAGTTCACAGATTACTAATAGCAGGTCTGCAATCTCATATTTCAGTTCTTTCAACACCCTTGGATGTATACCATCCAGCCCAGGTGATTTGCTACTCTTCAGTTTATCTAATAGTTGTAATACATCTTCCCGATGTATCGATATTTCCTTCAATTCTTCCGCACCTTTAAATACCACTTCAGTCATGGGTAACATCCCTACATCTTCCTCAGTAAAGACCGAAGCAAAGAATTCATTCAATCTCTCCGCTATCGCCTTGTCGCCTCATGGAACCTTTTTTCAGGGTGAGCTCCGCCCTGCCCCTTGGCAATGGCTCGAATCTGTCTTTACTCCCATCTTTGGTTGTAGTGGCTGATGCAGGTATTCCTTCTTGCAGGAGGATGGCCCTGGCAGAGTGCCAAAGTATCTGTCCATTAAGGGCAGATATCCCCTTAACTCCTCATGGTTAGGGCCCAAAGACAAGCATGTTGCCTCTGGGTAAGGATTTTATACTCAGTGGGCTTTTCCGTCCTTGCTTGAAATGGCTGGCAGAAAATATGTTCCCTGATCTGGAAAATGCCAAACTTTTCTTTCTGCTTCTAGTAATAATTAGTAGGGATATTAGACAGTGCTACTGCTCTCAGTGCAGCAATTCAAGTAGTCTCTATGCTGCTACTACTACTGAGCGCTGTACAAACAAGTAAGAGACAGTCCCTGCTCATCAGAGCTTACAATCTAGTCAAGACAAACACAGAATCTAGTCAAGACAAACATAGAAGGTGAAGGCAGGGGTAACGCAAGGGAAGGAGAAGGAGATCAGGTGAGTCAAGATCCAAAAGCAGCAGCGAAGAGGTGAGTTTTCAGCCTGGACTTGAAGAGGGTTAGGGAAGGTGCCTGGCGCACAGACACAGGCAGTTTGTTCCAGGCGTACGGTGCATCAAGGTGAAAGGAGCGAAGTCTGGAGTTAGCAGTGGGAGAGAAGGGCATAGATAGGAGCAGTTAGCTGGAAGAGCAGAGTTCCCGAGGGGGGTTGTAAGGAGAAGAAAAGTAGTGAGGAGTCGCAGAGTGAATGCATTTATAGGTCAGGAGGAGAAGTTTGAACTAGATGCGGAAACGGATAGGGAGCCAATGAAGTGACATGAGGAGGAGTAATATGGGCATGACGAGGCTGGTGGAAGATTAGTCGCGCAGCAGTGTGTTGAACAGATTGTAGGGGAGAGAAATGATTCAAAGGGAGACCAGCAAGGAGTAGGTTACAGTAGTCAAGACGGGAGGTGATTAAGGAGTGGATAAGCGTTTTGGTAGTGTGTTTAGAAAGGAAAGGGCAGATTTTGCTGATGTTATAGAGAAAGAAATGGCAGGTCTTAGCTATGAGCTGGATGTGTTTGGAGAAAGAGAGAGAGGAGTCAAAGACTACCCCCAGATTGCGGGCCGAGGAAACAGGAAAGCTTACAGAGTTATCCACAGAGATTGAGAAGGGATGAAGAAGAGGGGAGATTTTAGGGGGAAAGCTAAGAAGTTCAGTCTTGGCCATGTTCAATTTCAAGCGGCGGTGAGACATCTAGGCAGCAATGTCAGAAAGGCAGGCAGAGATCCGGGTCTGGATTTCCGGAGAGATTTCAGGCATAGGGAGGTAGATCTGGGAGTCATCAGCATGGTACTGAAAGCTTTGGGAAGAGATAAGTGCACCAAGGGACTGGATATAGAGAGAGAAAAGGAGCGGACCCAGAACAGATCCTTGGGGTACACCAACTAGGAGCGGGGTAGCAGAGGAGGAGGCGCCACCAGAACACACACTGAAAGAGCGATGTGAGAGATAGGAGGAGAACCATGATAGTACAAAGCCCTTAAAACCAAGCGAGGACAGGGTATCGAGGAGAAGGTTGTGGTCGACAGTGTCAAAAGCAGCAGAGAGGTCAAGAAGGATGAGGACAGAGTAAAGGCCCTTGGATTTTGCCAGGAACAAGTCGCTGGAGACTTTGACAAGGGCCGTTTCAGTAGAGTGTAGAGGATGAAAGCCAGACTGTAGGGGATCCAGGAGGGCATGAGAGGAGAGGAAGTCGAGGCAGCAGCGGTGAACTGCACGTTCAAGTAGTTTAGAAATGAAGGGAAGGAGAGAGATGGGTTGATAATTAGAAAGACAGGTGGGATCGAGTGAAGTTTTCTTGAGGAGAGGTGTGACCACAGCATGTTTGAAGTCTGCAGGGACTGTTGCAGTGGAGAGTGATAGGTTGAGAATATGAGAGATGGAAGGGACAACGGTGGAGGAGATGGGGCTTAGGAGACGGGTGGGGATAGGATCAGAGGAGCAGGTGGTGAGTTTGGAGGAAGAAAGAAGGTGTGCAGTTTCCTCTTCAGAGATCACAGGAAAGGAGGAGAGGGTAGCAGTGGTGGTGGTGGTGGTGGTGGGGGGGGGGGGAGTTGGGAGTGAAGAAGGGGAGGAGGGGGAGTAGTTGATTTTGTGGGGAATTGGAGGGTGATCTTGTGGATTTTGTCGTGGAAGTAGTTAGCCACTACTTGGGCAGAAAGGGAGGGAGGGATCAGGGGCAGGGGTAGTTTGAGGAGGGAGTTGAGAGAAGTGGAGACAGCGAGGATCAGAGGCAAGAGAGTTAGTCAGATGGACACAGTAGTCTTGTTTGGCGAGGGCTATGGCTGATTGGAAAGAGACATGCTACTTCTGTCCTTTTCTCTATTCTCCCAGTCACAGACACACAACAAAACATATACAGACATAGATACACATCCAGAAATGAAACATACATACCATACTTTCACCACCAGGGGGCGTCCTCTGGTTCCAGATGCATAGTAGACTCAAACACAAGATATGCTGGTAAGCTGTCCCAGTGTTGTAAGTCCAACACACAGGTTTAGTTTTGTGATTATTTTAATAAAGCACATCAATCACTGTTACGTCAGACCTCTACATGGGTTTCCAATGCTTAGGAAGACTGGGAATACCATTCTTTCAGACACAGCTCCAAACAACATCAAGAGTTAACTCTATTTGCAGAGTCACAAAGGCAGCGTTTAGAGTAATAAAAGTTCTCTGCGTTTCCTGCCACCAGCCGGCAGCACTTTCAGTTCCTGATCAGTACAAGGAGGAACTGCACTATTCACATACCCTCCTCGTTTAGGCTGGTAATCTCCTGCACAGCACTATCTCTCATCAGTCTCTGAAGTTTATCCCCAGAAGCACAGTGCAGTAAAAAGGAAAATTGCTAAACAGTCCTTAGGTCCTCCTTTCTTTTCAGCAGGTAACAAGTCAGTAAACAACTCCTTTGACTAAGGAGCAGTCCATAGGCTCATTTCCTTGAGGAGATTCCAGTGACATTTGTTCTATGCTCATCTGCTTTTTCTCAATCAGCTGCTCTCCACCCACTGGGACTTTTACTACTACTACTACTGAGCATTTATATAGTGCTACAAGACGAACGCAGCGCTGCACAAACACATATAAGAGACAGTCCCTGCCCATCGGAGCTTACAATCTAGTCAAGACAGACAACACAGTCGCTGTAGACACGGGATATGTCTAGGGGGAATGGTAAGGGAACACAAAGGAGATCAGATGAGTAAAGATCCAAAAGTAGCAGCGAAGAGGTGAGTTTTCAGCCTGGATTTGAAAAAGGCCAGAGAAGGTGCCTGCCGAACAGAGCTTTCCTTCCCAGACATCTCAGGGAAAGTGAACTCAGTGTTCTCTAGTCTGGGGAAACTCCTCTCAGCTTCACTTTTTCCTGGGTTTTACTTCTCTCCCCTTTCTCTGAGTCACCTGGAGCTTTATCAGTGGCAGGGGCTGTCCTATCTCTATCTCAAGGTATTCTGGGATTTGTAGTGTGTTCTATGTGCTTTCTGTTCCAGATCCTGCCACAATGCACACACACACACACACACACACAGACAAAACACCAATACATACACACATAGAGGGATCGGAAATAATTCAATGCTTCTCATGCTTTACCCGGTATGTAGCTCTCCTCCTCCCTCCCCCCCCCCCCCACCATCTTGCTGCTACACCTCTGCCCCTGCTGGCCTTTAGTGATTCAGATGTGTGTTTTATTTTGTTTGCTGTAAATTTTACTGTGACCTAGTGAATGAACTATACAGCTTTCTTAATGGTTGCTGCCATGTATGATGATGAGTAGTGCTGGACTGTGTAGTTTGCTACTGGTTGCTTTGTGTACTGCCTACTAGTGATGTAGAAGCATAGTCTGATATATTATCATACAGTTGTGGTCAACATGATAGGCACCTTTGCATTTTAGGTATGTTATGTATAATATCTTGAGAAATAATTGGAGATATTCCAACTGTATGTCATTATAATATCTTAATAGCATGTTCAAAGGTATACAACCAAAAAAGAGATGTCTGTGCAGCTTAGATGTAGCAATTTCTGAGAAATAAAATATGACCTGGACAGGATTAATGGCACCCTTCACTAATATTTGGTTGCAAAACCCTTGGCAGTGATGACAGCCTCCAAACATTTCTTGTCGCCATGTATAAGCTTCATACATCTGTCTGCTGGCAGGGCCGGCCCGTCCATTGAGCAAGAATGTTTTTTGCACAGTGCCCCGCCTTTTAGGGGGCCCCGCGCAAAAAACATTCTTCATCCCAAGTTTAAAAAAACCAAAAAAACAGCTGCTTCTGCCGCGGCAGCATCTAGTGCCGCTGCGGGCCCCCCCCCCCCTGCCCGGCAGAGCCTCCCTGCATCGTAGGCTAGCGTCAAATCCCCGAACGCGGGCTTCTTTCAGAGCCACGAGAGTTTCCTTTCTCGCGGCTCTGTTAGCCCCAGCGGGATTAACAGAGCCACGAGAAAGGAAACTCTAGCGGCTCTGAAAGAAGCCCGCGTTTGGGGATTCGACGCTAGCCTACGATGCAGGGAGGCTCTGCCGGGCAGGGGGGGGGGGGGGCCCGCAGCGGCACTCTTGATGCTGCCGCAGCCGAAGCAGCTGGTTTTGTTTATTTTTTAATTTGGGATGATAGGGGGGAAGGGGGTTTAGGACTGGTAATGGGCTATGAGGGGGGAGGCTAAGACTGGAAGTGGGCTGATAGGGGAGGGTTAGGACTAGTAATGGGCCATGGGGGGGTGCTAAGACTGGAAGTGGGCTGATGGGGGGGGGGTGGTTAGGACTGGTAATGGGCTATGGGGGGGCTGATTGGAAATGGGCTGATGGGGGGGTAGGACTGTTAATGGGCTATGGGGGGGCTAAGACTGGAAATGGGCAGATGGGGAGGTGTAGGACTGGTAATGGGTTATGGGGGGTGTGCTAAGACTGGAAGTGGGATGATGGGGGGGTTAGGACTGGTAATGGGCTATGGGGGGGGGCTAAGAATGGAAGTGGGCTGATGGGGTAGGGTTAGGACTAGTAATGGGCCATGGGGGGGGGGGTGCTAAGACTGGAAGTGGGTTGATGGGGAGGTTTAGGACTGGTAATGGGCCATGGGGGGGGTGCTAATACTGGAAGTGGGATGATGGGGAGGTTTAGGACTGGTAATGGGTTATGGGGGGGGGGCTAAGACTGGAAATGGGCTGATGGGGGGGTAGGAAAGGTAATTGGCTATGGGGGGGGCTAAGACTGGAAATGGGCTGATGGGGGTTAGGACTGTTAATGGGCTATGGGAGGGTTTAGGACTGGTAATGGGCTGATGGGGGATTAGGACTGGTAATGGGCTATGGGGGGCTAAGACTGGAAATAGGCTGATGGGGGCTAGGCCTGGAAATAGGGTGATGGGGGGTTAGGACGTAATGGGCTGTTGGGGGGGTTAGGACTAGTAATGGGCTAGGGGGGGGGCTAGGACTGGAAATGGGCTGATGGGGGGGCTAAGACTGTTAATGTGATGGGGGGGGGGTTGCTAGGACTGGAAATGGGCTGAGTGGAAGGAGGGCTTGAACTGCAACGACCTGATGGGGACGGGGGCTTGGAATGGAAATGGGTTGTGCCGGGGAGGGAGCTAGGACTGGCCATGGGTGAGTGGGGGGGGGGCTAGGACAGGAAATGGGCTGATGGAGGGGCTAGAATAGGACTGGAAATTGGCTGTTGGGGGGTGCTAAGATTGGAAAGGGGCTGTGGTGGGGGTTTGGATTGAAATGGATTCATGAAGGGGCTAGAACTGGAAGTAGGCTCATGGGGGGCTTGGACTGGAAATGGGCTGAGTGGAGGGGAGCTAGGATTTAACATGGGCTGATGGGCTCATGGGGGATTGGGATTGGAAATGAGCTGATGGAGGGACTCGGATGGGACTGGAAATAGATGGGGGAGCTAGGACTGGAAATAGGCTGATGGTGGGTCTAGGATAGGACTGGAAATGGGCTTATAGGGGGCTAGGACTGGAAATGGGCTGATGCGGGGACTAGAAGGGAGCGGATGCTGGGTGGGACTGGAACTAGAATGGAGCTGATGTTGGGGGAGGATTAGAATGGGATGGAGCTGGGAGAGTGAAATGGAGAGGGAAAAAATATTTTGTGTGGGAGGGAAGACAAATGTACAATTGGCCGGATATTGGGAGAGTAAGTGGGGATTGAGAATGGAGGGGTAAAATTTGAGTAGATGAAATAGGAATGAGGAAAGAGCAAAAGGAGAAAGATTAGTATGTTAAAGCAGATGTAGAGAGAGAATGGAAAAAAACTAGAAGAGAGAAGAAAAGACAAATGGACAGCAGACGATGGAGAGTTAGCGGAAGACACAAAGAAACTAGAAGAAAGTGACTGGAGCATTTGCAGCTGAAAAAAAATGCACAAAAGGTAGAAAAATATCTCTTTATTTTGAATTTATTAATTGGAATATGTCAGCTCTGGGAAATGTGCATCATTAACGTCTGCGCTTTGTTTAGTACAAGAGCAAATTAATGTATAGTTTATTTCTACAGTGTTGTACATTCCAAGTTTGGCTTTTGGGATTCCCAGTTTAATTATTGTCTTCCTGTTTCTAAATTGTGATTCCTTGTTTGGTGATGGTCTATGTTCTGCATGTGTAACTGAGCTGAGGTATTCTGTTTATGTAATTCCTATTTGACATTGCCACTTGTTCTCTTTCCCCAGTAGGTCATGTATTGTTGTTCTCTGAAATGTATTGGTTTAATATTTGCAGTGTTTCCTTTTGATAGTTAGGGTATGGTGCTTTATGAGTCCTGGTAGTGCTGTTAGGCTTACGGCGGGTTTGCTATGGGTTCTAAATGGGCAGTTTTAGTATTAGTTCCTAATGATTATGGTGGTTGGCACTGGATTATAGTAATGTAGAAGTCTTTTAGTCTTTCTTTATTCATACACTCATTAAGAGGCATGTTTACTAAAAGTTAGTGTATGGTAACATTATGCAAATATTTATGCAAATGAGGCACCGAGTCTCCGCACATGGCCCCGCACCCCCCTTGGGCCGCCCCTGTCTGCTGGTAGTTTCTCCATTCTTCAACTGTGATTTGGTACCTCTTCACAAAAGTGGCAGTAGGGAATAAGTGACAAACTACAGGCCAGTGGCTGGAAAGGAATGGAGGTGCTCCTGAAAGAGCGAATAGTGGACTTCCTCGAAACCAACAGGTTGCATGATCCGAGGCAACATGGTTTCACCGAAGAACGATCTTAGTAACATAGTAAATGACAGCAGATAAAGACCAGTATGGTCCATCTAGTCTGCCCAGTAAGATGGCAAGAGTAGGTGCACCTGCCGCTCCGTGCAAGCCACCCCTCCCCATGTCTTTGTTTTAGGGGTGAACTCTCCCCATGTCTTTGTTTAGGGGTGAACCCACTGCTCCGTGTAGGACACCCCTGTATGTTGAGAAATTAGTTAGTTAAGTTTATTTTGATTTTATCCTGTTGCTGCAAAGGGATCCACAGTGTCTGTCCCATGTCATTTTGAATTCTGTCACTGTATTTGCCCCCACCACTTCCATCGGGAGGGCACTCCAAGCATCCACCACCCTTTCAGTGAAAAAGTATTTCCTGACATTGCCTTTCAATTTACCCCCTTGCAGCTTAATGTTATGCCCTCTAGTTTTACAGTTTCCCAGTCTTTGGAAAGAGGTTTGTTTGTTCATTATTTCTCTTTAAGTATTTAAAAGTCTGAATCATATCTCCCCTTTTCCCTCCTCTCCTCCAGAGTGTACATATTTAGGTCTTCAAGTCTCTTCTCATAAGGCTCCTGACGCAGGCTCCAAATCATTTTGGTCGCCTTCCTCTGAACAGTTTCCAGTCTTTTTATATCCTTTGTAAGATATGGTCTCCAAACCTGAACACAGTATTCCAAGTGTGGCCTCACCAGTGACTTATACAGTGGCATTAGTACCTCTTCCTTTCTGCTGGTTATTCCTCTTTGTATGCAACCCATCATCCTCCTGGCCTTTGCCACTATCTTGTTACATTGTTTTGCCACCTTGAGATCCGCAGAAATAATCACACCAAGGTCCTTCTCCTGGTCCGTGCACACCAATCTCTCTCTCCCTATCACGTACATTTCACCTGGATTTCTGCTTCCCAAGTGCATGACACTGCACTTCTTCACATTAAATCTTAACTGCCAAGCATTAGACCATTCTTCCAGCTTTTGTAGATCTTTCCTCATGTTATCCACCCTTCAGGGCAGTCCACTCTGTTGCAAATTTTCGTGTCATCTGCAAAAAGACAGACTTTTCCATTCAGTCCTTCAGCAATATCACTCACAAATACATTGAACAGTGCTGGGCCCAGGACCGAACCCTGGGGCACCCCGCTAATCACCCTCCTTTCATCCGAGTGAGCTCCATTTACCATCACTTGACTGACAGACAACAGAAGGTGATGGTAAACGGAACTCACTCAGATGAAAGGAAGGTGATTAGTGGTGTGCCTCAGAGTTTGATCTTGGGACTGGTACTGTTCAATGTATTTGTGAGTGATATTGCTGAAGGACTGAATGGAAAATTCTGCCTTTTGGCAGATGACATGAAAATTTGCAAGAGTGGACTCCCCTGAGGGAGTGGATAACATGAGGAAAGATCTACAAAAGCTGGAAGAATGGTCGAATGCTTGGCAGTTAAGATTTAATGTGAAGAAGTGCACTGTTATGCACTTGGGAAGCACAAATCCAAGGGAATTGTATGTGATAGGGGGCGAGAGGTTGGTGTGCATGGACCAGGAGAAGGACCTCTGAGTGATCGTTTCTGAGGATCTCAAGGTGGCGAAACAGTGTGACAAGGCAATGGCAAAAGCCAGAAGGATGCTGGGTTGCATACAGAGAGGAATTACCAGCAGAAAGTAAGAGGAACTAATGCCACTGTACGAGTCGCTGGTGAGCACTGTTCCCTCTAAGCTGTGCGCGTGTGCGCGCGCACACACCTCGCCGAGCGAGCGCACATACTTTACAACAGAGCGCACAAAAATTACAGTTCTGATTCTGATAGAAAACACAGACGTCTTAAAATTTAAAAGTTGTGATTGTAATTACTATAAATTTTCTGCTTCATTTAAAAATCGTCTGTTTCATTTAATTTGATTAAAATCAATGTGGTGTACATACTGTATTCTGACATGTAGTCAAATTTTAAAGTATATAACTCCGAGTGTCATTATGTGGCGCACAAAAATTTAACCTTCCTTCAAAGGCTACACAGCTGATATTTTATGCGTACAGAGCCTACAGAAAATTAGAGGGAACATTGCTGGTGAGGCCTCACTTGAAATATTGTGTTCAGTTTTGGAGACCATATCTCGCAAAGGACATAAAAAGGACAGAAACAGCTCAGAGGAAGATGACCAAAATGATTTGGACCCTGTGTCAGAAGCCTTATGGGAAGAGACTAGAAGACCTAAATATGTACACTCTGGAGGAGAGGAGGGACAGGGGAGATATGTTTCAGACCTTTAAATACTTAAAGAGTATTAATGAACAAATAAACCTCTTCCAAAGACAGGGAAGCTGTAAAACTAGAGGGCATGATATGAAGCTGCAAGGGGGTAAACTGAAAGGCAATGTCAGGAAATACTTTTTCACTGAAAGGGTGGTGGATGCTTGGAATGCCCTCCCGATGGAAGTGGTGGGGGCAAATACAGTGACAGAATTCAAAATGGCATGGGACAGACACAGTGGATCCCTTTATAGCAACAGGATAAAATCAAAGCAAACATAACTATTATATCTCAGTAAATAGGGGTGACCTACACGGAGCAGTGGGAACACCCCTAAACAAAGGCATGGGAAGGGGCGTCCTGCATGGAGCGGCAGGTGCACCTACTCTTGCCGCCTTGCTGGGCAGACTAGATGGACCATATTGGTTTTTATCTGCTGTCATATACTATGTTACTATGTTTTGTTCCAGCTCATGAATGTTTCCAGGATTCCTTTTACCAATTGCAGATTTCAACTCTTTCCAATGGTTCTCAATTGCACTGAGATCAGGACTCTGCTAGCCAGTTTACATCAGTCCATTTGTTCCTTTTTTACCATTCTTTTGTACTTTTGGATATATGTTTTGGGTCATTACCCTGCTGGAGGACCCATGACATTTGACCCAGACCTAGCTTTCTGCCACTAAGTAGCACATTTCACTCCAAAATACCTTGGTAGTCCTCTGACTTCATGATTCCTTTAATAGGTTCCAGGCCTTCAGTTCCTGAGGCAGCAGAACAACCCCACAACTTTATGGAACCTCTGCCGTATTTAACTATGGGAAGGATGTTTTTAAAATTATGAGCTTAATTTCTTTGCCTGTAAATGTATCACTGGTCTGAATTGTCAATTAGCTCAAGTTTGGTTTTATCTGTCCACAGAACATTTTCCCAGAAGGACTGTGGTTTCTCAAGGTGGGTTTGGGCAATGAGCAGTGGGGTCTTCCTTGGCTTTCACTCATGAAGTCCTTCTTTGTTTAGTGTGTGGCATATAGTGCGGGTTGAAATCACCACTCCAGATTGCTCCAGGTCAGCCTTAAGCTCTTTGGATGTTGTATGTGGTGTTTTTCCAACAGTTCGCACTAACCTTCGAAGACTTCTTGGATTAATTTTTCTTGTCTCAGCAGGTCCTGGGAGATTCTTGACAGTTCCATAAGCAGAAAACTTCTTAACAACATTGTGAACTGTAGACACAGGAATCCCAAGGTCTTTGAAAATGATCCCTTGTACCCCTTTGAAGTTTAATCTTTTTTTTTTTTTAATTATTTATTTATGAAAATTTTACAGCAGTATACAGCAAAATTATAAATCAGAGAAACAAAATTATACAAAGTAATATGTGTCATTAAGAAATAGACAATAGGAGCCTAGCCCACATCAATGGGGAGAACTGTCCAACAATAAAATTAGGAAATCAAAAAAAAAGGTTAAACAAGCACATTTGGAGCCCAGGCTAGTTAATAGCTAGTAATGCCGGGCGGGAAGCGCAAGAAGAAATCTGCGGCTGAGGCTTCACAGGTTGGTGCCATTGAAAAGCATGTGGTGTCTACTCCGCGGAACATCAGTTCAGGTACTGTGCCGCTTGATCCCTCCGTTGAGGACGTGAGTTTAAGCTCTCTCGAGCGGACCCCTCCGCTTCCTCCAGGTTTTTTAGAACTTTCGGGTGATCTTTCCGTTGGTGTCCCTTCTCATTGTAGGGAGTCCTTGAAGGCGGTGTCTTGGCAACCCCCTTCTGTCCTCCCTACTGAACTTCCAGCATCCGATATTTCCCTTTTGGATATATGGCACGTGGTTACGCGTACGGAAAAAACTCTTGCTGAGACTATTCCCTCATTATGTCAGTTTACAGGGGATGTGGTACAAAAATTTAGTTCTCTTGAATCTCAAGTTGGGGCCTTGAGCTCTGTGGTGGCAAAAATGGAGCCTCAAGTCACTACTTTTGCTGAGCTTTCTGCTACGTATGTAAAAGATGGCCTACTTTTGCACCAGAAACTTGAGAATTTAGAGAACGTAAATCGTTCAAGAAATTTGCGGATTTTGAATTTTCCTATTTGTTCCCTACCTTCTCCTTTGATACTATTTCGAAAATACTTGAGGGAGGCCCTTCTATTTCCGCAGGCCGATTCCTGTGTAATTACAAAATGTTATTACTTGCCTTCTAATGTTTTACTCGGTACTGCGGAACTGGAGGAGGCCCCTCTAGTGGATTCAGAGAAATTTAATCTGACGGCTTTTTTAGAAGAATCACATGACCTTATCTCTACCCGGGCTACGCTGTTGGTGACCTCCTCTTCCGAGGAAGATAAGGTCAATGTTCTGAAGGTTTACTTTAGGAAAAAAGAGATACAGTTCTGTGGGGCTAAGATAATGATGTTTCCTGACGTCTCTCGTTCTACTCAGTTGCGTAGGAAAATATTTCTTTCTCTCAAGCCTAGATTACTTGCTTTGGGGGCAACTTTCTTCTTAAAATACCCCTGTAAGTGTTGTGTTTCTTTGAATAATGATAAGTTTATATTTTTATTACCATCCGATTTGGAAAAGTGGGTTCTGGATAGGGAAAATCAAAGGTAGTTGGTGTTCCTGTGAAGTTTAATCTTTAGTGATAATGGCTTTTCTGATGGTGTCAGGCAGCTCTATTATCTTCAGCATTGTGAAAATTGAACAGGGAGTGAATGTGGCCATTTTAAACACTAGAGCCATCATTCATTGGTTGATTCAAGTCATGTGAATACTGACAATTAATCATAAGTGTGTCTAATTTTACTGCAATGGGAATGTGGTTCTTCTGTTCAAACTGATTTCAATTGTTTATTAGAGTGCCAATGTTCTGGCAATGTCCCAGCTTTTATACTATTTCCTACTATTTCCTTTTTTAATTGGTCTTGTTTTATTTGATTCTTTTATGTGTCAAATATGTGCGCATATATAGTCCAAAGCCATTTCACTGGTCACTTTTATTTTTAAAGAGATATTGGACATTAAGGGGTTGAACTGCAAGAGTGCCAATAATGTTGACCACAACTGTACTTGGTTTCATTTTATTATTCATTCTAAACCAGTGGGTCAGGACCCCAAATGGGGTCACATCATCAGTGGATGGGGTCCCTGAGGCAATCAGACACAGGGTTGCTCGCCCTCCCTCTGGATCTCCACTGAGACCTATGCCCAGTATAGAGTCTGTGAGTCAGTGAATGTTCATAGGCTCTGCCCTCTCCTCCCACATGGGTTTCCCTTGAAGTGGTAGCCCATACAGAAGACTGGGCTCTGCGGGAGCACACTGACACACAGGGGCATGTGCCGACTGCCGCTAACATCTTTGTTAGTGATATTTGTGGAAGGGCTGTCAGGTAAGGTTTGCTTGTTTGCGGATGATACTAAAATCTGCAATAGAGTAGACACCCAGGAAAGAGTAGATAACATGAGGAGGGATCTAGCTAAGCTTGAAGACTGGTCAAGAATTTGGCAGCTGAGATTTAATGCTAAAAAATGCAGTGTCATGCATTTGGACTGCAAAAATCCAAGGGAGTGATAGAGTAGAGGGCGAAGTATGTCTGTACATGAAAGAAGAGCGGGACTTGGGTGTGATTGTGTCTGATGATCTTAAATTGGCTAAACAGGTAAAAAAGGAGATGACAAAAGCCAGAAGGATGATTGGGTGCTTAGGCAGAGGAATGGCCAGCAGAAAAAAGAGGCGATAATGCCTCTGTATAAGTCTCTGGTGCACCCTCATTTGGAGTATTCTATGCAACTCTGGAGATCGCACCTTCAAAAGGATATACAGTCAAACCTTGGTTTTCATGATTAATCCGTTCAAAAAAGTCTGACTAAAACCGAAACGGACTAAAACCGAAGCAAGATTTCCCATAAGAAATAATGTAAATTCAATTAATCCGTTCCAGACACCCAAAAATATTGACAAAAAATACATTTTATAGAGAGTCAATCCCACTTCTGGCCACAAGATGGTGCTCCAGAGGTATTTTTGGCAGACAAATTGTTTAAACTGCTGAGAAGGGAGAAAGATTAACAGCACAGTCAAGATGCAAATCTTCAGCAAAAAAACATCCAGAAATTTTTAAAGAAAACAGAAAAAAAAAGAAGGATCCACAAAAAAAAAAGGCACCAGCCACAGCCACCGCCACCGGAAACACCACTCTCCCGCTCAGCACAGCAAACACACAGATAACCTAGGACACTAATCTGATCGCTGACTCCGTCTCAACAGCGTACCCCGCAAGAGAAAGAACTGCCTGCCACATTCATTCAACATCTCCTGCTTACCCATTCAATATCTCCTGCTACCCTGCTACCTCCGAGCCTGAGGGGGCGCTCCAGAGAACAGGCAGGCGGTGGAGAGATCGGGGCCTTCCTCTCTGCAATCCTTGCATCTCTGGCTCGAGGATGTTGCTCCATTTCAACACGCGATCGGTGAGTCGGGGGGGGGGGGGGTAGTGCTGCCGGGACTGGGCAGGCAAGTGTGTACTGTATTGCAGTACGAAAACCGAGGCGATGGACGAAAACCGAGACAAGATCGCCGTCTGAAAACACGTCGAAAACCGAAACCGACGAAAACCGGGGCAACCGAAAACCGAGGTTTGACTGTAAACAGGATGAAGTCAGTACAGAGGATGGCTACTAAACTGGTTAGTGGTCTTCGTTATAAAGCACATGAGGACAGACTTAAAGATCTTAATATGTATACAGTAGAGGAAAGGCAGGATAGAGGAGATATGATAGAGATGTTTAAGTACCTCCATGACATAAATTCACAGGAGAGCCTCTTTCAATTGAAAGCAAGCTCTGTTACGAGGGGACATAGGATGAGGGTGAAAAAGATAATCTCAGGAGTAATATGCGGAAATATTTCTTTACAGAAAGAGTGGTAGCTGTGTGGAATAGTGGACACAAGGATAGTATCTGAATTCAAAAAAGCATGGGACAAACACAGAGGATCTCTAAAGGAAAAAAAGAGGACTATTGTAGTGGATATGGACGGGCAGACTAGATGGGTCATGTGGTCTTTTTCTGCCATCATGTTTCTATGTGTCTAAACTAAAGTAAATATTTCTTTGAACTGGCGTGAGAACTCCTGGTCTGGAGTGACAACGACAGAAGCATCAACAAATTGATGTCTGTATGGTGCCAGCTGCCTCTCCCATTTTTGTCCCAGCAATAACTTAATAATTGTACATGATTTACATGTGCAGTGAGGTTAAAGAAAGACTACCAGATTGCTACATGACTTCTCTCCAGTGCCTACTACCATGTACATAAAACCTGCAAAAAGATTACTCAGAGTCCATAGCAAGTCTAATGAAACTACCAGGACAGGCACAGTACCACACTTAACTATGAAAAGGCAGCACCACAAATATTAAACCAAAGCATCCTATAGAACACCAGTACCTCTCTTACTGGGACTGTTATAGCTACAGGCTGAAAATATCACACCTCAGTCACACATGCAAAACAGAGATCCTCAGCAAATATAGAACAGGAACTACAAGTTAGAAATAGAAATATAAAGACAGTACTTGAACTAGGAACCCCAAAAAGTCAAACTTTGTATTCATGGCAACTCTGGAGAAATAAAAATAGAAATGCATTTCCTCTAGTACCAAACAAAACACGAATACATCAGCAATGCACAGCTACTATATTCCAGCTAATAAATTCAAAATAAAATACTTTTTTCCACCTTTGTTCTTTGGCATTTATTTGTTTGGTCATAATGGCCACAGTCTCTCTTCTGATTTTTACTGTCTTCACTTAACTCTCTTTCCAGTTCCTGCTGTCCATTTGCTATTTCTCTTTGTGCCTCCTGCCTTCTTCCATTCCCTCTCTATATTTGTCTCTGAAATTTTATCTTTCCCTCTTAGCTCCTTCCTACATGTCATTCTTTATACCATCTCTATCCACTCAAATTTCACCCTCCCTCTACAACTTAATCTCCTTTTGACTTTTCACCTATCAATGTTCCATCTATTTCTCTCACTTCTAACCCATCTCATTTCCCCTAGCTCTCCCATCTTGCTCCTTTCCCAACCTCTTATTCCCTTCTTTCACCCACTCTCCATTGCCACATTTCTACACCTTGTACTCACCATCCTTCTCTCACGCATCTCCTTGCAACCCTCCATGGCCTCTCCCTCATGGTTTTACCATGCCCGGCATCTTGCCTCTTTCTCCTCCAGCCCCCTACTCCCCATCCCCTCATCCTTCTCCTCCACCTCCACCCCTCTGGTCAAGTATCTCCCCTCTTTCTTTCTACTATCTACCTCTTTTCTCCCTCCCCAAAAACCCAGCAGCTTCTTACCCCCTCTCCTTACTTTTTGCCCTCCTCCAACCCTTCCAGTGGTCCAACATCTACCCTCTCTGTCCACTCCTCAGAGCTCAGTGTCTGCCTCCCTTCCTCTCTGTCCATACCTGAGAGCCCAGTGTCTGCCCTCTCTTTCTCTCTCTCCATCCACCCTTAAGAGTCCAATCTGTGCCCTTTTCTTTGTTTGCCCTTCTGTCTGTCTTTGCCCACCCTTCAGAGCCCAGTGTCTGTCACTCTCTTTCTCCATCCTTCAGAGCCCAATATTTGTTTCTTTCTCTCTGTCCACCCTTCGGAGCCCAGTGTCTTCCCCCCTCTCTTTATCCACCCTTCAGAGCGCAGCATCTGTCCCTCTCTCTCTCTTCACCCTTCATAGCCCAGTGTCTGCTGATTTCCTCAGCAGCAGGAAGTTGCATCTGAGGGGGTGGGGATGTGCCGGATGTGCAGTGTGTGCACAAGTGCTTGGCCTCCAAATCCCTGCATGGGCAGTGCTGATCTTTTTATTTTTTTTTCTGTTCGCCACTCATCGCCGGCCGCCTGTCACCCATCATCCTCTACTTGGCTGGTTCACTGCGCCAACCGTGCCTCCTTCTCATGGCTGCTGCCCTGTATGAGTGTATGGTTTGCACAGTGGGTTGCGCCGGGTTGGACACAGATTCATGACTAGAATGATTTTCTTTGTTTTGATGAGCAACTGAACGATGAAACCTCTTCTTTTTTTTTTTTTTTGTGAGCGAAGTTTCTTTAAGTATCAGCACTGTGTGCACTAGGTAAGAATGGAAAAATTGCAGACACCATACGTCAGTTACTAACCAGCCAGACAACCTACGTGTATTGATGGGAAGTTCATAAGTGAACTGCTTACTGTTGCACAGATCTTTGCCACAGCCCATCCAACCTTTGGCACTAAAAAACTAGGGACCAGATATTCAAAGTGATAAATGTGATTAGCAGACCTGCTACCCGGTTTAATCGCAGTGATCAGTGCAGGGGCCACCACTGAATGCCCCGATGCTAGCCAGCTGGTATCAAGGCATTCGTGGGTTGGAGGGGAGGCGGCACCCGAGGATAACTGGGTAGCATGATATTTAGCCACTGCCTGGTTATACCTAAGCGGTGAAAATTAGTCACTTTAAAGGCTGGCCTAACTTTCACTGCAGAAGCTAAGTGAATGTCACCGCTGCCCAGTTAGCTTCCATGCAATCCGGTAACCTGGTTATTCAATGTCAGTGGCTGGATATGTACCCGACACTGAATATACAGGTCTTAAGTTCGATGATGAAGGCTAGCTGCTTTTCTCAGGCTAGCTGTTGCTGCTGTCGAATATCTGCCCCCCCCAAGGTGTTTCTGAGAGTCTTCAGAACTCTTGACACGTCATTCCTTTGTTAAGCCCCTACCCTGGTCTGGTTTCATTAACATTTAGGATACTCATTTCATTTGTTTTATAGCTCTGTGTGGGAGTAGTGCAAGAAATATAAAAGATGTAAATCTAGGAGATCACGTGATGTGGTGAGGGAGGCAGACGTGTGCTGCTTGCGCTCCGGTCTCCTTCAGCCTAACCGTGCATTTATTGCCGATCCTAGAGACAAAATTACGCTATAATAGCGGCTGACTCTGCTACCTAATTGCCCTCTGGCTGAAGCCGCGTCGTGCGATTGTGGGAAGGATGGCCGCAGCTGTGAAAGCTACTCGGCGGGAGAAGGACCGGGGTACCCCAGCGCCTAAAATGGCCGACTCCATAACCATGCCGAAATCGCCGACCTCACCAGCCTTCGTGGAAGAGGTTTCCCTGGCAGTGGCGGAGGCTCTATCCGTGCAATTTACAGCGCTGCATGAAAAAATGGACACCATCCAGGAGTCAATGGGGTCCCTGGGGAGCAGAATCCAAGAGGCGGAAGACCGTATCGGGAGGGCCGAAGATGGCCTGGAGACTCTGACACAGAGTGTAAAGAATCTGAAAGAGCAGCTGCGGGCACACGAACTCAAAATGGACGATTTAGAAAACCGCTCCAGGCAGAATAACTTGCGAGTGATGGGCATCGCTGACTCGATTGTCGACAAGGACTTAAAGCACTATTTGGAGTCCCTGCTCCCCCAGTTATTTGAGGGCCTGGCCGAGCATGGTAAATTGATAATCGAGAGATAATCGAGAGAGCGCACCGGGTGGGAGGCAGGCAAGTGCGGGACTCGCGGCCGAGGGTGGTGCTCGCAAAATTTCTGCAATACCCACAGAAGGAGGCCATACTGCAAGCAGCCAGGCAGAAGGGAGAGATAATGCATGACAACCTGAAACTTCGTTTTGCACAAGATTACTCAGCGGCAGTTAGCCAGCAACGGAGAGCATATGCCCCTCTCTGCCAGAAGCTGATCGGCCTACACGTCAAATTCTCCATGCAGTATCCTGCGAAGCTGCACGTGTTTCACGAGGGAACCCATCGATCTTTTGAATCCGCGGCTGAAGCCGGTCCCTACATCGAGAACCTTGGGAGGCAGGAGCGACAATCTCCGGCTCGATCCTGAGCGGTTTTGATACCATCAAGTGACTCCGTTCATCCTGAGTCGAGGGGGGTGCCTCTTCCGGGGGGAGACCTTTGGGGCCTATGGCTTTTTTGATCTTGCAAGCGTTGGCCTGGGACTGCGCAGCCTCATCCCGGAGGGCGCCCGCGGTGGAGAGCTGGCACAATGCCTGCCTGGGGGAGACCTGGATCGGAGTGAACTCTGGGAGTCAGCGGCCTCCAGCTCAGTGCCTGGGTCTCACCCCACCGAAGATCGAGCTGAGTTACAGCACGGAGGGACGGCGTGGATCCGGGAGCGGACCTTCCCTTGCCAGGCCGGCGTAACCAGTTTTGTTTAAACTGCCTTTACTTCGTGTTGTTATGCTGTTTTGGTGTTTCATTTTGTGCCTTTGCATGGGGGGGGGGGGGGTGTTTCTCCCGAATGTTAGACACCTATATGTTAACTCAGTTTAATTGAATGCTATCACTTAGAACTGGTTTCTGCCTATGTATATCAGTGTACTAATATGGCATCCACATTAGTTAGGAAAGGCACTTAAGGCAGGAGAAAAAGTTCTAGCCGAGTCAGATAATGAGGCCTTTGTATGACAGCGCGCTTAGGGCAGGTTAGGGGATAAAGAGTGGGCTTCGGGCGCATTGCACAGTTGGCCTGGGGGTACAAGAAGGGGGGGGGGGAAAGAGAGAAGAAGCTGGGTGCACCCAGAGTAATTGTGTATGCTGCTGCATTGGGGTACTGTTCTCTGCAGGAATTTCTGGGAACACGCTGGACATCCTTCCTGGTGGCCACTGCGCAGCGGCTGCGCTTCCCTGCAGGCAGACAATTTGCATCGCCCCCCCTGTTCTTCTTTAACAGATATTAGTGCATAACCTGCTGAAATTGTGATCACATCGCAGGCCTGCTCTAAAGCGGATGCAAATGTCGGCATGTGCTTTACCTGTGTATTTTCTGGGATATCTGTGTAAATTACCTACTGTGCACGTGCGCATTGACTTGAACTTTGGGTATTTTTGGGTGTTACCCCTGTGTCCATATTAAGTTGCACATGTGTGTTCGGTGGTCGCACCTATCTGCGTGCGGCCCCGGAATATACATATAACTTTTCTTTTTTCTTTTCTTCCTTTCTCTTCACTATCCCTCCTTATTGGGTTGTAATCCAGCCGGGGATACGTATAGGGGTCCTCTACCGGGAGTTAGTGGTGGTGCACCGGGCCTGCGGTGTCTGATAGTGCCCGGATAACATGGGGAAGGCACAGCCTTAGGAATCTGCTGGGGGGGGGGGGGTGAGGGGTATTGTTGCATTATGGTAAGACATGCTATCTTTGCACTGAGGGGAGTTACTTGGGGGGGGGGGCGGAGTGGTTTGGGGCCGTCGGGGAGGGGGGGGGGAGAGGACGGGGGGGTAGACCGCCGGATCGGGCCTCCGGGGACTCCTGGGGGCCTTCCGGGCGGGGTGGTTATCTTGTAGGTAGTTGAGGGATGGGGGAGTTCCCCTGGGGGTGATGTATTTTCTGTATCCTGGTTTTCCCCCCTTTTTTTTTCCTTTTTCTCTTACAAAAAACAAGGCTACCTGTGCCTGCGGTGGTGAGGGTTGAGTACCTGTGTTGCACCTTGAGCTCATGCTCGGGGCTCCTGGCTATGGGGACATAAAGTATTTTCAATTGCAATAAGGGGTGACTGTGTGCTGGTGCGGAGTGCCTGTGTAATGGGGCTGGAGGAGACCGCACGCATTCACTGATCTCCAAGAGCGGACTCTACTCTACCTCGTTGGAAGGAGAGTAGAAGATAGTGAGACAGAGGGGGGAGGGAGGGAAGGGGAGTGGGGGGGAGGGGCAGAGGGAGGGGGGGAGGGAGGGGGGGATTGGGGGGCAAAATCACACCCATGACCATGAGAAGTTCTTTCTGCTCAGATGCGAGCAAGTATGTGTGAGGGGGCCCCAGGCTGGGGGGGCGACCTCAAAGTTCTTTTACCGGGTTCAGATAGGTACTGCACGGATATTCGATGCCCCTTAAGATAATCTCCTGGAATGTTTGCGGCCTGGGTAGCCCGATTAAGCATTCTAAAGTCTTGCAGGCATTAGCCAGACAGAAAGCGGACATCGCTATGCTCCAGGAAACCCACCAGACTGCCGAGGAGCATCGTTAGCTGTGTAGGGATTGGGTGGGACAGGCCTGGGGTTCCCCTGCGGTGGGGAAGAAGGGGGGGGGGTGGTACTGTTGATACATAAGCGTATACGGATGGAGGTTGAACGGGAAATTGGAGACTCATCAGGTAGATTTATATTTCTGCAGGGGGTTTTGGAGGGTCAGCCGGTTATTGTGGGCAATTTGTACTGCCCGAATGTTGTGGATCTGAAGTTCTATTCCCGTCTTGCTTCCAAGGTTGAGACGTTGCCGAAGCTCCCCTTAATTATGGGAGGGGACTTTAATGGTGTTATGGATGTGGCCTTGGATACGTCAAGAGGGGGGCCCGGGATAGAATGCAGTCAGCTCGAGCGTTGTTGCGACTCAGTTCTAGACTGGGGTTGGTCGACCCCTGGAGATTATTACATCCCACGGAAAAGGACTACACACATCAATCTCGGGCGCACGGCACTAGTGCGCGAATCGATTATTTGCTGATTTCCGCGGGATTATTTGCAAAAGTTCAAGACGCGCAGATAGGGCCCGTTGAGATATCGGATCATGCGATTATTTGGCTGGAGATCCAGTGGAATGGGAATCTCTCTCGCACACCTATCTGGCGGTTTCCTCTGGAGCTTTATAGGGATGCGCAATTCCGATTATTCTTACAGCAGAGATGGCGGGAATTTGAGGCCGATCATAGCGTACATGAGGGGGACCCGGAGCTGGTCTGGGAAACGGCGAAAGTCGTTCTCCGAGGGGATATTATCGGCTTTTTTGCTCGCAAACGTCGCTTACTGGCGGAACGTATAATTTGCTTGGAGAAATTGGCTACGAAGCTGCGTCGTCAATGGGCGCATAATCCATCTCTGGGGCTCAAACGGCGGGTGTGGGAGAGTCAGACAGAACTTAATGAACTATTGCACCAGAGGGCCAAGAACCGTGTGGTATTACCGTTATCAGCTTTACCGTCATGGAGATCGACCGGGGAAATTACTGGCTCGATGTCTACGAGGCCCTAGAAGTATGAAGTTGGTGCACGCGCTCCGAGATGCTCAAGGGGTGCTGCAGCGGGAGAACCCGGCGATAGCGCGCATATTTCGATCTTTCTTTCAGCAACTATACACGGCGGAACCATCCTCATCTCAACAGATGAAAGATTACGTTGAGAAACTAGCCCTGCCCCAATTGACGGAACTGCAAAAGGAGCAGCTGGACCTACCAATAACAGTGGCGGAAGTGCAAGCAGCTATATCTAAAGCTAGTTGTTATAAATCACCTGGGTCGGATGGGTTTGGCGCCGAATTCTATAAGATTTTAAATGAACTGATCTCTCCAACATTAGTAGATGTACACAACCGGCGGGCGCAGCAGGGATATTTTCGATGGGGACAGAATCATGCCCATATTGTGCTCATTCCGAAACCCACCAAAGATCCCTTGCAGGCAACATCGTATCGCCCTATATCGTTGCTTAACTTTGACCTCAAGCTACTGGCTAAAATTTTGGCGGACCGTCTTGCGGGTTACTTGGGGCAGCTAGTTCATGAATCTCAAGTAGGTTTTGTTAAAGATCGCTATGCCGTGCGTAACCTGCGTAAAATTCTCGCCTCTCTGGAATGGGTCCGCTATAAACGGCTGTCGTCCTTATTAATTAGTTTTGATGCCGAAAAGGCTTTCGATAGGGTGGACTGGCAGTATTTAATGTATCTTCTCCTGCGCTATGGCATAGGGCCTGGGTTTTGTAAAATGTTCGCCAGCTTATATGCAAATCCAACTGCCGCGATCAGGTGTAATGGGGTACTGTCCGAGGCCTTTTCACTTCAGCGTGGGACACGCCAGGGGTGTCCTTTATCCCCGTTACTTTTTGTTTTATCACTGGACCCCCTTTTGCGCCGGGTGGAGGGATCACACGAGATACGCGGGGTGCATATTGGCGCGTGCAACTTTAAGCTCTCGGCTTTTGCCGATGACCTTTTGGTTCATTTATTACAGCCTGAGGTATCGCTACCCAGTCTCTTACGGGAGTTTCAGACGTTCGGGCAGTTTGCGGGCTTTGGTATCAATGAGGAAAAGTCTGAAGCCTTGGATATTTTAGGACAGCTGCGGGATAGCTGGCAGGGGGGGTTCCCTTTAAAATGGGCTGACAACCAATTTGTATATCTGGGGATAGTACTACCCACTCAGCCTACACAACTCTATGGGGCCAACCTGCACAGGATGATGACCAAAGTGAGTGCGCAGTTGCAAGCATGGCAAACCCTTCCCTTATCTCTATCGGGAAGAATTGCGGCGATCAAAATGATAATTTTACCGCGATTATTGTATTGGATGCAGACCCTTCCAGTCTGGCTACTACAACGAGACATACGGCGTTTTGAGGCGGAATTTCGCCGGTTTATGTGGAGAGGCGCGAAAGCGCGCATCCCTTATAGTCGCTTGGTGGGGAGTGGGAGGTGTGGGGGGTGGGGGCTCCCGGATCTGGGCGCCTACGCGGTGGCCTGCCAAGCCCGCCATTTGGGGGATTGGCTGGGGGACACGGAGCTTTATACGCCCAGAGCACTAGAGGAGGCCTATGTGGCCCCCCACTCCCTTCAGGCCTTATTGCATGCGGCAAACCGGGTTGTGCTGGCTCACCTGGCCGAAAGTGTTTTATTGGCACCAGTGCGGATGACGTGGAGGTGGCTTAATCTGTATTGGGGGCACAAGTGGCAGGTATCGAGCTGGTTGCTACTTCGGGGCAATGTTAGTTTTACCCCGGGTACTGACGGCGTGGTCTTTCGTACATGGGCAGAAAAGGGCATACGTAACTTGGGACATGTGGTCGACTCCGAGAGGAAATCTAAATCTTTTCAGTCCCTATGTCAGGAATATGAATTAGGGCCGAGGCATGTGTTTGCGTACATGCAAGTTGCCCATTATATAGGCTCTCTCCCAGGGGCGGAGCTACATGCAGATCGTTCTGCACAGATTTTGGAATTTTTTGACCTGGGGGGAGAGGGGAAACCGTCGATACGGGCATTCAGGGCTAGGCTGGAACAGTATCACAGTTGCCCGGACTTTCACAGTGTAGAGCGGGCATGGGGGGCAGAGATGGGGTGGGAGATTCCCCCGGGAACAGTGCTCGAAGCCCTTCGACGAACTGGGACCCTGGCTGCAGGTGTCCGTTGGAGAGAGGTACACGTTAAATGTTTGACGAGAGTTCACTTTTCCCCGCGAAGGGCTCTTCGTTGTCGCCTGACTACAGATGGGAGCTGCCCACGCTGCGGGGAGCCTCAGGCCACCCTACTGCACATGTGGTGGGGGTTTCGGTTGATCCGCCCCTACTGGAGGCGCATCTGTGCCTTCATGATGACCCTTTTGAGACAACAGGTGGTGTGGGACGCCGCCTTGGTCACCTTGGATGTCCTACGAGGTAATTCCCCGAAGGGGAAATGGGGCAGAGGCCTCGTGCGAAAGGCATGTCTGGTGGGTAAGGGACCCATTCTACGCCGATGGTGGGAAAGCAGCCCCCCTTCTATCTGGGAGTGGCGGAATTCCTTTCATCAATTGATGCTTCTGGAGCGTAGGGGTGCCAAGGGTGATGCCAAGCGATGGTCTGCCTTTCTCTTACGCTGGGAACCGTATCTTCACCAGTTGAGCTCCCGGTGCCGCAACGCAGTCCTTCAATCGGGCAGTTAATTTGCAGTCCTTAACATGAGTAGTTCTTCGTGGCAGGTACATGTAGTTCTACCCGAGGGACCGGACTTATTATGTTCATGGGTGTGATGGGGGGGGGGGGGGGTGAGGGGGGTGGGGGGATGGGGGTCGGGAGCGGGGGGGGGGGGGGGTGAGATAATATGAAAATGTATCACCATCGCTGGTTCCTCCTGGGGATCAGAGCCCACCCCAGGGGGCGTATGTTGACTGTTATATTTTCTTGTTATTTGTATTGATGGTTATAAATAAACTTAACAAAAAAAAAAAGATGTAAATCTACACTAATGTAGTCTGCCCCTCCAGGACCTTTAGTACAAAATGCAATATTTCATGGACCAGGCACAGGCAGAACACCAAGTTCAGCACTTAAGTGCAAGCATAATGTGCAAAAGCACCCCCCTCATTGTACATTTGCACTGGTGTGGAATTCTGAGAAAACAGAAAACAGATATAACCTTAGTCATATATCTCCGCTAAATTTTGGGAAGTCATAAGCCACATAAGATCACCTTATGTCAGCATCTCCTCTTCTCTTTGCTGTTGATGACTCCACTGTACCAAAAGATCTTATGAATTTTACTCTGTGTCTTCATTACATTGTAAGTTTCATGGAGAAAGAATTTTATCATCCATTATGGGGGTATAAAGGATTTCTCGTGTGTTTATACTATATAAGGGTTTAAAATACTTCTTATAAAATTACCCTGTGCATAAAATACCCTGTGACAAGAAAGTTTGTACGTTTATGCGACCCAGGTGTACTCTTGTTTGGGGATGGAGTTTGGGTGCAGTGCAGGTAGAGCCACAAAGTGCTGTACAGACTATGTAGTGCCCCCTAGGGTAGGGCTGGTGTTAGGTGCTGGCAAACAGTGCAATTTCCCTTGCCCTCCATGCCACAAGGCAGCAACAGGTCTGCCTCGAGCTAAAGGATGACTGAATGAAAAAAAGGGAAAGGTGTTTAAACCTAAAACGCTCCTGTCTCTGCCCTTTAAATCACCACAATAACAAATCAAATATGGTGGAGACCTCTGAGAATTTATTTGAGTACGGAGGGGGCTTCGGGCTATAGGCTAACCGGCGACCTGTTATCACAAATGCTTAGCACAGGAAGCTCTACATATAGCACACATACAATTCAATCATTGGCCTCCCTCTACGCATATTAATTTTTTACAATTTTCAAATGCATTTAAAAAAATAAGAAAAAACACTTAGCTGTAACTCAAAAATTCCAAAGCAGAGGAACAAAAAGTCGACTCGAGTTTCGCCTGATTGTTCCGCAGGCTGCATCAAGACTTGTCATGAACAGCTGATGGATATCAGAGCCACAGAGACTAAAGCTAAGCCAACACTTGTGACTATAAGAGGGAGGCAAAAGGCAACATGTAAGCAAACCCCAGCCAATAAGATCAAATGTCTGCAAACCATTCTGTTGCTTCATTCAATTCCATTGGTTGACTGGTGTTAAGGGAAAAGATCCACTTTTGCTCTAGATGAGCTAGTCGCTTCTCGGGATCTCCAGCCTGTTTATCCTGAATGCCATCAATGACTAACCATCGTAGATTTTCCCAATCATGTACATAGTCCAGACAATGTTGCACCATAGGTGCAGTGACGACGGCATTAGCTAACTGCGATCAATGTTCAATTAGTCTGACTTTAACTTTACGACAGGTGCATCCGACATACAACTTCAAACAAGGACAAGTAATGAGGTACACGACCCATGATGACTGACAGGCCATGGTTAATTTGAGCGAATACTCATTCCCTGTGGCTGGGTCCGTCCATGTTTGTACGGTGTAAGTGGTTGCACACATTGTACAGCGACCACATAGTGTATGAGTCTCTGATTCATTTATCGAGGCAAGTGGAAATGAGAAGTCAGAATGGACTAAAGCATCCCTTAGGTTCCGCGCTCTGGTGAAGGCCATACAGGGGCTGCTCTGAAACACTGAATGCATAGATAATACATACCAATGTTTAACAATACTCTGGGCTATATGTTGTGCTCTATCTGAATAACATAGAACACACTTGTTTCTTCATTTCTTCAACATCTTTCTTATGAAGTAATAAGGACCGATTTGCAAATTTAGCCCACAGGTAAGCCTTTCATATGATATTTAAAGGGTATTCCTGCGATTGTAATTTCTCCATTAATGCTCTAGCTTGATAGTAAAAATCTTGATACCTTGAACAAATGTGATGCAGCCTTAAAAGTTGTCCTATTGGCAGGGCCCGCTTCAACTTCATTGGATGAGATGAAAAATGCAACAAATTGTTAAAGTCTACTGACTTCCGATATAAATTGGTAATCACAACTCCATTCTCATATATAACTCTCACTTCCAAGAATGAAATCTGTGTAGTGGAACATGACATAGTGAACTGAAGAGAGGGATCTTGTGCACGTAACCAAGTTGTAAATTCTGTCAACTGCTCTTCTGTCCCTAACCACATGCAGAAAATGTTGATGACTATATTGTTATACCAGATACAACTATATAGGACGGTCTCCTCAAAATGGGATACATATAGATTGGCTACCCTAGGTGCCACAGTAGCTCCTATTGAGACCCCATGGATCTGGAGATAAAATGCATCACCAAATCAAAAATAATTTTTAGTGAGAACTAACTCTGCTAGGGAGTGGTGCAGTAGTCTAGTGGTTAGAGCAACTGCTTAGTACCTGGAAGATCAAGTGTTCAATTCCCACTGGCACTCCTTGTGACCTTGGGCAAGTCACTTTAGCCTCCATTGCCTTGGAAGAAAAGGCTGGCAATCTACTTCCAGTAATACATTGCCAAGAAAACCCAGAGGTAGCTGGGTTGCTATGAGTCAACACTGACTTGATAGCACTAAAAAAGCAAAAGCTCTGCTAGGGACAGTAAAAAAATCAGATGCCACTCCCCTGAGTGGGATCACTGATTCAAAATTCTTTGTAGTAGTGACAAAGATTGTATTTGGGGGATATTGGTTGTACAGAGCTGCTACTTCCAATATAGCCAAGCCAAAGGAGGCAGAGCCTGGAGGTGGGCTTTGGGGCCCTCTCACCTTTTTCCACCCTGGTTCCTGCTTGTCTAACATCACCCCCTGACCTTGGGTAAAGTAGACTATTGACTGCCAAGGGAGAGTTGTTGTCATCAGAAAATATACTGTATTCAGCCCCTGGCTCAGTAGGCCAGGTGGAGACACATATGAAGGTAATCTTGCTGGAATGAAGCACTTGCATGATTGATTGATTAGCATGACCATAACTGCCTAATAGTGTAGCAAAACAAAAAGCTTCATTCCTCCTAGTTTACAACACAGACCAGTCAATGCAAAGCTGGTTTCAGAGGAGGGAAAGCAGGCAACTGCCCCTGGTTTCAGCACCTCAAGGAACCCCTTGGCAAAGCTGAGAGATGCCCCTGAGCAGAGCTTCAGGGTGCAGTGCACTGTCTGAGCTCCCTTCTTAATTTCAGTGTTTAACATTGCCTCTGAGTCAATGGTAACAGAGCAATGGACATGGAGGATTGATTGCAGCAAAACACACATACCCCCTACCTAACCTTTTCTCAGGAAACTGTTACCTCACTAAGCTGAAATCTGTGCGTGAGTAAACAGAGAATTAAACCTCAAGATAAGCAGTACAGTACAGAAGACGAATGTGTCATTTGTGAAAGTAATAGTGAAGTGTGATGTGCGAAGCCACTAATTCAGGCCATTTGCAAAACAGAGATCAAGAATTTCTCAGGAAAACATACACGTTACAAAACCCACTTCTCCCATTTTGCAATTTGTTGGTAGAGCTAAATTGTTCCTTTCCTCCCTTCTTAATCTAGCACTAGAAGAACTGCCATACTGGGATGGACTAAAGGTTCTTAGCTCATTATCCTGTTTCCAACTATTGCCAATTTTGATCCCAAGTACCTAGCAGGATCTCAAGAAGTACCCAGATTCCATGCTGCTTACCTCCGGGGATAAAACCTTAGAAATAGGTTTTAGGAATTTGTCCAAACTTTTTTTTGGTGCATTTCGAGAGTGCAGCCAGCTGCAAAGACTTTTGTCTCTCCACACGCATGTTTGCATATGCATAATATGCGTATGTCTCCCCTCCCCCAGTCAAACAACCATGATGAAGAGTCAGCAGGAGTGCCTGGGTTCTGTCAACCAGAAGAGCTGTGCTGTAGTCTGAAAAGGCCAGTGAGAGTCCCTGGGTCCTGCAGGCCAGAAGAGGGGGGCTGTGCCTGAAATGGCCAAAGGACACACTGAGTCCCACCTGCCAGAGGAGTAGAGATGTGGCTTGAAAAGACTGGCAGGACTCTTTGGTCCCGCCAGCCAGAAGAGCAGGTCTTGAAGCCTAGAAAGGCTACGAGAGTCCCCCGGTCCACCAGTCAGAAGAGCCAGGGCTGCGTACCGAAGAGGAGGAGCAGGAGGATGCCAAAAAAAGGGACAGGTGAGGGCATGGAGCATAAGGAAAGTGTAAAGAAAGGGGCAGGGCATAAGGGAAGGACTGTGATAGAAGAGGATAGGAGAAGAGGGGTGGGACAGGGTTAGAGGAGAAAAAGAGAAGCGATGGTGAGTGCATTAAGGGAGAAGGGTAGGGATGGAGGAAGTGAAAGGCCTGAGAGATTGCGATGCCGGGTAGCAGGGGAGAGAGGGTGCCTGGGTGGGTGGAAGGAAAAGAGGGAGTGAAAGAGAAAGTAGTGAAGACTAGGAATGGGGAACAGTGCAAGAAGGTGGGAGGAACAAGGAGTCGGTGCAGAAGAACAGGGGAAAGTAGACACACACACACACCCAATGCTCCAACACACACACCACCTTGACGCCTCCCACTACACACACTAACACACATATGCACACACAGTCCCTGGCCACACACACAGAGCCGCCAAGACACACACACACACAAGCTTATGCCAACACATACACATACCCCAACACTCTCTACATCACACATAAATGCACGGACTCCTCAACACTTCTCATGACACCCCCACCCCCACCCCCTACATTCTTCATTACACACACACGCACCCACCCCCCTCCCCACATGTCTGATTCTGCATAACGGGGGAACATCAGTAAGACAACGTGGACAGCAGTATGGAAAGAATTTCTTTATTCAGTCACCTTTAGCCCATGGCCCGACACAGGCCGTGTTTTGCTACCTTCTTCAGGGGCAGGCTAAACTAAAAACATAAACATAAAATAATGACATCAAAGTTAAAAACATAAATAAATTAAATAAATAACCATAAAACCAAGAGTTAAAATCCAAAGCATCCAACATATAAAATAAATCAACATATTGAATACAGAAAACATACCATAATCAATGCTTGTGTCTACATACACAAACACTACAAGGACCAGCACAGCTAAATAAAACTAATGTAAATAAATGAATATTAAATAACACATAAAATTGATAAATAAACAGATACATAAATCAGACCCGTGTGGGCTACCCTTATGTATGAGGAATGATGAACGCTTCATATTTCTCTTTTTGTGTCATTATCAGAATCAGCATTTGATGAAGTTCATGTTTTGAAGACAGTGACTTACAACTTGCAGGTAGATGAAGCTTTTCAGTAGCATTTGTTTCTTTTAAAGAATTTTTTAGAGAGGATGGTTTCCCCTGATTCCACTGATTGTTGCCCAAGTATTTTTAAGAGATTTTTAAGGTTTATTTAAGGCACATGAACACAACCTGTATAATCCTTTAAGTCCCCCTGTTTTAAGTGTATTACATATGGATATGGTAGTTATTTATATTTATTTTTTTACCCTTATTATTATTTTTTTATCCATGTTTTTATACAATTTTATCATCAGATTTCTATTTATATGTTTTATAATTATTTCATATATGTGATTGAGAGATTATGTATTGGTTATTTATTTAATTTATTTATGTTTTTAACTTTGATGTCATTATTTTATGTTTATGTTTTTAGTTTAGCCTGCCCCTGAAGAAGGTAGCGAAACACGGCCTGTGTCGGGCCATAGGCTAAAGGTGACTGAATAAAGAAATTCCTTCCATACTGCTGTCCATGTTGTCTTACTGGGTAACATATAGCACGTGGATTCGTGCTTATTTGTTGGACTACTGTATAACGGGGGAACATGCCATTCTGTTACACTGCAAGCATGCACTTTTCAACCTGTTTAATCCCAGCTACACTAACTGTTTTTATGACATCCTCTGACAATGAGTTCCAGAGCTGAACAATGCGCTGATTGAAACAAATCATTTCTCCTAATTGTTTTAAATGGGCTACTTTGCAACTTCATGGTATACCCCCCTAGTGTTTGTACTTTTTCAGAGAGCATGCAAATATTTGCATTTACCCTTTGCACTCCACACATTATTTTATAGACCTCTATCATATCAGCCCTCAGCCATCTCTGTTTTGACCTGTTTTGGTTACCTTGGATTCTGTTAAATGTAACATGTTTGATTTTTGTAAACCGCCCCTGATCTTTGAAAAGGGCGGTATAGAAATGTATAACAAATAAATAAATAAAATCTTTTCCCCCAAGCTGAAGAGTCCTAAGCTCTTTAGCCCTTCCTCATAGGGCTATTGTGACATTCCCTTTATCGTTTTGGTCAACCTTCCCTATATGCTTTCTTTTTCTTTTTTATTTCTTTTTTAATTTTTCAGTTCACAAAACAACTATAGCAAAATACTTTGATCAGGATATGACATCACAGGCCAATGAACTTTTCCAATTTCCATTTCCTATTAACAGCTACTTATGCAGTCAAACTAGCCAACAATCCCATAATCCATTCCCCTTTCTACCCTCTACCCTCCTCTTCCCCACCCACCCTCTTTACCCTCTCCCCCCTCCAGGGCCAGCCAGTCCATTGTGCGAGAATGATGTTCGCATAGGGCTCCATGCTTCAGGGGGCCCCGCACAAACTTCATTTTGTTCGGTTTGCAGGGCCATCTTCAAAGGGAGAAGCCCTGGCTCACCGCTGCACAGCGTTGGAGTGAAGAAGAGTGTGTTCCTTCACTCCTGCTGTGTTCTGGTGAAGGGCACTAAGTGCCGGGAAACAGGAAAAGCCCGTTAACCTTTCCCGGCACTTAGCATGCTTCACGAGAACACAACGGGAGTGAAGGATCATGCTGCTCTTCACTCCAGCGCTGTGTAGAGGTGAGCCGGCCTCCCTGGCTCCCTCTGAAGCCGCTCAGACAGGCGTGGGGCTCTTTGTGGAGGGGGAGGGGGGCTAGGATAGGACTGGAAATAGCTGATGGGGGGGGGCTAGGAATGGAAATGGGCTGATGGGAGGCTAGGATAGGACTGGAAATAGCTGATGGGGGGGAGCTAAAAATTGAAATAGCTGATGGGGGGGGGCTAGGAATGGAAATGGATTGATGGGAGGCTAGGATAGTACTGGAAATAGCTGATGGGGGGTTGAACTGATAATGTACTGATGGGGGGGCAAGGACAGGACTGGAAATGGCTGATGGGGAGCTAGGATTGGAAATGGGCTGATGTGAGGGCATGGGAGAATGGGACTAGAAGGGAGCGGATGCTGGGTGGGGATGGAACTTGAAGGGAACTGATGTTGGGTGAGGACTAGAAGGGGATGGGAATGGGGGAGTGAGGATGGAGAGGGGAAAAGATATTTTGTGCGGGAGGGAAGAAAAATCTACGATTGGCCGGGTATTGGGAGAATAAGTGAGGATTGAGAATGGAAAGGTGAAATTTGAGTGGATGAAAAAGGAATAAAGAAAGAAATGGAGGAAAGAGCAAAAGGGGAAAGATCAGTATGTTAAAGCAGATGTAGAGAGAGAATGGAAAAAATTTAGAAGAAAGGATAAATGGACAGCTAGCAGAAGAAACAGAGGGGTATGTTTACTAAACTGCGCTAATGATGCGCTAATGATGCGTTTTTGTGCCCTGCACACGTGCACGCTGCACTAAAGTGCCCGCTCATGTGCGCGGCGCGCTGATGTGCGATAAAGGCGTGGAAAGGCTCTCGGAGGGCGGAGGAAGGCTCCCCAGGGGCGGAGAGACGGGGTCAATGGGTGGAGAGTGGGAGGGGAGAGGCTCCCCGCACACGAGCGGGGCTGAAATTCAAGCAAAAAAATACCGCGAGTGAAAACCTCGCGGTAGAGCCGATTTAAAGGGAAGAGAAACCATTTCTGTCAGCAATGTACAGCAAAACCAGGGAAACCTACAAAAGGTGAGCAGTGTGATACATGTGCACGGAACAAAAGGGCAAATAAACATTAAAAATGACCCCAACAAAATATAAAAAAATCATAGGCAAGCTGGGCAATACTGAGAGTAATGGGAAATATCAAAAAGCACTCCCAACAAAGCCCCAAAAAATAAATATGAATTTTAGAAGGGTCTACGCTCCGTCCCCATACAAGGTGAATGATCCCGCAGTGAAGTAACACCGATCAGGGTTTACCTCTCCACTGGACAGGTTACCTATGGCACGCACATGTTCCACAACAGCAGGGCGGGCAGGTCGGAATGGGCAACTGGACAGATGCTGGGAAAGGGTATACAGAGGGCTGCAGGCGGCACATGCTGTGGTGCAGCTGGGGCACAGTGCAGACTAGGCAGATGCCTAGATGGCACTTAGGAATGCTGAAACTGAACAGCAGCCAGACCGCAACTGATGAGGGCCCAACATGGGCACGAGAGTGTTTAGCACAGTGTCACAGGGGATAGTACCCAGCAGGTACCCCCAAGGGCACAGAACATTGGTAGGCGGTGATTGGGAGACGTGCAGACAGATATGCAGGCACCCCTACCCCAGAACCCGCACCATAGACAGCCGCCTACCCGCACACAGGATGGCCTGAGACTGCGTACCACCAGCACCACCAGCAGAAGGGCATGTCAGCATGGTGGTACAGGGGTACTGGAGGTGGAGGGGGGCAGTGGCAGCTGCCCAGAGCAGACCATGGCCTAGGCCTGTGTACGTGGGTGCAATGCACTGCAACAGACAGGCTCTGCCGGACAAACAGTCATGGTATCATCAGGGAATGCACTGTCTCTGTGGCAACACGGTGGTGCAGTGCACACAGCCAGTGTGTTTGGAGACAGAAGGTCACAGGTTCAAGCCCCAGCTGGGGCTCCTGCCAATCCAGTCCCCATATTTTACCCACAACTATATCATGATAGTAAAGACGAACCTTTATTGCAGAGAACATAAGCATGGCTCAAACACCTCTATTTTACCCTACAGAGCACAGACACCAGAAACGTGCACATTACCTAGAGCAGATTCCCCCAAATGCAGTCCTGGAGGGCCACAAATCCTTCAGGGTTTATGCTGTCTCCACTCTAAGGATGGAGCGGTACTGGTGGTGGATGTGGCAGCAGCTGGTGGCAACAGCAGACCATGGCCTAGCCCTGTCCAGGTGGGTGCCGTGCACTGCAACAAACAGGCCCCGTCAGATGTACAGTCATGGACTCCCCAGGGAATGCAGCACACCTGTGGCAACAGGATGGTGCAGTGCACGCAGACAGTGTGTGCAAGAACAGAAGGTCACAGGTTCAAAGCCCAGCTGGGGCTACTGCCAATCCAGTCCACATGTTTTTCCCACAACTAAACCGTGATAGTAAGGACAAACCTTTATTGCAGAGAACATACGCATGGTTAATACGCCTATATTTTACCCCACCGAGCACAGACACCATAAACAGCCGCATTACCTAGAGCAGAGTCTCCCAAATGCAGTCCTGGAGGGCCAAACATCATTCAGGTTCCATGCTGCCTCTAATAAAGATGCCTGTGCTGCATATCTATGCACCACCCCCATGGTATGCAGATGTATCTCATGCATATTCATGAGGGACAGCATGAAAACCCGAACAGTGTGTGGCACACCAGGACTGGAGTTGGGAACCTCTGCCGTAAAGCAGCAGCCAACAGGGGCAGACACACCCACACCCACACCCACAGGCCCCATTGGCCAATGCCTCCTGAAGAGGCAGGACATTGGGCCCTGCGTGCATCTCCCAATACTATCACTTGCATACCTTAGCAATGCCACCCTACACCTGGGTATACGGTACACAGCTATCAAATGTTTGCTATGATTACTGGTAGATAGCAATTCCTACGTTAAGCACAGTTTGCTGATTGAGCTCCATCATAACAACATTTCTGATGTCTGTGGTGTGTGCTTCAGGTCTGGTCTCTGACAGTGTTTACCACCCTGGGGAGTGACCCCCAACAGTATTGCGTACCATAGCCATGCCTGTACTGTGCCCAGGACTGATGTGGTGGCCAGGCCTGCTAAACTCCTCTATAGTAGCACAATGCTGGCATAGGTGTGTGTGTCTGTCTATCCAGTGTGTGGTGGCTGCAAACACCCTCCACAGCCCACACTGTTGCCAGTATTGGCCTGCCAATGTGCATAATGAGGAGCAAGGTACCATGGGTATAGCCCGGACAGGGTGGCCTGGCCAGGATGAATCTGCACAGGGCATAAGGCACTTGCTGGGACATTTTAGTGCCTGGCCACCACCTACACAGACAGGGTGGCCTCAGCATGTCCTGCTGGGAGATCACTCTCACCCTGACTGTGCAGTGACCACAGCATGGCTAGGCACCCCCATAGTGCTATGTAGTATTTCTTTCATGTGATATTTATGGGTTTCCTTTTGGGGCCCAGTCACTGACTTATCTGCTTGTTGTGTATGCTGACATCCCAGTTCTGAGTGCATGTATTTCCACCAAGAACATGCACTATGCACTATGGACTAGCTAGCAGACTGTTTGCAGCTGGTATGTGTCTTGATGGAGTGCCTTGCAGGGTGCAGCGGCTGAAGGCTTGCTGCAGGAGAATATCAGGTAGTGGTGGGGTGCAGCTTAGCATATCCAGGCCTAATGTCTGTCTGCTATTGTGTTATGGATGTGTACAGAGCTGCCCTGTAGGGTGTCTGTTCCCCAGCAGGACCGGGGTTGATGATCCCCTCTACAGCCACCCTTGCAGGGAGGTAGAATGTGGATCTGTTGCTGGGAGACCCTGTTTGTCACCCTCAGCCCTGGAGGAGGAGGAGGAGGAGGAGGGTGGTGGTACATAATCCTCCTAGGGGTCCATAGGGGCTACACCTGACTGAGACAGACAGATATATCCAAGGTGTTTCTGCAGAAACTAACTACCTCACACATTAGCACTGCTGGGGACCTGCAGCATGGCCTATTTCTGCCATGGAAGGTGCTGTGGACCTGGTGCTGGGCGCCCCACCACACACTCAGGGTGAGAACAGTACCTGCACAATGTGACGGTGTGTAGCTACTCTGTGCCAGTAACACACACGGTCAGTACCCCCTACCAGGCCGAGGTGCTGTGGGGGTGCATACCCCATCTTGTGTTTATCTGTGGACAGCTGATTTGCATGTGCAGTGCATCATGGCTACGTGTGTGCTAACCCTATCTTGGTGACCACAGCAGACTGTCTGTGTGGTGACTCCCTCTGCAGCCAGCCAGGGGCTTGCTAGTAGCTATAGAGCTGTAGCCCAATGGTTACTTCACTGCCTGTGGAGCCAGAGGTTGTGGGTTCAAACCCACAGTGGGGTTATTTGATAGGGCTGCCCAAAGCATTATCTCTTTTTCATGTACATTATTGCTGCCAGCAAAAACACTCTCAGCGTACTGTACCCATAAGGTGCCTCTGAGGGCACTTTATAGGGCGCCCTATAGGGCACCATATGGTTATCGTCCATATGAGGTGCACTATACGTTATCCTGTGGAGCGACTTATAGGGTGCCCTATAGGGGACATTTTAGGGTGCTGTGGCGGACAGTGCACTTTATAATGTGCCCTATGGAGTGCCTTATAGGGTGCCTTATGCGGCACCTTCAGTTACGGCACGTGAGGGTGTGTTTGCTGGCAGCAATTAATAAAATACAAATAAAGTGCTGCAGGAAACAATACATACATTGCAAAGCTGATGCCTCAGCCAGCCTTATGTATTCAGCACACTGGGGAGCAAACTCATGACCCCTGTATTAGCAGTCAGTGCCTTAACCATTGTGCTACACTGCTGTTCCTCCTTGCATGTCAGCGCACCTACTTCAGATTTCCATGCGTTTAAATGCACAGTGCTGCCATCAAACACAGTGCTATGACCTTGCTGTGCCTCATAGGGCACCCTATATGGCCACCCTTTCAGCAACATTGTAGGGTGCTGTGGCGGACAGTGCACTTTAAAATGTGCCCTCTGGGGTACCCTATGAGGCGCCTTATGCAGCACCTTATATTACAATACTTTGAGGGTGTGTTTGCTGGCAGCACTAATTAAAATAAAAATAAAATACCCCCTACAGCAATATTATAATTTTTGTTAATTTTGTTGGGGTTCTTTTCAATGTTTATTTGTACTTTTGTTCTGTGCACATGTATCACACTTATCACTTTTTTGTAGGTTTCCCTGGTTTTGCTGTACATTGCTGACAGAAATGGTTTCTCTTCCCTTTAAATCGGCTCTAACGCGAGGTTTTCACTCGCGTTATTTTTAGCCTCAAATTTCACCTCGCTAGTGTGCGGGGAGCCTCTCCCCTCCCACTCTCCACCCATTGACCCCTTCTCTCCGCCCCTGGGGAGCCTTCCTCCGCCTTCCGGGAGCCTTTCCCCGCCTTCAGCACTCGTGTGCGCCGCTGCGCGCATGAGCGCACACTAAAGCACATTTTTGCCCCGTAAAGCATCATTAGCGCGCGCTAAGGTACCTTAGCGCGTGCTCATGCGCGCCGCACACGTTAAGAACCTTTAGTAAACATACCCCTTAAACTCCTTCTGATGTTATCCCCCCCTACCTACCCTTGACAAACCCCGTTTGGTCCTGATGTACTAGCTTGGGGAGATAGCCCGGCAGCTTCATTGCCAACATTTTTGCTAATATTTTGGTGTTTAGATTTATCAAGGATTTGAGTCCATAAGACCCACAGAGCTCAGTCTTTCCCTGGCTTTGGGAGAACTGTAATACTCGCCACTGCCATAGATTCTGGGACCCTCCCCACCTGCAACACTCCATTCAACACCTCTACTAGGAGTGGCGCCAGCTGAGCCTGGAATTTCTTATAAAATTTGGCTGTTAGACGACTTCCCTACCTTCAGTGAACCAATCGCTACCCTAACTTCTTCCTTATCCAACCTCGCCACCTTCCCCTCCTCCAGTTTTTCTAACTCACACCCCTATAAATACTCCTCCCCTTCTGCCTCCCTTCTGTCACCTCTGCCTGGTACAGCCAGGCATAAAAATCCTAAAAAACTCTTCAGTGAGGCTCATTCCATGACTACCTCCCCCTTCCTATCCCAAATGCTGTTGATCTGACTTTGTTGTACCCTGGCCTGCAAGTGGCTGGCCAACAACCGGCCTGCCCGGTTGCCCCCCTCAAAGTGGGCCTGCTTAAGGATATTCAGGTCATGTGCAATTTGGCTAGCCCTAAGTCTACTTAACTCTTTCCTTATCTGGACCATTTCCCCCAGCACCTACAAATCACTGTCACTCTAATGCCTTCTTTCCAGCCCCCCAACCTCTCACCCAACTCCCATTTTGCCTTCCCTTATTTTTTCTTCGCTTTTGCAGCTATGCTGATCAGATGTCCCCATAATATGGCCTTCAATCCATCCCACACTATCCCAGTGTCAATGCCCACTCCTCTGTTAAACAGGAGATCTTTTCTATCGCCCCCTGTATTCTCTTCGCCATCTGGGGTTCTTCTACCAATGAATCATTCAATCGCCAAAAGCACACCACCCCCTTCTCTTCATTCCCATGGCTATGTCCATCAGCACTGGGGCATGTTCGGACCACGTTATACTCTCATGCTCTATGGCCGTTATCTTACACATGAGATCTCCACTTACTCACACCATATTGATCCTATTGTACGTGTTATGGGGGTGCGAATAGAATGTATACCTCCATTGTCCGGGGTGTCTGCTCCTCCACATATCTACCAGTCCTACCTTTCAAGCGTTGCAATCCCTACCTCTTCTGCCTCATACTTATAGAAGCCCTCCTACTGTTGTCCGCCTGGGGTTTACCATCAAATTGTCATCCCCCCCCTCAAAATGATAGGGGTATTCCCCAATCCCTCCAGCACTGGTACAAGTGTAGCATAAAACTTCCTCTGCCTCTCATTCGGTCTATACACACTCACCACCCATATCTCTTCTCCATCCAACCTCAGCAATATTCCAACATATTGTCCTCCATGTCTCTTATCTCTTTGACCACTCGTCCTGTTACCCTCTCGCTTAGCATTATGGCCACTCACTCCTTTTATGGCCTCCCCTCTGGGATGCCAGGTACACCCTGGGGTATCTCCTAGACATAAAGAGCTTCTCCTGTCCCACTCTTAGGTACGTTTCTTGTAAGCAAAGTATATCCATTTGGAGACGCTTCCCTTCTTTCTCAAGCAGCCTCCGTTTGAACCAAGAACCCAAGCCTTTGACATTGAGTGTAGCCATCTTTACTCTCAATCCCTCCTCCCTCCCCCTCCCTTACCTCCTCCTACCCTCTGAAATCCTCTATTCGATCCACCTCCATTCATCCCTCTCCCCACCCCCATCCCTCTCACCTCTCTCTTCAGAGGCCTCTCTGGAGTAGTGCTCACTAGATCTGATTCCCATCCTCCCCTCCTCTGTCCCCTTACCCCTATCTGCCTCACCCATTACACACCTCTTCCTTCCCCCCATTCCTCTCTTCTACCTTCTCTCCCTCCATCTTCTTCCCGCCTCTCCATCCCTTCACTTCCATAAGTACCATGCACACCCACTCATTACTTTAGTCCTAGACCTTTCCCTCCTCCATACAGTCAGCTCACACACAATGCAAAGTCAAGTATCAATGTCCACTCCACTCTATCTAGTCAATGTCTTTTGGGTGAGATCTTTCTTCTGCTTTTTACTGCACTCTCCTGCCACAGCAGTCCAATGTTCTTCTTTGCTGCCTTCACGTTGCTTGTGCTCCGCTGGTCATACCTTTTCCACAGGGATATCAGCATCCTGCAGCGCCTTCTCCACCTCTCCCACCATATGTATTCACCATATGTTCCCATTTTTGGAGAAGGCTAGTCCAAAAGGATACAGCCATCTGTATTTTAACCATGCAAACTGCAAGACCTTGGTGATATGCACCATGTCCTTTTGTTGCTGCAAGGTGCCACTGGCCAGATTTACAAAGACAGTCACTTGATACCCTTGCAGGTTAAAGCTTTTCAGTCCCTTCATTTTGGCCGCCATGCAGTCTATGAGCTGGTAATCCTGAAAGCATATCACAACGTCCCTGGGGACAATTTTCCTCAGGTGGCCAGCACCCTGTGTGCTCTATCAAGCACAATAGTATCTAGTACAGGGGTGGGCACCTCCGGTCCTGGAGGGCCGCAGACCAGTCAGGTTTTCGGGATATCCCTAATGAACATGCATGAGATATATATGCATTAGAGATATCCTGCCAACCTGACTGGTTTGTGGCCCTCCAGGGCTGGATTTGGAGACCCCTGCCTTACACCTCTGTCATTTAAGATCGTGAGTGGGCAAGGTACAGATGTCCTAGACATCGAAAGGGTATATAGAATGTGTCACATTCCTCCTCAATTCTCACCACCACCAAAAAGTTGTCTAATAGACAATTTTTTGGTGGTGGTGAGAAGTGAGGAGGACTGTGACAAATTCTGTCTAACCTTTTTGATGTCTTGGACATCTGCACCTTGTCCACTCACAATCTTAAATGACAGAGGTGTAAGGCAGGGGTCTCCAGATCCAGCCCTGGAGGGCCACTAACCAGTCAGGTTGGCAGGATATCTCTAATGCATATTGTGGTGATGCGGGTGCAGCACAGCCCTGGGAAAGAGAAAAAAAAGGAAGGTTTTTTCATAAATGGGGGATTGGCTCACCTAAGCATAGGTCCCAAAGTGAAAGCAATACTGAAACACACACCTGCAAAGCTAGCCTGAAGCCACACCCAGTCTCCAGGGCAACTGCAGGGAGACAGAGGGTGGGGCCAGGGAAGCAAGCAGGCTGCCAGGCATTTAAACTGCGTCACTCAGCAAGTGAGGAGAAAGAGGTGGAAGTGGTGGAAGGTGTGGAAGGAATCCAGGAAGTCCACGGAGTCCAGAGAAGCCAGGATAGGAAACAGCACTGCAGGGCTGAAAGACCTTGGGATTCCAAAAGGACCAGCCAGAACTGCCAAGGCGAGTGGCAGGGCCAGATGAGAGAAAGGAGTTTGGGAGAGTTCCAGGCCTACAGTTCTGACTCGGAGGCCAGCAGCTCAAACTCTGAGCAAGTGAACAAACATTTCAGAAAGCCTAGTAAAGGAAGGGCTTCTGCCAGCAAGGTAAACCAAACATTGCCTTTATATTGTCGCAGCTCCAAAAACATTGGATGCTGGATAAATTGACAGGCGTGTTTGCTCCTCGCCCATCAACAGGTCCTCACAAATTGAGGGAGTGTCTCCCTCTCATCATCTTCCGATTCAGTAAGGGGAAGAGGGGCAAGTGTTTCTGACATAGTTCCAAAGGGAAGAAGGAATCTCCAGTGGGAGAAACTTTTTAAGCTTTTAAAGAAAGTGAAGCTAGAAATCCCTGAACGTGTTCCAGTCCCTGAGCCTTGCAGCACAGAGGAGGAAATGGAAGTTGAATTTTACCAAGGGAATTCAGAGTCCTCTGATGAATCCATGGAATGTGCTTTGTGTACAAGCAATGCTTAGAAGTTTTATTGATTGCTGTGGAAAATATAAGAAGTGTTTGTGTCAAGTAAATGCCATTGAGAAAGGCAGATAAAAAGGAGAAAACCTCATGTTTAAAAACAGCCGTTCTACTAATGCTGGAAGAGTGTTAAACTGCTGTTTAGTTTCCAGGCTAAGAGGCAGCATGTAATCAGAAGCTGGTTTGTAGCAGCTGAGAGAAACTGAGAAGAATAGCTGGACTGTGCATTTAACAGTGAGTTTAAACTGTTTTGCTTTAGTGGCAAAGAATTTAATTTTCAAAGGCAAAGAGTGAAGAAACTGCTTTGCTAAAGCAGTTGCGTGTCTCTTTGGGAAAGTTTTGTGTTTGGAGAAAATATCCTTTTTTTCTGTTGATGTTTGGAAACCTTTACCAAGGCCTGATGCCAACTTGATGATGCAAAGAAATACAAATTTATAACAAATTTTCCTGTGTCGGTCTAATCCACTTGGACTGCTTTAATAAGCCCCACAACTACACTATAAGGGCCTCAGCTACCATGCTGAAGCATGGACACAAGTATGATGGCCCGTCGCCCCTACTAGGCAGCCGCCTAGTAGGGCAAGGCGACCGTCACAATATATATCTCATGCATATTCATTAGAGATATCCCGAAAACCTGACTGGTCTGCGGCCCTCCAGGACCAGGTTTGCCCACCCCTGATCTAGTATGTCCTCGTCACCTCCACTCCTTAAGGCTTCCTTGAAGACTGCTATTGCCACTTTCCTACTGTTAGCAAATTCACTGACCTCTGGATCCCCCCCGAATTCTTACATTGTTCCTCCGAGTCCTATTTTCAAGCTCCTCCATTTTCAAGCTCAGCTGCTCCCTTCATTGCACTGTGGTGTCTAGCTTCTATTCCATCTCGGTAACATCCTTTGTCATCGGTTCCAATCTGTCCTTGTGGTCGCTCACTCAGCAATCAAGATCAGCCATTTCCTTTTTGAGTTCTTCCACAAAGTTACCCAGCTCCACCTTTACTGCAGCAAGTTCAGGTGTTAATTCTTTAAGCCACTCATATAGTTCAGCTTTTGTGAGGTGTGCCACCATTTCCAGCTCTCCATCTGCAGCGGCTCTAACCACACTTGCTGCCTGCGCTTGCTGTCTGGAGCCCACGGCCTCTCTGCTGCTATTTTCACCTCTCCCCAGCCCTCCTGCTGTCTGCCTACATAGGCAAACTCCAAGTCTGCTGCCTTTCTTCTATTCATCATTGCTGGAGTGATCCCCTTTCCCTTTATCGCCGCTGCAGCTTCGGAGCTGACAAAGGCGATCCTTCAAGGGGTTTAGCTGTTTTTTCGGGGCCGGCGTTGGAGCTTTGCTCTCAAGCCGTCATTGTACCCAGTGACGTCACTTCCTCCCCCTGTACCTTTTCTAATTCCACTGTACCTTTTTGGAAATGCGGTGGCCAGCATCGTGAGACTTCAACCCGAGAGAGAAGAGCCGCTGATCTGGATTAGAGGCAGCACAGCAAGCCACCTGTATTTAAGGTAAGTTTGCCGTGGTGCCTCCAAAGTGTGGGCCTGGCGGGGAGAGATATGCCTGGTGCCACGCCATGCAGGGGTGGCACTTGCCCTGGGTACAGAGGGGGCTGGGCTGGCTTTGTGCTATCTCTGTGCACGGACTTACCCTGCACTATCAGGACAGTGCTGATGCCATCAGAGATAATGTTCACTGGCACTATCCCAACAGTTTGCCTGAATATTAGGCTCAGTGGGACTTATCTGATTAACAGGTCCTGATAAGTCCTTTCGAATATCGACCCCTTTGTTCCTACATCCATTTTCTGACCTGATGAGAGCCAATGAGACTGCTCTCTGCAGGCTGACCAAAGAGTTAGAGAGAGAGAAAGAGAGAGAGAGAGAGAGAGGGAGGAACTCTGTAACTTCCACAGGACTTGCAGGGATACAACTGAAGGCTTTTGAATTCTGGTACCTTTTGCTGGAGAGAACAGGAGAGAGACAGAAGGATCCTGGATGCTCCTAGCAAAGGGACAGACAGAGAGGCAGTTGAAGAATCAGAACCAGCCAGGAAGAGACTGAGAGTGTGTTGGTCTGCAAGGAGTGAGTAAACAAACCACTATTTGTGTCCACACAGCCCCTGAAAGATCCAAACAGAAAAAGCATAGTTACTCACCTGTAACAGGTGATCTCCGGGAACAGCAGGAATTTAGTCTTCACATATGGGTATCGTTGGTACCGAGGGAGCCTGCATGGGAATGCTCCCCAGCGTCCAATTAGAAAGCTTTTGGGAGCATCCCACAGCGCCTGCATGCTGTCTTCCCGCCTTTCCCAACTGCCTCTCTCCAGTTGAGTTTAAAGCTGAGACAAAGAGAGAGAGAGGGAAAGAGAAAGAGATAGATAGAGAGATACAACTCCTAGGGGAGGTGGGTGGGTTGTGAAGACTAAATTCCTGCTGTTCCCGGAGATCACGTGAGTAACTATGCTATCTCCAGGAACAAGCAGGAATGTAGTCGTCACATATGGGGACTCCCTAGATTTAGATGCCAGGGAGAGACCCCAGAAGTTGTGTGTCCCTGTGAAAGGGCTCCACTTCCCCCCATGGATCTCTGGCAGTTGATTAGGTATGGAACAGGTGTTGGAGAACAGCCTGACCAAACAAGGCATCCCGGCGGGAGTCCTTGTCCAAGCAGTAATGGGCTGTGAAGGTATGAACCGAGGCCCAAGTGGCTGCTCGACAGATGTCGTCGATAGACACAGAGTGCAGATGAGCCATTGAAGCTGCCATGGCTCTCACATTGTGAGCTGTGACATGGCCCTTCAGAGGAAGATTCTTACTCTGATAGGCGAAGGAAATACACTGTGCAATCCAGCTGGACAGTGTTCTCTTGGAGACTGGAAGTCCCAAATGAGAAGGATCAAAAGCAAGAAAGAGTTGAGAGGACTTTCCATGTTGCTGTGTTCTTTGCAAGTAAAAGGCCAAAGCTCTTTTACAGTCCAAAGTATGAAGATTCCTTTCTGCATTTGATGCATGAGGCCTTGGAAAAAACACAGGCAGGTAGACCGCTTAGTTAAGATGAAAAGGGGAGACCACCTTTGGCATAGTGTGGATGAGTCCTAATGACTACCTTGTCATGATGGAACCTTGTATAAGGAGGATCAGCCACTAGTGCCTGCAATCCCACTAGAGGACAGCAACCTTGGGCCAGAAGGACTGGGGTTTCTAGTCCCACAGGTGCTCCTTGTGGTCTTGGGCAAGCCACTTAACCCTCCATAGCCCATGTTCCCTGTAAAATAGTTATCTCCAAGTTATAATGCCTTGTTCAATGTAATTTCAGTTTGTTCAATGTAAACCGCACTGATGCAGAATAGCGCGGTATATAAGAGAATGTAAATAAATAAATAAATAACTCACTAATGCGACGTGCTGATGTGATTGCAATGAGAAAGATAACTTTCCAAAAAAGGAATTTCAACAAGGTAGTAGCCAAGGGTTCGAAAGGTGGCTTCATAAGCTGGCCAAGAACCAGGTTTAAGTCCCATGCCACTGGTGGTGGCTTAATGGGAGGCTTAGTTAGAAGAAGGCCTCTCATAAATCTTGTTATAAGAGAATGGGAGGAAATAGGTTGTCCATTTAAAGGCTCGAAAGAAGCTGCAATAGCACTTAAATGGACTCTTACTGAGTTAGTTTTAAGTCCTGCATTGGATAAATGAAGGAGATAGTCCAGTAATGATTCCAGAGGTATCGCAAGGGGGCTAAGACCCTTCTGCGAGCACCATATGGTAAACCTTTTCCACTTGAAAGCATAAGAGTGTCTTGTGGAAGGTTTTCTAGAAGCATAAAGGATATCCTTTACTTGCTGAGAAAGGTTAAGATAGAAACATAGAAACATGATGACAGAAAAAGACCACATGGCCTATCTAGTTTGTCCTTCCATAACAACAACTACAACAGTCCACTTTTTACCTTTAGATATCATCTGTGTTGGTCCCATGCTTTTTTGAATTCAGTTACTGTCCTCATCTCTACCATCTCCACTGGGAGACTATTCCATGGATCCACTACTCTTTCCGTAAAGAAATATTTCTGCATATCACTCCTGAATCTATCTCCCTTCACCCTCATCCCATGTCCCCTCGTAGCAGAACTTGCTTTCAATTGAAAGAGGCTCTCTCCCTGAACATTTATGCCACGGAGGTATTTAAACATCTCGATCATATCATCTCTATCCCGCCTTTCCTCTAAGGTGTACATATTAAGATCCTTAAGTCTGTCCTCATATGCTTTATAATGAAGCCCATTAATCATTTTAGTAGCAACCCTCTGCACCGACTCCATCCTGTTCACATCCTTTTGAAGGTGCGGTCTCCAGAATTGCACACCATACTCCAAATGAGGTCGCACCAAAGACTTATACAGAGGCATTATCACCTCCTTTTTTCTGCTAGCCATTCCTCTCCGTATGCACCCAAGCATCCTTCTAGCTTTTGCCGTCGCCTTTTCTACCTGTTTAGCTACTTTAAGATCATCAGACACAACCACGCCTAGGTCCCGCTCTTCTTTAGTGGACAAAAGTACTTCACCTCCTATACTGTATTGCTCCCTTGGATTGCTGCAGCCCAAATGCATGACCTTATATTTTTTAACATTAAATCCCAGCTGCCAAATTCTAGACCATTCTTCAAGCTTAGCTAGATCCCTCCTCATGTTATCTACACCTTCCTGGGTGTCTACTCTATTGCAGATTTTGGTATCATCTGCAAAGAGGCAAACCTTACCCGACAGCCCTTCCGCTATATCACTAACAAAGATGTTAAAAAGAATCGGACCAAGGACAGATCCCTGGGGCACACCACTGGTAACATTCTTCTCCTCAGAGTGAGCTCCATTTACTTGTACTCTTTGTCGCCTCCCACCCAACCAATTTCTAACCCAAGCAGTAACTTTAGGGTCCATCCCTAGGGTGCTCAGTTTGTTTATAAGTCGCCTGTGAGGAACAGTGTCAAAGGCTTTACTGAAATCTAAATATACCACATCTAGAGCTCTCCCTCGGTCCAACTCCCTGGTCACCCAGTCAAAGAAATCAATCAGATTTGTCTGACAAGACCTGCCTCTGGTGAATCCATGCTGCCTCGGATCCTGTAATCCGCTGGACTCCAGAAACCTCACTATTTTCTCTTTCAGCAGCGTTTCCAATAATTTACTCACCACCGAACTTAAACTAACCGGCCTGTAGTTTTCAACCACATCCTTACTTCCGCTTTTGTGTAAAGGCACCACATGAGCCTCTCTCTAGTCCTTTGGCACCACTCCCGACTCCAACGAGGCATTGAAAAGGTCAGTCAGTGGAGTTGCTAGAACGTCCCCAAGTTCCCTCAGTATTCTAGGGTGTATCCCATCTGGTCCCATCGCTTTGTCTACTTTAAGTTGAGCTACTTTCTCACGAACACAGTCTTCTGAAAATTGTTCAAGATATCCCTCGCTTCTGTTCTTATTTGTGGGTGTTTTCTGAGGTCCTGCTCCTGGTTCTTCATCTGTGAACACAGAACAAAAATATTTGTTAAGCAATTCCGCTTTATCCTTATCAGCTTCTACATATTCCCCCCCTGCACCCTTGAGTCTGACAATACTACTTTTGCCCTTCCTCTTCTCACTAATATATCTGAAAAATGTCTTATCCCGCCATTTTATTGCATTGGCTATTTCCTCCTCCTTTTGAATCTTTGCCTTCTTGACTACTTTGCTAGCTTCTCTAAGTTTTTCCAAATACAGATGCCTGTCTTCCTTTCTCTGTGATCTCTTGTATTTCATGAAGGCCTCCCTCTTTTTCTTCACTTTTTCAGCTACTTCCTTCGAAAACCATAGCGGTCTCCTGTTCCTTTTGCCTTTATTTACCATTTTAACAAAAAGGTTGGTTGCCCTTAAAATACCCCCTTTCAGTTTTTCCCACTGTTTTTCTACATCCCCCAGCTGTTCCCATCCCACTAACGACTTCCTGAGGTATTGGCCCATCTTCGCAAAGTTAGTCTTCCTAAAGTCTAAGATCCTCACCTTGGAATGGATTCTAACAGCCCTAGTCCTAATACTGAACCACACCATCTGGTGATCACTGGATGCAAAATGATCTCCCACTACAACATCAGAAACACTTTCACCATTGGTAAGCACCAAGTCCAGAAGATCATGGAGATCTAGGCCTTCAGCAACCAAGCCCTGAGATGCAGAGATTGGGGATTGGGATGCCATAACATTCTGTCCTCCTGAGACAGGACATCTGGAGCAGACCCTAATTCCAGAGAGGGAGCTTGAGAGAGATGTAGAAGCAGAGGGTACCACATTTGCCGTGGCCATTGTGGAGCTATGATAATCATATGGCCTCTGTCTCTCTGAAGCTTGAATAGGGTTTTGGGAATCAGGGGAATGGGTGGAAAGGCATAAAGGAAGTCTTGACCCCAATGAAGGAGGAAAGCATCCCTGGCCTGAGAGCCCTGAGCCGGAATTCTGGAACAGAACCGGGGAAGTTTGGCATTCAACGGACTTTCAAAGAGGTCTATGTCCGGGGTTCCCCAAATTTGAAAAATCTTGGCCACCTCGTCTGCATGTAGAGACCATTCGTGTGGAAGCAGAACTCAACTGAGTCTGTCTGCCCAAGAGTTTTGGATACCTGGAAGATATACTGCCAGGAGATGAATCTGATGCTCTCTGGCGAGGGCCCATAGTCACAAAGCTTCATTGCAAAGTGACAGAGAGCCTGTTCCTTCTTGCTTGTTCACATAGAACATGGCTACTTGATTGTCCGTGTGAATGAGGACTGTCTTGTAGCTGAGCAGATTGTGGAACACCCGAAGAGCAAGGAAGATTGCTCTGAGCTCTAGAAGATTGATGTGTAAATAAGTCTTCTGTGGAGTCCAGGTGCCTTGGGTGGAGAGGTTTTGCAGATGAGCTCCCCAACCCACTGTTGAAGCATCTGTTGTGAGAGCTGCTTGGGGTGAAGGTTGTTGAAATGGGGACCCCAGCAACAGGTTTTGAGTGGACTGCCACCATTGGAGGGACAAAATAAGGCAATTTGTGTTTGCTATTTTGTCTGACAGGCACCCTGATGCCTGGGTCCATTGAGTGGATAAAGTCCACTGGGCTGCTCTCATATGGAGGCGAGCATAAGAGACCACATGCACGGTAGAAGCCATGTGGCCTAGTAGTTGTAACATTTCTCGAGCAGTGAGATGAGGCTTTATCACTGCTTGAGAAGCTAATTGAACCATGCGAAGGCAACGGGTCTGGGGGAGATAGGCCCTTGCTTTCCTGGTATCCAACAAAGCTCCTATGAACTCTAGAGATTGAGTGGGAGTTAGGTTGGATTTTGGGATGTTTATGACCAGACCCAAATAATGCAGGATACGCATTGTGCAAGATAGAGAAATCCTGGCCTCTGACTCTGATGGGGCTCGAATGAGCCAGTCGTCTATGTAGGGGAAGACGAATATTCCCAGTGTGTGAAGAAATGCTGCTACCACAGCCATGCATTTCGTAAACACCCTTGGTGCTGAGGCCAGGCCAAAAGGAAGCACCCTGTATTGGTAGTGCTTTCCTTGAAAAAGGAACCAAAGGAACTTTCTGTGAGTTGGATGGATGAGAACATGAGTGTACGCATCCTTGAGATCTAGAGAACAAAGCCAATCCTGACTCTGAAGGTACGGCAGCAGGGTTCCCAGAGAAATCATCTTGAATTTCTCCCTGAACAGGAATTTCTTCAGTTCTCTGAGATCTAAAATGGGTCTGTGTCCTCCTGTTTTCTTTGGGATAAGGAAATAGGGGGAGTAAAACCCTGTACCCTGTTGAGGAATGGGTACCTCTTCTATTGCCCCTTGGGCAAGAAGCATGGTGACCTCTTGATCTAACAGGTTGATGAGAGAGGTCTGAGAATTGAACTGTCTTACCAAAGTTTATTTTATTTATTTAGACAGTTTTTGTATACTGCCTTATACTTCAATCAAAGCGGTCACAACACAATTGGGGGATACATTTAACACACAGGGATATGAGACACATAGACTAATACTTACAGGGAACATGGGCTATGGAGGGTTAAGTGGCTTGCCCAAGACCACAAGGAGCATCTGTGGGACTAGAAACCCCATTCCTTCCAGCCAAGGTTGCTGTCCTCTAGTGGGATTTGAACCCCTGACCTTCTGGCCTGAAGTACCTTGCCCCAACCACTAGGCTACTCCTCCCTGTGGGAGGGAGCATGCGGAGGAAGTGAAGCTTGTACCCCTCTCTTATAATGGAAAGAGTCCAATGTTCTGCTGTTATTTGCCCCCATCTGGGGGCAAAGTGACACAACCTTCCTGGAATGGTGGAAGGTTCTGGTCCATTGAGGGCCAGGAAGGCTAAGTTCTCTAGATGGAAGTCAAAGGCCTTGTGGAGGCTGAGACTGCTGAGACAGTTGAGGCTTAGCAGTCTTTGCTTTCCTTTGTTTAGGTGGTTGCTGAGTCTTCCGGACAGACTAACCTGCAGAACGTCCCTGCTGATAAGAGGGATAAAACCTCTTCTTTTTGGAAAAGAATAGTTTCTTGAAAGATTTCTTCCTTGCAGGATCAGCTGTGGCTTTGCATAATCTATCCAAAGTGGAGTTATCAGCATCCAACTCATTGGCCTTTTCTTGCCAATTTTTGCCGAATAGATTCTCACCTGTACAAGGAATATTGCCCACTTTGTCCTGCACCCAGAGCTCCAAATCGGATGCCTGGAGCCAGGCAATTCTACGTGCACCTATGGCAATGGCAGAGGTTCTGCTTATGCACTCAAAACAGCCAAAAGCTGCACGATTGACAAATTTAGACACATCCTGGGCATGTTTAACCAGTGTGAGAAAATCCTGCCTCTTATCTTCAGGAAGAAGAGGGCTCAAAACCTCTAAATCTCCTGTGACTTCCTTAAGGAACATTCCCATATATAAAATATAGGAACTGATCCTGGCAGAAAGCATGGAAGCCTGGAAAGTACGATGTCCAAAGGCATCCAAAGTTCTACACTCACGTCCTGGAGGATTAGAGGCATGCCTCTTTGCACTCCTGATCCTTCTCATAGCTGACTCCACTACAATAGAGTGGTGAGGCAGCTGAGTCTTCTGGAAACCAGGACACGGAGGAATCCGATACATGGTATCCAGTCGACGGGAGTGAGGAGAGGTGGTAAGGGGGGTTTCCCACATTCTTAACATGAGATCATGTAAGATCTCATGGATAGGCAAGGTAGCTGCCTCCTTAGGAGCTTTGGGATATTGTAGAATCTCCAACTCCTTTGCCCTGGGCTCTGTCTCAGGAGCCACAGTAATGGACAGACCTCGAGTCACCTCCCTGATAAAATCCTGAAAGGAGATATCATCTGGAGGAGACATCCTATGTTTGGGAGAGGAAGGCTCCTCGGGGAGAAGTATTCCGGTACCGACAGAACTGTCAGAATCCTCAAAGTCCTCCGAGGATTCAAAGTACCTTCTGTCCGGATGCTCTTGTAGAGCACGATACCCGTACCGACCGAAGTCGGTACCGGGGGGAATCGGTACCGGTGTATCGGTACCAGAAGGCATGGCTTGACTGGGTGCCGGCAATGCAGACACCGATGTCGATGCCGATGCTATCGGTACCGGTACCGGTACCGGCTGAACTGTCTGACGTGGTTCCGAGGGTGTCGATGCCACAAGGAGAGCCGTCAGACTGCGTTCAATAGCCAGGAACCTCTGGTCTATCGACACTGCCGATGCCTGGGTATTGGTACCGGAGAAAACAGCTGGTACCCCAGAGCATGGCACCAGTAGTTCTCGAGAACATCCTGGAGCCCCGATAATGCTTTGGAAGCCGAAGCCTCCCGCTGGGGCAATTTTGCCGATACAGAACCCTCAAGGGCAACGCCAGAGGCATATCGATGCTTAGAAGGAGATCTACCCTTTGAGGACCGGCTGGACTTATGTTTAGTTACCTGAGATCCATGGGAGGAAGACAAAGCCCTGGAAGACGTCGATGCCACAGAGGCTGCGTTGGAGGGAAAAAGGGTGCTGAGCTTAGCAGCCCGGTTTTGTCGACCCCTCTTGGACATCATGGCACAAGCCATACACTCCGAAATGGAGTGGTCAGGACCTAAACATTTAAGACAGCACTCATGGGTGTAGGTGACGGAGATGGTACCGCCACACTTGGTGCACTTCTTAAAACCCGAAGTGGGTTTTTCCATGATGGAGGAAATTTTGGGCCTAAGGCCCAAAATGGCGCGTGCACCTGAGGAAGAAAAAATTGGAAAAAAAGAACTGAATATATATATATTTTTTTTTTTTAAAGAAAGAAGAACCGGCGGTACCGGTTTAGCATCGAAGGCAGATGCGACCACAAAAAGAAGAATAAGGAAAACATTTTCTGTGGTGATAGGAACAACGACCTGCTGGCTCCGCGAAAACGAAGAACTGGAAAGAGGCAATTGGGAAAGGCAGGAAGGCAGCACACAGGCGCTATGGGATGCTCCCAAAAGCTTTCTAATTGGATGCTGGGAAGCGTTCCCACGCAGGCTCCGTCGGTACCGACGATACCCATATGTGAAGACTACATTCCTGCTTGTTCCTGGAGATAACTACACCCCAGGCTGCCAAAAGATCTCTTGCTGAGGAGAGCAGGCAGCACCCCTCCCCCTGCGTGGGTAGGAAAGCATAGCAGAGGTAACTAGAGATGGAAAGGGAGAGAGCCAGACTGCAGTCTGTAGAGCTCTGGGTCTAAATGTGCTTTACCTATGCCGCATTGTCCTAGGGAAGCGTAAGTTTATCTGTTGTCAGTACCCGTATGAGATCCGAGGTACACCCAAAAATGGAGCATGCTGAAGGAAGCTGGGGTCTAGGTTGGGGAATTTTTAGATGCTGTCTGACCACCTTACAGACAAGAAAAAAAATATATCACAGTTTCCAGTTTGGTCTCAAATGGGGCAGTCATCAAGGGACTATCAGCTTATACAACGGATCCATAGAACTAAAGTATTGCATGCTCAGACGTTCATCCACAGTGGCAACTCCTCGCCTGAAAATCCGCAACAATGCCCGAATGTAGCCAAAGCACTTTGTGAGCAGGAAATGAAGAAGAAGTGTGAATAAAGTATAGAGAAAATCAGGGTAAAGCATTAAAGGATGTTTCACCTGTATATGCATATATGACCAGCAGGCACACGCTTGACATGACTTGGATGTAGGTGCAGTTGGGAGAGGGGTATAGGCAGAGTCACAAAATCTGCACGTAGTTTACAAAATATATATCTACGTACATACTGTTGTCCTATTTCACCAGTTCCTCAACCTTTCAACCATCTCCAGTTTGTTTACAGCCATTCAGATGACTCTATAATCCATCCTCAGCCATAACTCAGACAGATCTAGGGGTATGTTTACTAAAACCCCGGTAAAGTGCGGGCCGCGGTAGTGTGCGGATGCCATATAAGGAGTGGGCGTTCCTACCTGAAAAAGAAAAACCAGAATTTAAAATGCGTAAAGGTGCGCGGCGCACCTGTATGCCTCGCACGTTAGCGCATCAGATGGCTGCGTGGGAGGCATGTGTGTTACGCCTATGGGCAAGTAGAAGAGCAGAGCCACAGCACAATGGGTAAGATACTGACTGACCAACGGTGCAGAGATCATGGTTGTGATTCCCCACAGTGCGCACTGAAGACGGCTGGCTGAGTCGGTGGTTTTTGAGTAGCTGAAATACTTTGTGGAGTGCTGATGGTTCTGGCGACATATGAATACAGTGCGGCCTAAGTCAGGGCGTTGCTGTTAATTTTGGTGGCATAGGAATACTGTACGTCCTAAGGCAGAGCGGTCTATTTTTTGGCGGCATATGAATAGTGTGCATGCCAAGGCGATGCGCTGATGCTTTATGCAGCAAAGTAATGCTGGGTGTCCTAAGATGGGGCGCAGATGTCCATGGAGGCAGTAGAATAAGGAGTTATAAGTGGCGTGTTGATATGTTCAAAGAAGAGCCTAGCCACAGTACAATGGTGAAGACAATGACCAGCGGTGTAGAGATCATGGGTTCAATTCCCAACAGTGCTCAATGAAGACAGCTGGCTGAGTCAAGTTGTTTTTTGGAGTAGCAGAAATACTGTGTGAAGCGCACATGGTTTTGGCGGCATATGAATACAGTGCGGCCTAAAGCAGGGCGCTGATGTCATTGTATCCGGCATCTGAATACTGTGCGTTCAAAGGCAGCGCGTCATATTTAGTGGCGGCATATGAATAGTGTGCATACCAAGGCGGTGCGCTGATGCTTTTTGCGGCATAGTAATGCTGGGCGTCCCAAGGTGGGGCGCAGATGTCCATGGAGGCAGTAGAATAAGGAGACATAAGTGGCGTGTTGATATGTTCAAAGAAGAGCCTAGCCACAGTACAATGGTGAAGACAATGACCAACAGTGTAGAGATCATGGGTTCAATTCCCAACAGTGCTCAATGAAGACAGCTGGCTGAATCAGGTTTTGTATGGAGTAGCAGAAATACTGTGTGAAGTGCACATGGTTTTGGCGGCATATGAATATAGTGCGGCCTAAGGCGGTGCGCTGATGTCATTGTACCCGGCATATGAATAGTGTGCGTTCAAAGGCAGCGCGGTATATTTATTGGAGGCATATGAATACTGTGCGTGCTAAGGCGTTGAGCTGATGCTTTTTGCGGCATAATAATGCTCGGCGTCCTCAGGTGGGGCGCAGATGTGCATGGAGGCAGTAGAATACTGAGAGATATAAGTGGCGTGTTGATATGTACGAGGAAGAGCCGAGCCACAGTACAATGCTCCAGACATTGAGCAATGGTGCAGGGATCAGGGTTTCAGTCTCCCGCTGTGGGCCATGAATAAGGGTGCCCGACTGATCACCTTTGTTTTGTCAAATCACTCTTGGAGGCCACTCGTCCCTCTAATCAAAGATAAGAGTTATAGTAAATGCACTCTCCAAGCACAGTAATAGAAGGTGTGTTGCATAAGGTCCCCCAGAGGCAACCTCTTTTAAGTGCACTGTACACCAAGGCATCACACAATGTCACTGGTAGGGTGCTGTACAGGGGGTTGTATGAGGCTGGGCAAGGTTGGAGCACTGTGTCTGCTGTTAGCAATGGCCATAGTAATGTATGGATCTGTAATGTAGTGGTGCAGACATGCACGAAGGGACAGCAGTGTAGGACAATGGTGAAAACATTGACTGACGGTGCAGGGGTCATGGGTCCAAACCACCAGTGAATAAGGCAGGCATAGGTATGTCTGATTTATGCATGCAACTGTACACCAATCTGTGCTGGCATATAACATCAACCACACCCCCGTGTCCTAAATGGATGCACCTTTTAGGATGCACAAGAACAGACATCCTAAACAACCATGTCATTCAAGGGGACGTATAATGTTATCCAGAGGAAATATGTAAAGGTTGGCAACTTCCAGGGCCCCATAGTACTTAGTCCATAAGCATCCTGATTCGAAGGTGTGACATAAGATGGCTTAAGGATGTGCATATCTAAGCAAAACTGTTGTTTAAGAGCTCCAAAACTCTATAATCTAAAGGGTAATAGAGGTATGTGCCAAACATATATCTAATCCAAACAAAGCACAGAGTCTAAAGGAAACAAAATGCATAAGTAGAAGGATGTACATTACAGCTGCTGGATTACACAAATCAGGGCTATGGCCATGTGGCAGCTACAGAAATGTAGAAAAATGTTGGGGTCAGCTGTAGCTATGCTCACAGTGATGGCAATGTAACATGACACAATGTTAGTGTGTGACAGAGGATGTGAAGATGTGTGCAGCAGAGGAGTCTGAAATGGCAGGATAGGTGACATGTCAGGATGACAGTGGAGTTGCAGTACTATGCAGAACACACTCAAGAGAGGTAACCATGGAGAGATGAAATGCTGGAATGTGTAGGACTGCAGGACGTGGTGTAGCAGCATGCACATCATGGTAGGATGGCACTTGAGCTGTCAGACCGTAGATGGACTGAAGTGTGGTCATAACTCACATTAGGCTATAATGTGCGTCCAGCTTTAATCTGCCCACATATGACTGTCATACAACTTGATACCACCTCTGCAGGACATGCATACACTCCCAAGAGAACAGAGAGGAATCACACCTACGAGAACTTACACAAGTGCAAATGCACTAACCAGTAGGCCACACCACCAACGTGTGCCCATTAGCAAAGGCTTGATACCAAAAATAGGGCAGGCCATCACACAAGACGCATGCTGTTTGTAAGGACAGGCAAACCTACCACAGTCATCATGAAGAAATGCACATGCAGTTCTGCTGTGCACACATCGGATCCCAGCCTATATTTGGTACCATGGACACATGCATGCACACACACACGATGAAATGTTAGGCAGTGGATGCAGCATGCAAAAGAGGAAAGACAAGGAACCCAAAGGGCAGCAGAGGATGCGTGGGGGAGTTGGTTACCAATATAGCAGAGGACAGGAGGGAAATTAACATTAAAACAGGTGTATCACACACCAACGGAGTCACAGCACCATCCAAACCCCAGGTGCACTGCCCTGTAAACAGCATGAAGAAACAGACCTATGTAACAGATAATATCTGATGCCTAGGCAACTCTGAGTGCACACCTTGCTCTACACTGAACAGAGGCAAGGGTGTGTGTAGAGGTGCTGAATCTGCTGCTAAGTAATGGTAAACTTTCCACAACACGAAAACATATCAAACAACACATGTGGGGATCCAACCGTCAAACCTATGACGTAGAACACATGTCTACAACCACGTCCACAAACAGCACACTGACCACAACGCACAACTACTAGTCCAAAGGGTGTGTCTGCATGGGAATCTGTAATACCCAGTGATGTGCCAAATGTCTGACACATACACAGTTGCCATCGTACATGGATGTGAACACAGGTGGGCCATGGACATGAGCAGCAAATCATTACACACACGTGTACCTTACTTCAAAGAGTGGAGGAGTAAACTAGTGGACAGAAAACTGTTTTGGACAACAATCAACGGGGGACCAGTTCACACCAGGACTCAATGTGGCCTTGGTCAAGACACCCCAGTGACATTGACACACAATTCCAGGGGTGTCTGGTTTCCCTGGATTGCGGAATCATTTAAAGGCACACATAGCATGCCATGTATCAAAACATGCTGAAGCAGCAAATGACACAAATGTCTGTCAAAAATATATATTTATTGTGATTAACCCTCACAGATACTGTAGACAGTGCAACCCAAATTTCAAGGTGAGTGCATCCCTCGTGAAAGGAGGGAACACATATATTGTATTGTTGTGATACCGCCTTGATTTTATGATAAGACGGTTTAGAAATACTTTTAAATAAATAAATAAATAAATATCAGGGCAGAAACCAACATGCTACAGAAAGGTCACTGCCAACAGCACAAACAAAGGGCATGAGATATAATGTTCAGCAGGTGCATGTTGTGCACTGGCCAGTAGGTCCCGAACCTCCACCTGCTGCTGCATGTCTCAAATGTGTGACACACATATGAGGTCATGTAGAACGGTGGCATTGAATCCTAAGGACCCAAACCACCTCACCTGTTCCCCCAAACATAGCCATCAGGCAACAAATGACGCATACACATTCAAATAAGATATGTTGTGACAATGTTGTAATGTTAACAATATTTCCAGGAACCACTGATACACCAAACACCTAATCCAAATTTGTTAAATGGGGAATGCTACAATGTCTAAACTAAACATACAGCACAATCACAAGGAGAATATTCTGACAGGCAGGATAGACACATGAGCACAGACACACTAAAAAGGAAACAAGTTGCAGAGATTACACCATGCATGATGTCCCCTTGCAGTAGTTGTTGTTTTGACATTATTTCAACATATATAGCATGTTACATGGGATACAGAAGTGAAGGAGGACAATGGACACCCACAGTGATACATACCAAATATAAGGTGCCAATGAGAGTGTCCATAATGCAAGTGTTAAAACCGGACCATGCAGGATTGCAATGCAAGGTGTGTACATACATGCATAGTGTCATGTCTGTACATCCAACAAACACAATAGTCTCCATGTAAGTATGGAAATGATGGGCAAACATCTTACAGTGACCCACACAGACACCATAGATCTACATGCTGTGGCTCAGAAACATAGTAAGTCATAAGCACAAACAACACCCGCACAGCAAGATGATACCGGGAGGCCGCAATGTCATGTAAACACTCTTGTCCATTGCAAACATCTTTCACGGATGGTAGCGGCCAGGAAAACGTTGTTGTTGCAAAATCCATATCATGTGTAGGTGGAGGGCAGGTGTACATAGATAATAGGATCCCTCAAACCTTGCCCCTATGCCGCAAACATGCCTGTATGGTGTAATTAAAACAAGCAGATGATCGTATCATGTGCGCCCTCAAACACACATGTCCAAAGGTGCACCACTACACATTTGGCAAGGAATGAAGAATATACATCGACAATGTGAGTCTCTGATGCACACAGCGTCCAAAGAGCAGGGTGTATGTAGAAACCAAAATGCAACATCAAAGGCCACCATTCAACCCTGGCTATGCACAGGCAAGTGCCATACGCCAATATGCCACAGTCCGTGAAACCTAATCGTTGTCCCTGCAATTAGCATGACGTCCAGCCAAAGCATGGCATAAACAGTGTGTTGTACAGGTCTGTCATGGGAAAAGCAGAGGTTCCAGAGCAATACTGTCCACCACAGGCATGTGTATCAGTCTCACAAATCAAACATCCAATGGCACAATTCCCCATAAACAATTCCATGGATTTCGGTCCCGCCACAGGTGTGTGATGGTGCAGGCAAATGTTCCTCCAAAAATGTGACGGCTATGCTTTCTACCCTGTATTAGGAAAAAATAGGTATGTTGTTGTTAGACACCTTTGTTGAACAAATATGCATAGAGTCACACATCACAGAACAGTGCATAAATGGATGCAAGGGCAAACAGTACATGATGGGATCAAGAAATAAACCACAGATTGCAAATATCAGTTAAATTCCCGGAAACACGGGTGTCACATGGATTTGTTGAGGTCCATTTCCATGTCACACACACATCTCACTGATACACACTATATGCATCTGTTGGTCTGAACAGATAAGCAAAATGAAATGTACATGAGTCAAACTGTAAGATATCAATAGGTACAGGCGGATGGAATCACAAAATAACACAGGTCCAACATACCCTGTGTGTAACATGTGTACGTCAGCAATTGTTAGACACAATCCACAGCCACATCAAGTCACAGTGAGGGGAGCCAATGTCAGCCAAACATGTTGAAGCACCATGTGAAGTCACTGTTGATGCTTGTCCACATTATCTCCACATCTGAGAACAGAACATGTTGCTCAGTAATGTTTTTAAAAAACATAATACACAAATCTGCCCCCAACTCACAAACCATTTTGTCTATGTTGACAAGGTAAGTGGCACAAGGTTAGAGGAGCATACTCTACACCGGCCACCAGGTACTCAGAGCCCTCACAGCACATAATAATGCCCTATGCCTCAACACTGCATCATCAAACAGTCAACGCAGAAACATACACCCATACCGTGTTTGTTGGTCAGCGGCACAGCTGTAATACATGGCCTGTATGTGCAATAGTGACAATATCGTGACATAAAGGGGCCAGTCACATGCAGTGATACCGTGTTGATGGCTGCAATTGAATTAATGGCCGACACAGCAAGTGCAGATGTACAATCCCCCAAAAAAGTACACACACATGTAGCTAGGGGGTAAATAGGCCATAAACAGTGCTGGAGAGTACAGACTGGACACAAGCACATGGGGATATGTGTGAGGACAGGGAAATATGGGTAGGAGTAGCTCATGGCAAACAGGTGAAACACAACTTCTCACCAATAGCATACATCACATACAACATGTTGATCCTTGATTGCAGGCACACATAATGTACTCGTAAATTCACCTACCCCTGACCACCAACATCTGGGCTGATGTACAGGCACGTGTCCTTGCTCCACACCAAAAGCATCCTCACAATGTATGCCCCTGTGCATTCAAAAAAGAAGAAAAGGAAACGTACATATGTCACATATACGTTGTGAAACACACTATGCACCTCTCTGTCCCCAGCTGTCTGACCCACAAAGATAACCTACGGACTGACTGTTCACTCACACACTGTACCTATCTCTCACATGGGAGAGTTAGCACGGAGGTGTCATCTGCGAAATAAAGTTCCCTATTATTTCCCTGTTCTCTCCCTTTCCCCTCTGTAGTTTTCAACACTGGTCAATTAGAGAGGTGTATGTTGGCACCATGTTTGTTCACCATACCAACGTCACACTATTATTCTTTGTCCCCCATGTTGCAAACAATACCTCCTTGCCATGTGTAGTGCTCTCCCAATGTAGTCTCCTCCCCAACAGTACCCTACAGTGCATTTCGGCAAAACATTCAATTGAACATGTATGTCCTCCTGTTTACACTGACCCCAAACATTTTCCACAGGGCACATCTCATACCACAAATACCATTGACAAATGTGTGCTGATGATGTGCTACAATCTGTGGCAATTTCAGTGGCACGTCTGAAAAACCAAACACCCATGTCTGTGCCTGAAATTAGCATGATCGCTGCATGTCATCCCACTGTGTGACAGTGAGATTGTTTACACCATGTATAATGTATATGTGCACCTGACGCACAAAGATTACATCAAAAACTGCTTGTGCATGTGGACCAAACATCCTTGGCTCGGGTCTTCAAACTATCAGTTGTGGTTTACTGTGCTTCGCTGCCCACAGACATACACATCAGGTACCGGAGCCATGTGGCCAATGTTGAAATGGCATCACCCACATATGCCAGGTTTCTCATGTTAATCTGGAAAAACATCCAAAGCAAACAGCGCATGCATTGTATATTTGTTCTAATGTAATGCACACTTTGCTGATCAGACACGTGTCACCTCTGTAGGTGTCCACATATGTAACACAGCTCCAAATGGCTTTTATCGTTTTAAACATAGAGATAATGATAGGTTTCACAGGCCACACAATGCACAGGTCCCCATTCCCCACCACAGTCATGTCAGGGCTACGTGATGAGGTATACATTAGGCCAGACTGTGAGGTGAAATATACACACAGCACACATCATCAATACCATAATGAGAAAGCAAGTCATGCACATGTGTAGTGTGATATGTATGACATGTGTCGCCACACCTCAGAAACGTTAACACATACGCAGATCACAGGCGCAGAATCTACATACAAGCAGCTACAAATTGCCCTATATAAACATATAACACGCAGGAGAGTTATCCACAAGCATGGACCTTCCGTTCTTTGGAAATAACGCAACATATGTCTGCCATCTTGCGTGGCACACACCATCTAAAAAACTACCTGTGTTGTAGCTGCAAATGCTATGACAACCGCACACCAACTGGGAATGCGCGTCAGCCTACCACCCAAGGGTGTATGATCACCCACCCTCATAACCCTACAACAGCGGTTGTACTGGCCTGTCCACATGGTTACGCACACATCCATTGCTAATCTTTAACATAGGCTTTTCAGTCTCATGCCATTGCAGTGTGTCCTTTGTATGCTATCAGATATTGAACGTATACTTGTAGAAACATCACACACACAAGGACAACACATATATGTGGAGAGATATGCAATACGTACCACAGAATATCTCATCGATCAACCTCCCGCCTGACTGCCTGTGCCCTCTTGTGTGTCACCACTGGCACGTACAGGGGGGCATGGTGGCTCGTCCTCAAGCTCCTCATTAATCTCTGCAGGAATACCGTTCCTGAGAGCAATGTTGTGCAGGATGCAACAGGCAATGATTATTTCTGCAACAGTCATTGGTGTATATTGTAAGGCCCCGCCTGTCCTATCCAGACACCTGAAGCGACTTTTCAATATGCCAAAGGTGCGTTCTATGACAGAGCGGCTGGTGGCGTGGGCCTCATTGTACCTCCGCTCTGCACGTGTCCATGGCTGATGCACAGGGGTCAGCAGCCAGGGGCGACACCCATACCCTGCATCACCTGCATGAAAAAATTGTGAACGTGAATGTTTGAACGCATATCACCCTAAAGCCACAACTGTCTAAACGTCAGAAACACAGCTATAACACCTGCTGATCCAACTAAATGACATCACAAATATGTGTGTGCAAGAAAAGCCATATGGGGGAATGAACAAATCGCCCACGGAGTCTGTACATACATGGCAAAGAACACACCAGTCCCATTTCTACCTGTACACACCCTCTGTGTGTGAAACATGCGTTGTCTTTTGCACATAGTGTTATTACGTTAATCACCTGCAAAGTTAAACTGTACAACTAATCCACTGATCACATCTGCCTATATGTGAGGAAAATACACAACACTAACATGTGCTGTGATGTGATGGTGGCTCATATTAACCACATGTATGCCATGCAGGTATCACAAGGTACAGACAATATCACCTATATGTCCAATGTTCCCCATGGTGTACAACTCAACCTGTAGAGGGATGGATGCATATGCTGCATTATGCTGACCACCAATCAGTCCATTAGGCATCCTGTGCACTATTTCCATCAGGTTGCAAGCATTTTGCAGGTGTGGGCCACATATCTGCATACTGTAGGCCACTTAAGTTGGCCACAAGCACAAATACCGAGGAACATGACCTCCCTGTGTATGGGATACCAGTTCCCCACATTATGTTTCCAAATAGGCCCCTTGCCCTTGCTGTGACCTCTGCACAATGCTTCAGCACATGTGTGTGGCAAACTACAATGACGCCTATGACCCCACATCTACAGTGATCAAAGGTAATGCAAAGCCATGACGTAGTTTATGCAATGTCCTAGGGTAGCTGAAATGCATGATCAGACATATAGTAACATGTGGTGGCATTTGTTATTTTCACAAACATGCAGCATACATATGTACACCAGTCCCTCATGGAATCCAGTACGTCGACTCCGTAAACATCAGTACCGAATGAGTGTGTAAACCTTACACACACCTAACAAGGTATCACTGTATGGGCGTTCAAATACAACACTGTAACATGACTTAACGCACCAAACAGAAATCAAACACCCATCACAGGTGAGTCTGCCGGCCCCAACCCCACAACACCCCCATGTGTGCACATCAAACACACACACACACACACATGCACACACGCACACACACACACACACTCTATTACTCTTCCAAAACCTAGACACACATTTTCACACATTTGAAAGCTTCTGGTGTGTCACCCAGTGTTCAGACTCTGTTACCAATGGAAACTGTAAAAGGTCACCATCTTTGTTGCAAGGTAAGGAAAGGTTATAGGGGCCACAGAGTAAATAGTGCACTATATAAGAGATGTTACGTAAACACAGAAATAAAATGCTGTCTTAAATAAGTATTCATAAAATACCTCACCCAGCAAAACACAGTTCCCATACTGGCCCTCCTCAAATTCTCTGAATAGTGCTGAGCGATGCAGGATATAGGAGTCGTGGGTGGACCCTGCAAACCTAGGGACCACATTCAGAATATTCTGATTAGCATCACATACAACCTGAACATTCAGGGAATGGTAGTGTTTGCGGTTGCGGAACACCACCTCCCTGTCTCTAGGCGGGACCAGGGCAACATGTGTGCAATCAATAGCTCCCATCACGTGTGGTATCCGGCTATCGCCTCAAAGGCCTGGTGCAGGGTCCCCCATTGTTGCCTATTTTGAGGAAGGAATATGTAATGCACCACACGGCTTACAATGGCACGCAGTACCGTGTGGAGAAATCGTGATTAGGTGGGGCGGCTCATTCCACACACTGCTGCCACAGATTACTGGAAACAGCCAGAGGCAAAGAAATGTAAGGCAGCAAGGAGCTTGACTAAACCCGGTATGGCATGGGCCCGAGCAGTCAGGGGCTCGAGGTCAGGTCTCAGATCCTCATACAGCTCCCTAATAGCCCTTGTGCTCAGTTGGTACAGGGAGATGACCTGGTCCTCACGCATGCCCTCGAGCTGGGTCCTGGGCCTGTAGAGGCGAGGCTGCCGAGCCTGCACCTCAGCACGCCTTCGGCGTCCTCCATGTACACCACGTTGCCGGACTGCCCCCACAGCTGCAGGTCTGAGTTGCTGCGGGACTACACCCATGCCCTGTCCCTCAGCCGGTTGGACACCATCTCCCCTGTCCTGCAACCGCAGCATCCGCCCACGTCTTAGGGCACATGCAGCTACATAAATCCCCGCCATAATACACCTCTACAGTGCCTCAACACAAACACACACACAACCACACAACCACACACAGACACACACACCCACACACACCCACACACACCCACACACCCCTCCCTGGACAGTGTACACCTTACGATTAACACAACAAAATACACACACAATACAATGCTACACAATACAAACAACAACCGCAATCTGATCCACAACACCTTCCTTGCTCTCTCACCAGCTCTCAAAACAACCACTCCTTTACTACTCAAAACCCATCAATGTGTGTAAATCTCCAGGCAGGTTTATAGTGGTGTTTGGATTAGCGTGAATTGCGCATGCGCAGTGCAAGGGGCAGAACCTGAGCGAGAGGCGCACCTTCCACAGTTTGCGCATGAGCGTCTTTGTGAGTGTGGGGCGCATGTGTAACGTGTTACGCATGGGCGTGTGTGCGTGCGGGACGCGCATGTAAATCCGTCAGCGCATGTGCAAATGTTTTTGCGTGCGTGCGTCGCGCATGTGTATATTGTAGCGCATGGGTGTATGCGCGGCATGTGCGTCTACCTGTAGAGATTCCAACGCACCGAGGCAAATACGTGCACATGCTCAACCCATTCACACAACGGCACCTTGACGAACGCACGGACGTCCATGCGCGATGCAATTAACGCGCAGCGCACAATCCGCGCAGTCACAAAAACTGCGCATGCGCAACGTCAGAGACGTAACCTATACAACACTCGACACACCTGGTCCACGTTGAGGGTTTGTTGAGGAGTCAGTTAGGTGAGAGTGGTGGTTGATAAAGGCGTGTTGCAGCAGGTGTGTATTTTGTGTAGGGTCTTTGCAGGTGCCTTTGTATTGTGTTGGTCTGTACTGTATTGTCTTGTGCTCTATTGTGTCATTACAGTGCTGTTCAGTGTGCCATATATTTGATATCGTTGTTAGTAGTGTGTTTGTATTTGTCCTGTGTGTCTGTTGTGTTGTCTGTAGGTGAGGCGAGAAAGGGCAAGGTCGGGTGTGTGGAAAAGAGAGGGGAGGACAGTATGATGGGGAGGGAGAGGGAGAGGGACAGTGGATGGCGAGAGAGAGAGAGAGAGAGAGGGCGACAGAGAGGGAGGGGGAGGGGGCGGTGGGTGCACCTGCCCCTATGGAGGCAGGGCCTGCCAGACCCCTGGAGGCTGAGGTAGCACCAGGGCCATCAACACAGGGTTCTGCTGGTGTGATCAGGCAAACTGCAAAAGGAAAAGGGTCCCTGTGGCAGAGACACAGAGGAGGAGGGCCATCCGCTTCTCAGATGAAGAGAACCACAGCCTCCTTGCAATGTTCTTGACAACTATGAGGTCCTTTTCGGGAGCCTGAGCAGCCGCACAACTCCGTCTGCACGTAACACGGTGTGGGAACAGGTACTCACTGCAGTTGTTTGAGGCAGGGGGCAGACCCAGAGATATAGAAAGCCTCAATAAGCGCTTCTCAGACATCAAAAGAGGTGTGCGCCATCACATGACTATGGAACAGGAGCATGCGAGGGGCACAGGTGGCGGGGGCCCCCTAACCCCAATGCTCACACCGCTTGAACAGCAGCTGGCAAATAGACTGGGCACAATCTACACATATGGTCTTCCTGCGGCCCTGGACACAGCCGATCCACATGCAGGTAAGTATGTGACTTATTCTCTAATCTATCCAGAACGTCCTCCAATAGACATTGTTGAGACATGAAACATCTGAAAATGTATAGCCATCCGTTGCCCACAAACAACAGCATGTGGCATATACAGGTGTCAGAGGTGTGTGTGATGTACCTTTCACCACCTGTTCTGGTCCATCTTGCAACCTAACCAACCAAACCCAGACCTTCACATCAACTCAATAAGTAACACATGCAGACCTCAAACAACAGCAGTATTCGTGGTGCTTTTGAACACATATTGGACCAAAACAAATGCTGAATATAAAACGTGCGGAGACAAAACTATAAAACACCTGCTGACAGAGGTATATGACATTACAAAATATGCTTGCTGGGAAATGGCCATATGGGTAGATAGAATAAAACAGATGGCCGATGGAGCATGTACATACATTAGACCAGAGAAAACACCAGTCCCATTTCTAACCTCGTCTCAAACCTTCCTGTAATTGTGACTGTGTAGACATTAAAACACCAGTAAATGTACCAGCCATATCTTGCTCAAAGGAAGGTATAGGCGAGAGTTATGGATAGGACTGGTGTGTTCATTGCTATGTATGTACAGACACCATCGGCCATGTGCTTTTGTTTATTCTCCCGATTATGAAATTTCGTCAACAGGGCATATTTGTGATGTCATACACCTCTGTCAGCAGGTGTCCTACTTTCTTTTCACATGTTTAAAACAGCATGTGTTTGGTGCCAAAATGTTATGAAAAGCACACATTACTGCTGTCTTGTGGTTCTGCATGTGTTCGTTAGTGACGGGGATGTAAACGATTGTGCTCTTTGGTGTGTTATGTGAGTTTTCAGATGACCAGTATCAGGGTTATGAAAGGTACCATCACACCACACACTCTGATACCTGTATAGGCACATGATGTCGTTTGGTGAGCATGGGATGGCTCCACATCTATGTTTTAATGAGCCACGGTCTCTATTAGACATAAACACATTGGCTGTGTCTTGCAGGTGAGGACTCATGGCCAAGAGTTGGACCGAAAACCCCTCTCCACACCCCTAAACATACATGGTCACACCACACCTTCAAACCTCTGTTAACCATCTCTGGTGAAAGGGAGGGCGGCCATACTTCTATGCAGCAAATTGTTCCCCCAAACGGCAGGGAATGCCAGTTTGAGGATTGTAATTTGGACATTTGTGAGAACTCATCTAATCTCTTCAAACAAATACCCTGTTCCTCACCCATCCCAGAACAGTTTATAGCTGGAGGGGAACGGCCAATTACCATGTGTCCCAAGATCCAAACCCGTTTTTATTACCGTTTTTTTTTAAAAAAAGGGATTGACCCCACTATTGAACCAACAACAGCACGGTTTGTCCCATAATTTTTGTGTTGGAAGTTGCAAAGCGGGCTACGTCCCTGCCCATATTTCCACCAGTCCCTCCCTGGTTGCAAGCAATAGTGGATGTTTTTTAGTCTGTCTCAGGAACACAACAACGTATTCTCATCGACATTTTTTTTCCCCATGGGTGTAAAAACTGGTGACATGCAGTTTTTTTTGCTGCCAATTAATCAAAACACATGGGGGTTACACCATAAATGAACATGTGGTAGGCCCATACGAAAACACATGTTCCCGGAGGCCACACATAGTGGACAATAAGCCTTAACTTGGCCTAAACATATTTGTTTGTCCCGATCTGAGGGTCAAACACGTACTTGGTATTTGGGGGCCCATAACTCACCCTTATGTCTGACATGTTAGTGTGACTAATCTGGATGTGGTTTGCCAAGCAACAGTGTAGCCACCATTTTACAACATGCCCACCTGCAGCTGTCCACAGAGCTACAACCCACAGCAGTGTTTTGCCATTCGTATTACTGAACCTTGCTTGTGAGAAGGTCATGTGCTGGGCTATCCTAGCCTCACAGTGCTGCATGTGATGTTTATG